>PVKB01001430.1:0-419790 GCA_004027205.1 Ctenodactylus gundi
GGGCAGGCAGGCGGGCAGGCAGGCGGGCTTAGGTCTCTGCCTCACAGGGACTGGAGAGGAGGGAAGGAAAGGTCAGCCCTGCTGCCGCTGTCCTGCCCTGGGCCCAGAGTAAGGAGGCCGATGGGAAGCGAAGACGCTCCTCGGTCGCCCGCGGCGGCAGTGCTGCCGCATGGCCTAGGGTTTGCGGTTGGCTTCCTCTCTGCCCGCATACACGCGTGGCTTCGGCGGCGCCTCTTCGGGAGCTCTCGAACACCCCAGGTTCAGGAGTTGGGCCGCGCCGCTCCCCCGCGGAGGCTGCATTCCCTCCGTCTCTCCTTGGGTTTCCGCATTTATCTCCTTGTCTGTGAGCCTCCCGCGCCTGCCTCCCTAGACAGCCTGCCTCTCATTTCTCTGTCAACCCCGCCGTGATCGTCCCTGTCCCTCGAGTGCGCTCCGGTGCCCTCTTCCCCTCGCGCATGCCTCCTTTGCTTCCGGCCCCTTCTCGCTGCCATGGTGCTGCCGTGAGAAGGGGACAATCTACCTGTCACGGGCTGGCTTCGCCAACCCCGGCCACCTCTCTCCCGCTGCTGGCAATTACTGAAAGTTGGCACGGGGCCCGGAAACTGCCGCTCGCGGCGCCCTGCGGCTCGGGGCCTGCTCCTCCACGCCAGCCCCGCGAAGGACCGCTTGGTGCAGTGCCCAGGAAGTGACAACCTGCAAAGGTCACACACACTCCAGAGAAGACAGACTGCTCAGAGAGTGAAATTGACATTGGGCAGATTTGCACACGACCCTCCAGAATTACTAGCATATCCCTAAGGTGAAGACAGCAGGAAAAAAATATATACATTTAATTTCATGATGTCTCTTATTAAAGGTGGCTTTGGAGTCCTCATTTGAAATACTATAATGAATTCATCCTTAAGACTTCCTTTTGAAAATTGACAATATGCTCGGTGTCAGGTGGGAGCTGACCTTACATTCACAGAATGCTGTGTAATTCTGTAAACACTCACTATGTTGCCCCTATGTGTGTGCGCTCTCCCTCTCCCTCTCTCCCTCTCCCTCTCTCTCTCTCTCTCTCTCTCTCTCTCTCTCTCTCTCTCTCTAGCTGCTGGGATGTTAGAGCTAACAGGAACATCAGAGTTGGGAAATTTGAGCTCCAAAGAGGCCAAATTGATAACAAGGACCAGGCAAGAGTTCAGGTTTCCCCTGCATCCCAATGCCCCTGTTGGGTAGGTACACTGCAATTATTATCCTTTACCAGGAAGAGCAACTGGGCTTCTGGGAAGTCAATGATTCTGTTCAGGGCCCTCAGTTATTAGTATCAGAGTTCTGATTCTTCTCTTATTTAAAAAGATGTCCATCTAACCAGTCAATGATGTCACAAAATGTCCTGGTAATCACATATTATAGGAGAAGAGTGGTTGATAAATCACTCTGGGTTATTTTGAGCCTTTTTAAAGCTATCTTAAACTGGACACTTTTTTCATTAATATGGAAACAAAGCCCTGTCCCAAAGTGCTTACTCATGTTTAATGAGCCTTATGCTGAGGGCTGCCACAGGTCCCTGGTTCACTGCATAGCACATTAGCCCACACCTCTGTGCAGGCCTTGCTGAGTTCCACACACTGTCCCTGGGGTGGCCTTGTACCCATGAAGCTCATGGCTAGCTTACCACCAGCCCTGGTGGTTCATGTCTATGCTCCCTGGTGCTGCCTCACTCAACATTGGGAAAATCTTAACTGAAGGGGGGGGGTAGAAAGAGAGACAGAGAGAGAGAGAGAGAGAGAGAGAGAGACAGAGAGAGAGAGAGGCAGACTGAAGATTCTGGAGTATCTTGTAACCAAATCGTACCCACTATTGGTCAAATATGAAGTGACAAGTGAACAGCTTTGGTCTTTTTCCTGTGGCCTTTGGTGGCCTTTGGAGCTGCCACTTACTGAGGGCATCCACAAAACCCTCGACACTGTGCTTGTCTTCCCCCGCATCATCTCCCATAATTCCTGCCATTGCCCCACGAGGTAGGGACAAATCAGTGTCATATGCTTTCCCAAGGCTCTGGGAGGCCAAGGTCATGCAGCTGCATGGTGAGGGAGCTGGGTGCTTGTTGGATTTAATCTGTTAAATGACAGACCTGGTCCCTTTCCCCTGCCATTCTTTGTTGTTCATTCTATGTACAGGGATGCCAGGTTAGAAGGTGGCCCAGGGAGCAGAGACTTCATGCAGTGGCTTCATGATGCACAACTCATGTGTGAAGGGAAGGTTGACCCACCGATGAATAGTGGCAGATGTAATTATTGGGGCTAGAACCTGTTTGTATAATTCCTGGGCCCCAAAGTCATTCTATATCTCACACTGCTACAAAAAATGACCATTTGTCAAACAATCACCATGAAGAGAATAAGAGTTAGCACAGATTGTTTTTGAAGGGCAAGAATCATCATAACGTGATTTAATAACACAAACTATACATCAAGTGCTTGTAGGTGATATGCAGTTTGTTCAGTACCTCATTTATATTTCACGGAGATCTGCAAATTAGACCATATCCCATATTTTTTTCCAGGGAGGAAATTAAAGTGCAAAGATGTTGAAACAAAACAAAACAAAATAAACCTGCCACCAAACCTCTGCAGACTGATTCACGTTTGAAGTATAGAACAGGGACACAGACGTCAATCCTCCAGCTTTCAAAGCTTTGCTACCACGGGCCTCTTAAGGAACATACACTATCATTTAGAAAGCTTTCTTACTAAATAATTAAAACCTCAGAATTGTTCCAATACTTACAGGGCTACATTTCAATTACCTGGAACAGTCGCTGAGGCAGAACACCCTCCAGACTACAGTCTTTCTGGGCTCTGCTTCAGGCTGTATATCTCAGAACTTTTAGGCTCCAGTCGACAATCTATCCCTCTCGCCTGGCAGCCTTGTGGCAAGGCCCTAAAGCTGAATTTACGGGCCCTGCCGAATGGTGTGCAGTCCCTCTCCTGCTGGTAACGAGGACTTCGGACCGTGGATTCTCTCCATGGAAACTAGGGCTTGGCTCCAGCAAGTCAGCTGGCTCTAAAAGTCTATGCCTTTGGTACTGAGATTTTATTTTCTTTTTCAACTCTGTTACGGGGGACAGTTGAATAAGGAATTCCCTACAGCTCTACGGGCTCTAGATTTATGGAGTAGTAGGAAAATATTTGCCCTGTGTTTGAAACTGCTGAGGAAGGAAAAACAAATGTTGTTTCCTAAGGATATGTGAAAACAGAAACATTGATTTGTTTTGCTTTGGGTTTGTTACTCTTTTAATGATAACTTGATTTTTTCTGGGGCTTAGAGAGGGCCATGTATCTTGCAGGAAGACTGGCAGCTGCGAACAATGTGGAGCTGTTTTTTTTTTTTTAACACTTTCTACCCCGCCCTCTGTGCTCCTCCCACTCCATCTTCCCTTTATAATTCCCACCTGGAATGATCCCAGGCCCTGCATCACCTTAGACTTTTGCAGAAAGGAAAAACAATCTAGTATTAATTCACAGTAATTATGAAGAATTGATGGGTTGCAATCTCTTTCAGATTTTTGTCTTTTAAAAAATGCTGAAGATGAATAATGCTCCTTAACCCAAATACATGATTACTCTCAAATGATGCAATTTCAGGCACTTGTGAGAAAAATCCGTGTGGGTGCAATTTGAAGGTCTTTGGTTGCCCTTCCTGTTGAATCACGTTGGCATTGGTGGGTTCAGCCTAAATTTGAGGCTGGCTCTGGTTTTTACTATACATATGGGTTTTGCTCAGAACAAAAATTATTTTAGACATTTTTGTCTAGAAATCTTTTTCTTTTTTTTTTTTTTTAGCAGATCTGAGGGATAGACCTCAGGGCTTCATTCCGTAAATTAGATGAGGCTTTAAGAAAAGATTAACCTGGTGCTACCCAACGATGGCCCAGATGATGCCCCTAGCAGGGGAGGGACAGAGAGAAATGCAATAATGCAATTCTCATTAATAAATTGCAAAATTGACTTCAACCTGGTGGCCCTTAACCAGTTTCATCCTCGTGTGGTACAATCCCCCTTATCAAAGAGGAAATCTCTATGTAACCACAATAATATCTACTCTTGTCCTCCCCTAAGGCAAGTTCCCGCAACACAACACAGACTTCTGGTAGACTCAAACTGACCTCTGCTAATTTGTTCGATAACTAGGAGTTACTGTGACCTGCAAATTGAATAATAAGAAGCAAAGGGACCTGGGAAAATGGGGTAGGAGAGAGAAATAGGGATGAGTGATTGTAAGATGAATTGAGGAAACAATTTTGACTTCAAATGGTCTTTGTGAGTGGGGCAGGACCAGGAAATTGGTCAAAAGGACTGGACTAGATGTCAGATTATGCATCACTAGATATTAAGAAAAGGTTTGCAAAGTACCATTTCAGCTTGACCAAATAAAGGCAAGCCAAAGCCTTTTCTCTCTTCAGCTTGCAAGTTAGACACCAAAACCCTGAAAGTAGGAGCCAATAAGATGTCGAGGACACCCAAGGTCTGAGTCCACTCATTCCAAATGTTTCTTAGGGAGGGGATTTTTTGCAACAAAGCAAAATGGATTTATAAGTACCTCATAAAAACTGCAAGTGATAAAGAATGTAAAAAGTTTCCAGGGAGGGAGGGATGGTAAATGCAATTAATAGAACAGAACTCACGAGTTCCCCTTATTACTAATTTAATGTATGGGGAATTTTATTGATATTTTCTATATGTAGTACATAGTCTTCATTGTTGAGTCAAATTGATTTCAATGGGGCTTCTTTCATAGTTTCTCTTATAGCTCAGACCTCCCAATACTGGGTTTTTATAAGTTGAAATTTTCTCAAAGACAATTTCTATCATGAAATTGGTTTCAGAAACAGTCTATCTAATAAATGACAAATTCTGGGATGGCTCTACCCTAAGAAGGAGAGGACAACTCCCACGTGTACACACGTAGACAGAACTTTAATGGGAAGACTTTCTTAGGAGGGCACAGCATGGAAATGGCGGTGGTTGAACAGGTAGAAGGTAGAAGGTTACTGTGTGATCAGTGGCGTGTCATCACTAGGGACTCTTGGCCTTTACCTTCTTTTCTTTACCATTAGTGGCTGCCTGGCATGGTACTTTGGTAGAGCCATCCTTGCGTTAAGGCGGCATTACTTCTTTTTAGATAGGAATATGCTTGAGAATGAAGTAGACCACTCAATCTTCATGATAACGATCTCCCAATTCCTCAGAACCTAATAGTTCTGTCTTAGAGAAGCAGTCTGAATATTAAAGGAAGTTGGAAGAATCCAATGGATGGGGTGTTGACCAAAGGGAGTGGACTAAGTTGGGGCAATATGAGAACGCAGGTTTTGCTAAAGATGATTCTGCTAAATGCAGGCCACTAAGCCCCGGGTGTGGCTGTGTTCTTACAATTTAAGTTTTCTCAGGGTGAGGCCAGGACTTCCAACACACTTACAGAATCATTAAAATGGGAATGCCTCTCTCAAAGCAATGGTCAAAGTCATAGATATGAAGGAGAAGTGATGGCATGAAAGCTTCAAGCTTCCAGATTTACTTCTCATGTGTCAGAGCAGGCAGGAGATATTGTTGCCCCAATTCTGTGTTTCTGTGCTCCAGGCAGGGAGTGAAGTTTCAGAAATGAAAAATGCAGGTATAGTCTTGTCCACTACCCTAGTCTCAACCCAAGACTGTGAACTCACTTCCCCTTCAGCACAAGTGAGAGCTCTATTCACTGCTGGGGCCATGTACAGAAGGTCACACAGCCTGTTGGAGGCAGAGAGGACATGGTGGGCATTTGTATGGGATCACAACTGCCCCTGGGACCACTTGGAAGATTCTCTGAAGGGAGAACAGGTGAGGGCAGCATGTGGATTGGGTTTTTATCTTCCTCTAGAGCACCTGGAAGCAAAGTCAAGTAAGTTCTGGTCTGTGAGGGCAGGGACGGAGCTCAGAAAATGGCCCAGACCCCCTTTCTTTAGACACTTCTTGTCCCCTAGTCCACTCCCAAAACACTCTCATTTGCTTGCAGCTTGGGAGTGGTGAGTCTGGAGAGACGAATGGCAAGTTCAATCTTCCAAGCTGAGCTGGCGCCATTCTCCTTGCTGGACAGTGTGTGGAGTCACTGATTACGCTCAAGGAACCACTCAGCAGACATGTTGCCCTGACTAACAGAGGATCTCCAAAAACCAAATCTTGCCCAGAACTGACAGACCACACAGTCCTCCCGAGAATTTCACCCAGTGTCTACAGAGCACCTCATTATTTCTATTGGTTTCACGGTCATTTGTTCCCCCAGAGGATAACTTTCTGGATGTCGATATGTTCGTGGCGCTGAAAATTTTACATGTTTTCCTACTTCTCTGGGACATGGACAGTTCATGAGAAAGGTCCATACAGAACTCTGTTAGCAGCTGTCTCTGCCCTACTCTCTCATCGTGGCTCTACAAGCATGTAAGGATATTGTGCCTCAAAGAGTCGCATGCCTACTAAATGTGCTCTTGGGTGAGTTAGCCATCGCTCCAAGACCTAGCTTGCCAGCTGCACAGGACAGGGCTGGAGATAACCCAAGCTTTCCTGCAGTCCTAACTTTATTCCTGGAGGTGGAAATGACTGATGGGCCAGTAGAGGAGTTCAAGAAATCAGAATCATCACTAGCTGGTCATTTCAAACACAATGGCGAAAAGAAATGGAGACTCTTAAGCAGGGGAGTGGAGAGACTTGAGCATGCGTTAGCATGCATGCAAAGGCTTTCCCCCTGTGGGCGGGGCTCCTGCCCCGAGGCTGCCGGGCCAGCATGCATTTGGCTGTAATGCCAATTTCCCTGTCCTAGTGTTCCGAGAAGAACATTTCCATGGAAGACAAATGGCTGGTCCTTGACCCTGTGACAGCAAGTGGAGACTAATGGTAGGGGCTGGGACTTGCGAAGTGCCTTTACGTTAATGCCCGTGGAGGCAAACTCTCCAAGAAAGCCCCTTTGTGCCGCTCAGCTCCTGTTGGTCTTACACTAGGCACTGCAGCGTGGCAGATGCCAGGCAGCGGTGCCTTCCCAGCAGGCCTTTTTTTTTTTTTTTTACATGTATCTCTACCAGACTGAAACATGAAATCCCCCGTCAGGGTTCTTTCTGCTCCCTTATACCTGGACAAAAACTTGATGTCCCATCAGCCTCTCTCCCTGCACACTTTCCTAAGTCCCCCGACGTGGCTCCTTGGCTCCCCTGGCACATCTCTCAGCAACCTTGATTCTGACTCTTACACTCCGCTCCTTACTGGTTAGCATTTAAATCCAGGATGCCTCCTCTCCTCCCATCATCTAGGGTTAACTGCTTTCATGATTTGCAGGTTTCAGATGGGGAAACACAGCAAGGTAAAGTGACCTACCCAAAGTCCCACAAGTGTTAGTGAGAAAGTCAGACGTGCAATGCAGGCCATCCGGTCCCTGAATCTGTGTTCGTGACCACACGGCTTTCCTGCCTGCTTCTGTCCACACAACCTTCCTGACACCTAATGCTGGCTTCCCAAGTCCTATGCAAGCCACCACCCAGGAACTCTAATCTGTTTGCTTTGAATAGCACTCCCAGGATTTTCAAATTCTCAACTGCCATGCCTCTGGGCTTCAGAAAGATAGGGTGAAACTGAGACTCAAACTTGGACAATTCCACAAATGCCCCTTTACCACTTGGGCTGCCCAGGGTGAGGCTTCATGGAAACACTGAGGTTTAAGTTCTTCTTGTATTTTTCCCCTCTGCACATCTACACAGTTAGCTTGGAGACACTTCTGTGCTTCTCTCTCAACTTGCCGCCGGGAACTGGCCTCAAAGCAGGGATGCTACGTATCTTGGATGGGTAGAGGGCTTCTTGGTATTTTTGTCCAGTAGATTGGTTAAAAGAAAGGCTATTGCTATTTATTATCCTCTATTGATCCATTCTTAAATAAGATTCGATCTTATTTGATAGCTGAATCTGAGACTTAATGACATTAAACATTAAAAGAAACATTTCACATGTTGCAAAGTACTATATGAGATGTGCTTTGTTATGACTTATTAATATTCAACTTTCACTCAAAGTGAAATTGATTTTTTGAAATTCGAATTCATACATGCTCACTTAATTGGAGAGAATGCCCAGTGGCCCTGAAGTCTGCAGGTCCCTGCATCTCTTGGGTCTTGCGGGCACTTCTCCTCGAAGGCCCTGTCCCTCCAGGCACATCATGCTGGAATAATAAAGCATCTCTCCTGGTTGCGCGACTTCACCTTGCATTTGTTCCAAAGTCTGTCTTTACCTCAGCTTTGAAAATCTGCCACAGCCCCGCAGCTGGGAGAGAGTGTATCATTTGGCTTTTTGCCCAGAAAATAAGATGCTTCAAAAAGGTCATCAACAAAAAGAAAAGTCTCCTGAGAGAAAAGAAAAAAAAGAAACCCTTCTCTCTCAAGGTTAATTGAGTGGAAGGCTCACTTCTGCCACATGCTGTCCTTCTGAGAAAGCTGCACACCCTTCAGTGTACGAGAGGGTAAGTCACAGGGGACCGGGGCTGGGTTGTGGCTTCAGAATCATTGTCCTCTAGAGACTCCCCATCCTCCCTTGATCCCCAGCTCTTGGAGAAGGAGACCATCTCTGCCACAGAAGAGTAGGCAGCAGGAGGGTATAGACGTGCAGATGCTGTGCAGAGGACCCAGGCCGTCCCCAGGGCGTTTCCACTCCCGTGGATGGATGGAGACCCAACCCCTCTTGAAAGGAATCCGAGGATGTGTGTGTGTCTGATGGCGCTGACTCCAGAGTGTGTGGACTCAGGGCTGGATGCAGACGCCGCTTCCCTGAGCTGTGCGAAGCTTGCCTTATTCCTGGTTGCACTTCTTTTTCCTCTGTTAGCCTCATGGTTCAGACCTGGAGATGATCTTACCTGCCACAGACACTTAGCAATGTCTAGAGACTCTTTTGGTTATTATAACTGACAGGAGGGCGCCAGCGGCAGCGAGTAAGTAAAGACGAAGAAGCTGCTAAACTTCTTATAGGGCAACAAAGAATTGCTCAGAAGAACATGCCGATAGTGTCAAGTGAAGCAGCCCTGGCCTGGGACCCTCTTCCCCACCCTACTTGTACGATTTTCTGTATTCTTAAGTGTTTGCTCGAAGCTACATTTCCCAAGCTCTGTTCATTACCAAAACAACAACAAAACCCACAAAACAAATCCCCTTAAACTTCACTCCTTCACTTTATCCCCTTTACCTTTATTTTTAAAGCTCATCCTTGTACATACGTATCTATGTTTAATTGCTTACACCTATGTTCTTTACATTCGGATGCACATCCCACAAGTGCAGGGACATTGTCTCCTTTGTTCACTACTGTACATCCAACAAAAACGAGGGAAGAGAAATGCCAATAAACATTATTCAACTAACAGGTGGGTTGTAGCTCAGTGACAGAACACATACTCAGCATATACTAGGCCCAACACCGGAACAAAGCAACACAAAATAAAATAAAACAAAAAATAATTATTAAGTTAATGCATGAATAGATGCTAGTTTCAAACAGGTGTGTGAACCTGGTCTACTTACTCTAATATGTGTTTGAGTTCTCATAGAAAAATACAAAGTTGAAAATTAGAATGTTTTGATGAGGCTATTCAGGTCTAAGCTTCTGTGATTCTATAAGAAAGCAGAATTCACTTTGGGAATTTTGGGTGAGAGGCAGGGCCGACTTCACTCATAGCTCTGTGTACCTGTGACTGTAGGATATGCGTGCTTGAGACCCACCTCATGAGGCTGTGGTGATCGCAGCATTGTTATTGCTTCAGGGACAAAATTTGAGGGAGTGATAAAATACTCAGAAATCAAGATAATAATATTTTGATGCAATATTTAAAAGTGAAAATTAGGTGAAGATTTATAATCATTGAAATAACAGGATTTTACCTAAAGACAAGATTAGTGTTACTTGTTTGTTGTTTGCCGTGGGCAGCAACTGGCTGCTGTGAACCTTGTCTTTATTTAAAGTCTTGATTATTTATTTTTTCATCTTCGATTTTTTTTTCTGTTGCCATGCTGGGAATCAAACCAAGGGCTTTACACATGCTGGGCAAGCACTTTACCACCAAGCAACAGATTTTTGGTATTAATTTTGACTTTTTAAAAGAATATTACATTGAAGTCTGATTTCACTTGAATACTGAGCTTTATCTGTGTTAAGCCAATTTTGGCCTTATCTGTATTATCTGTGTTAAGCCAATTTTGTGCGGGCAATTAGTGCCTCATCCTAGAGGACTAGGATCTCTGGCATGGGGTGGTGCCAAAGGGCAGGGCCATATATCCAGAGGGCAAATGAGAGTTTCTTGTATCCATCACTGTGAAAGAGAAATAGGGTGAGAAATAGATTTGGGAACAGCTAATAGGATCTAGGATTTGAAGGCTGAGGTCCTCAGGAGGAAGAGTAGATAGGCCTGGATGTCCAAGTGAAAAGAAAGAAGGCACCATCAGGGCAAGTGTGAGCCCAGTCCTGGAACGTGCTGGTGGCACAAGTGTCTCAATGTGGCCATTAATAGTGCATGCCATGGTTCTCTGAGCTGTCCAGAGCTATATGCATGGTCACCTTAGTTCAGAATAATATCTAGGAAATGATGTTGTGGGCTCCCCTAAGCACCACAGAGGAGAAAGATGCATCCTGCTCTGGGGGCTAATCGCCAATGACCTCTTTTGGGGCTGGAAGAATTCCTCAGACATCACCTAAGACCTCAGCCAGGTTCCCCCGCTCTCATGCACGGCTCTTTATTCACACTCCGCTCATCTGACCTTTCTCTCATCTTGCCAGTTCAGTCCCTCGTGACCTTCTCGTGTGATCTACTCTCAGCAGCACAGAGGAGCAGCACTCCTGAAGAAGTGCACTGGTGCTCTAGTTTATGGTCTTGATAACAGGAAAATTAATAAAAACAAAATGTTGTATTTTTAAAATCCTAATTTCTAGAATATTAACAAAAAATTCAATTTCTTTTCTGTTGCATTTTTTGTCCTAAATCTAAGATGCAGATATGAAATAAAGTACAATAAGATATGCTAATCCCCATTTTACACATGAGCACGAGCTTTGGAATGTAGTAGCCCTGAAACGAAAGGGCATGCAGGCGTCGGTGACCAGCTATAAAGCACTTCCTAAAAAGTGTGTTTGATGGTCATCATCACATGTTTGGGATTGCTAGTATCTCAAGCCTTGATCTACAGGTCTTATGAGTACTGCTCCTTTGAATTTTAATCTCTAAAAGCACTGATCGCACTTACCTGCATTCTCATAATAAGCAAATTGAGGCCAAGAGGGGTGAAGCGCTTAACGTTACAAACTTTCTCAATGGAAGACCTGGAATTCTGGAATTCACACTTAAACTTCTCTGAGTTCAAGCTCTTGGCTGAACCCTTTCACTGTTTTGCCTCCCACATAGTCAAATTAGAACCAGAGGATGTATTTTTCACAGAAATCTAGTCCTCTGTCACGGGAACATGTAAGCAGACATTACCCAGCTGCATTTGCTTTTTATATGAGCATTTCTCAGATCCTAAGATGTTAACAGTTAGGTGAGGTGTGGCTTGCAGAATGGGATACCAGATAAATTAGAAGGCAGAAATTTCAGTAATCTGTATACCCAACAAAGCGATCTTTCAAAAGAATGTGTGTGGACATTGTGCAAAGTTGTTGATAACTCATAATTCTTAAAAATACAAAAACAAAAACCGATAGGGAGTTCAGATATCCTTTAATCTGAATCTACTTGACCATTGAATTAGAATATCAAGAAAGTTAAGGAAAAATAATTTATTGAAGCATAGTTGTGGATGAAAATAAGCTAGCTCTAAGATGCTAATGTGAACATGGATAGAAAGAAAAAGCTCCCTTTGCCTCCATTTGATTAATTTTCTTCTTTGACTTGTATACCCAACATGGGGAATAAATAAGTCTTACTCTTTCCTTTCCATAACTATAGTCTTTAAATTCTACATTAATTTTCAGTTTCCACTGGTTGCATAGTTATTTTTTCCTCCCATGTGCTTCTATTTTCCTTAGTCTTCACCATGGCACTTAGTGTTTGATTGTTGGATTGCTTTCTGACAGCTTTGTTTTTCCAAATTGACTGTGTAAAGAGCGCAGAATGTGTGTCTTTCATTCCTTGCTTCCCTAGAGCCTCCTCTTGAAGGACAGAAGTTTCAGCAGATTCTTGCAGGCCCTTGGACCATCCCCGGGCTCCACCTAACCTACAACTCCCAGTGTCTGCCTCTCTGTACCCGCAGGCTGTCCTCCTCCAGCCTCAGCTAGGCAAGGCTCGCAAGCCATGAATGACCCTTGGGAGCTGATGAATAAACGCCCCACCTCCCTCCTGCTGTTAACCGCGTGTTTAGTACTGTTTCTCAGAACTTCCCTGAGAGTTAGGCTCCAGCGAATAAAATTTTAGTACCTGGGTAAATGATGCGCCCTTTATTTCCTGCCTTTTCTCCCTCCATTACTTTCCCTCACTTTCTCTTTGTGTTAGCTGCAATTCCTGGCTAAGTGATTCACACGCAAATCTTTATCTCTCGTTCTGCTGCTGGGGGAGCTCATGCTAAGACAGGTACAGAGGAGTAAGTCAACACGGATGGGTTGATTGGGTGATTAATGGACTAGCAGGATGTTACCTTACAGATGGAGGGATATGTACTTTCCATTGAGAGAGCATGATGCTGTATCCTACATATCATCCTGGAACAGCAGTGGTGGGCAAGGGTCCCGCCCCTAGTTCATCTAGCTCTGCTTACCACTTGGTATCTGTGATCTAATGCTGACTTTGGTACGTAGAGGCAAGCTGAAGGGAATCCTGTGAAACCCCTCTCACACCTCTCCCATCCCTACTGATACCAGCTGTATATAATTCTCAAGTGGTAGTGTTTTTAGACTGATTACCTTCTGACAAGGCCAAGAAGAAATGTTGACCCTGGGTTATGACTAAAGCGAAGGCCCCTTCCCTTTGGAAACACAAAAAGAACGGGAAATTGCACAACAGTGAGATGTCTCCTAACAAGGCCATGTCAGATTTATAGATAAATAAAACATCAACGATCAAATGCGGCCACATCAGCAGTTTGGACCTCGCCCCACCAAACAGCAAAGGTGCTGTCTGACTCTCTCTTGGACCCATTTCTAACTTTGAGACTCACAGTATCAGCCAAGCAGAACATGTTCAATAACACCATTTGTTTTCCACATTTTGAGAAAGGCTGGGAAATATATAAATGGCTCATAGGAAAAGGGGGCATTAGCAGACAGTCTGACCACAGTGGGACAGGCAGATGGTTTGTGGGATCGCTGCCAGTTGGGTGTTTGTGTAAGTGATCACGTATCTCTTCTCGGTGCCCCACTCTTGGCTTGATTAAGAGGTCAGGAGGAGGCTGCAGCCGCAAGAGGCCACAGCGTGCATGATATACGGCCAACCTGTCGGTCTCCTAGAAACAGCTCTGGAAAGGGACCCAAAGACAAATCAATTTACGAGCCTACAAGTTTGGGCTGGGTAGTGTTGGGTATTATTAAAGCATGAAGTTTGATTCTGTGGATCCGTTTTCCCAAATGCCATTCATTCCTATTAACTTGGATCCCACAACAATTCTTTCCCGTTTTAATACGTTGGCGTCTTTTGCTAAGTGAGAACGCCCTTGCAGTGAGATTCTGGGATTCAGTAAAGAAGATAGGCAGACAAAGGAGATCTCAGAGAAAACAGGGTGAGGTGTGGTGGCCTTTCTTCTGCTTGTTCGGTCCTAGCTGTGAGCCCAGTCCTGGAAAGTGTGCCCTCCTTCCCAGGAGAGAAGGAAGCACATGGCGGGAAGAAGCTCATCCGAGCTTGCAGAGGCAGATGGAGGCGTAGGCAATGTGACTTGGGAGATGGTGGGGAGAGGTCCGAGCAGCTGTGGGGAGGGGGCAGAACGTGGGGTAGTTGGGATTCACACAGATGAAGATGGGGATTTACAGGTGGGCCCCTGACCAGCTGGGTGTTCTCAACAAAGCCTCAGCCTGTATACAATTGGGAGGTTTCTCCTTGCTTTTTACAAGAGTTTAGCATATAGAATTTGTTAGATAAGTGGCGCAGAGTTAAAAAAGACTGAGTGAACTATTGTAAGGTCAATGACGCTCTGGCCCGACTGGGGTGGGATCTGAGGCTTTACGTATTGGTTTTCCAGTTAAATTCCACTTTCACATGATTTCCATGGCTGACCTGAGTGGCTCCTGGGTTGGCTGCCTGCTGCTCACATCCTCCTCTGCTTATGTCCACTCCACAGGGCCATCTGCTCAGTGGCAGGTTCTAGTCAGTGACGCTGGACTGAAATTTCACCTTCTCTCTTGATTAGAAAGAGACATTGTACTTTGCAACTATACATTTATTTAGTAAATATTTAGAGCACTTCTAATTTTAGCAAGGCATCAGGATAAGGATAATGTAAGAAGTAAAAAGCTGTAAATAGTGTCTGTCTCTTTCCCCAAGGAGCTTGGAGTCTCTTCACGGAGTAGAGCTAAAACTAAACACATGAACAGAGACGCTCTAAGAAGGAAAATACTCAACCAGAGAGGTGTGAGTGATATAGTGGGACTTAGGTTGTCACTTCTGGATGCAGAAGAATTTTCTGGGGAAATCGTGTGCAGCTCAAAGTTGCTTGAAATTGAGGAAAGGTCCAGATGTTATCTAACACCTTACATGTGTAGTAGCAGTCAGGAACAGAAGCTGATTATCATATCATTTCTCTCTCATATCATTTTGTACCTTTTACTGCTAAAAGTAACTCAGCTGAATGGATAAAGGTCATGCTAATTTCTGGAGAATCAGTCCTGATTGACCTAGAACCTTTCAAATTTTTATGTCATAATTAACAAAACTTCTTTCATTCTTAAAATGGTCCCCAAACAATGAATTGTGTAGTCATCTTAATTATGGACGATGCTCCTAGCATCTTTTCAGGAATTCCCAGGTGGTAATGATGGAGCAAATATTTTTTGAGCTGCAAGGAAATGATAGACTAGGGGAGGAGTTATTAGCTTGAACCATGAAGTTCCATTTATGCTGCATTTATATGAACAACAAAAACTAGCAGTGTAAAAGAGCCAAAGTGCCCATTTTCCCTAGAGTGAACCACATCATAGGAGGAGGGTGGTCTGCAAGACACGTACCCATTGCTGAGGTATGCCAGTAACACACTGAATGATCACAGATAATCTATTAAGACACTTGAGCCACACTCTGTCTTGCTTTGCAGATAAACATAGTCGGTGATTATTTTACAACACTGTTAAGGTGCTGGGGGTTGTTCCTCATATATTACTTGACTAATAAATACTTTAATTACACTTAATAAATAATGTAAGCAGGGCTCACTGAAGTGGTAATTCTTTAAATTAATTATTAACTGCATGCAAAAAGCTGCACTGCCAGTACCACGAAACGAAAATTCAGCCTTTAATCTAAAGTGATTATTCATTATCTGGTGTAAAGGCTCCATTTGCATATTATTAGGGAAATAAACTTTGGCCTCCTCGGCAATAGAGATAGATCTCAAAGTCCGTGCACTACGAATCTCCAAATACTAAAGCAATGATAAACAATATGTAATAAAGTCTCCAGTTTATAGCTTTACAACAGCTGGTTTTTGATTTTCCAAATATATTACAATGATAAAGTGACCAGTTAATGTATAAGCTCTTTGTGAAAGGTAGTGCCTACAGATGGTCGACTGATAGGAAGTGGTAAATGTGCAAACTGCTCATTTCCCTTGAGATGGGAGCCATAAAATGATCTCAATAAGACGCGAGAAGAAAATCTCCAGTTAACCCTTCTCTCCGCGGTAACCCGAGTCTGGCGCCGCGTTTACTCATTTTGCCCCTCTCTATCATTTTCTCCACTTGCCTCTGGCCCCCACTCCTCCCTGCAAACATGAAGGCAGAATCTCCTCAAAACAGGCTATCTCAGTGTCACTGTTTCTAGACATTTTGGTGTTCTTGATTCTATCCTGAAGCAAAGAAGCCAGACAAGGTTTTAGTCAAAACAGAAAGATGATTAACCATGAAAGTATTACAATTCCGGTGTCCCTGCGTTCTCTGCCTTGATGCTTTTTTCTTGGATCAGGGCACATCCCATGAAAAGTGACAGACCCTGTGGTCTCAGGATAGGAAATCAAATGCAAGGAGTATCCTCCCAGCACTTCAAACTATAAAATCCTGGAGGCAAATTAATAATCTGAAGACAGAATTTTCTGGAGGAGTCAAAAGCTTTCTTCCTTGGCTCCTTAGACACAAAGTGGGGTTGGAATGAGGGCTAGGGTAGGGAAGAGTGAGGCAGAAAGCCAGGGTCATGAAAATGACAATCACAGAGAAACAACAATGGCCTCTTTCGCCATTTCCCAACCTAGTTTATTCATCTTTCTGAAACTCATTTTGAAATTACCTCTCTTAAGCAGCTTCCCTGATCTTCCGTTCACTCCAGTGTTGACCTACGGTGAAGACCAGTCAATATGGTGCTGATTGGAGGCGCGAAGTGAGGAAGGTGCTATGTGACATGAGCCGTTTTCTTTCAAGTGATCACTTTGGGAACTGGAACTTGTTTTACTAATGCTGAAATATCCCCAAACGGGGGCTTACGTTTTTTTCTCACAGCTCTGAAGGCCAGCTGTTGAGAATAGGTTGTCAACATTGTAGGGGTCTAGTGAGGCCTGCGTTAGGTTGTTATCTACAAATGTCCTCTAAGGGCTCACTGTGTTGAAGGCCTGCTTCTCTGCCAGCTGGTGAGCTTTGTGGGAAGTGACTGGATTGTGAAGGCACTAACTTTTATCAATGACTTAATACATTGATGAATTCATAGCTCAGCAGTAGGTGAGGCTTCATTGGATGAAGTAAATCACTTGAAGAGTAGCTTTGAAGGTGTAGTATGTCCTTGTCTCTTTCCTTTCTGGTGTGTCTGTCTCACTTCCTGGCTGCCATGAGGTAAGTAGCTCTTTGCCACCATATACTTCTTGCTATAGTGACCCTGCCTCATCGTAAACCTAGGAACAGGGGAGCCAGGTGACCAGGGACTGAAACCATGTAACAAAATAAACCTTTGCTCCTTGTAGCTATTTATCTCATGTGTTTCATCACAGTGACAAAAAGCTAAACAAAGCAGGCTATCTTTCTGGCTTGCAAGAAGCCACCTTCTAGGTCCTCACTTACAAAGAGAGAGAGCTCCAGTCTCTGATTCTTGTAAGTATGCTAACCCCATAAGACGGTTCCTCTGTAATGACTGCATATGAACCTAATCATCTCTCAAGAGCCCCGTTTTCTGAAACGATGACATTGGGGATAAAGGCTTCAAGCTCTGCCTCCCGATAACACATAGTTCCTAGTACATGAGTCTTTTGGGGAACACTCAACATCCAAACTATAGCAGAAACATAAGTATCTTTGTTTGTATTCCCAAAGAATAAACATTTAGATTCTTCTTCACAAATTTCTCTCATGTTCTATCAAATAGTATGTCGATCTGACATGAAAAGCTGTAACACTTTCCTTCTTTAATCTATTACATTTTATATATTTTTTATTCATTTAGTTCAGGGAAAGCATTTTAGTTACCACTAAAAAAATTCCATCCATGACAATGCTCTCGTGAACATCTTGGAGAGGGGGGAATCGTAATAATAATAATCACTCCCTACAATTGGACATGAACCTGCAAGGACTTTGAGATACATTGTCTCATATTATTCCCATGATAACACCATGAGGTAAATATCATTAGCTCTCAGCTACAGAGAGCATTACGATTCAGCAAAGTTAAGTCACTTGCTTAGGGACGCATAGCTAGTAAATTGCACAATCTGACTTTGAGCCCAGTGATTCCAAAGTCAAGGCTTTAATGACTACATGTAGTGCTCTGTCCTTTGAAGTTATGTGGAAGTGGCTAATGACTCAGAAGTGTTTCACTTCTCATATCACCAAGGGGACTTACTGAGACATTCGCTTTATCATTAAGGGAATTAGAATTTTAGGCACCCCATGGGTCATAGGTCATCAGGATCACATTTGAAAAGAGAAGGGCTCACCTATTATGGGATGTCACACCATCCAAGTAACTCCGTGCTCCATCTTTGATGCACACATAGGGCCAACTCTATTCTCATCTTGCTCAGACATGTCCCATTTAATCTTTCCACCATTCCTTTGAATTATCCCCTTTTTTAAATGAAAAAACTGAAGCCCAGAGAGATTCAATAACTTCCTTAAGTGTATATAATAAGAGAGGGAAACATTCAGGATTCAAGTTGTCTCAGTTACTTTCTTGTTCCTGTCATTAAATACCCAATATCCACAATTTAAGGAAGGAAAGATTTATTTAGCTCACAGTTTCGGAGGGTCTCTCACCCATACAGTCCATTGATGGGGCATCCAGCAATGGTGAAGGAACATAGCAGAGGCTGGAGAGCGGCTCCCCCATTGCAGACAGAAGCCACGTGAAATAGGAGCAAGTCTATGTCCGGAGACTCAGGCAAGGCCAGAGCTTTCCCAGGAAGAGACTGTCACAGTGTTTCTTCTTCCTTCCTTTAATTATTTCAAATTGCCAATTGGATACTGCCCTCGGGTGGGTGCCCTACCTCACTCCCTGGCCCACAGTTAGCAAGATGCATCTGAGAGCTTTGCAAGAGCTAACAAGATGATGATCTTTCCAGGTCAAACCTTAAACATCTGCCCTTTTCAGCCAAGCTCTACCTCTCAATAACACACAGTTTCAAGAACAGGAGGCTTTGGGGAACACTCAACATCCAAACTATAGCAGAAGCATAAGTATCCTTGTTTGTATTTGCAAATAAACCTTTAGATGCTTCTTCACAAGTTTCTCTCATGTTCTATCAAAAAGTATGTCGATCTGACATGAAAAGCTGGAACCGTCCCTGCACCTTTCCCTGCCTCCTTAAGGTTCCCACCCACTTATTCATGCATCCTCTCATCATTCTAGTCACCCGTTTATTGGTTCAACTAGCAAATGCTGTGAAGCACGTTAGTTGGAGCCAGCCCTTGTAGTAGGTACTATCTATCCAATGTAAGAAGAAAATGGAATTAGGGGGCTGTTAACTGATTTGACAAAGTGATCCAACTACTTTGGGGCTGGTGGAGACTTCACCAGTGAGCTTCCCACTTTCCTAGTCTTCCAAAGGCTCTGGAAGAATGGCAAAGTCTCAGGAAAAAAGACAGACGCACAACTTCCCGCCGGCCTCCTCACTGGCTCCCACTTGTGAAGAATAATTTCTGATTATTGTCATTAGGCAGAGTAAAACATAAAGGCTGGCTCTCCAGTTTTATCCTGTTCAATCATAATTTATCAGATTCACTCATAGGATTCAGGGCGGTTGCCTTTCCACTCTTTTGGGAAAGGCACGAGCAGGCCTGATGCAGGCCCCCGTTAGGTGTTACACTGCTTCCATTCATTCCTCGTTAAACACAGGCAGCCGCTGACGTCTCCTTTGCCAAGAGCTAGCTCCAGCTGCACAGCCCAGCCGCTGCGGCAGCCCAGCCGGAGGAAGCCTTAGCTGAGGGCAGAATCGCCCTTCGCACCTTCCACACCAGCAGCATCTTCTGAAACTGTGGCACATCAGCGTGTTAGTGCTGGGGCCAGCAGGGCCCTTAGAGGAGGGAGGTGCAGCTGCTGGTATCCCAGATGAGGCTGCTGACCATCAGAGGCGGAGTCCCGCGCTTACCTGGCAAGGCTGCTGCCGAGCAGGGGCAGACGCTCTGCTTCTAGATCCCTAGCATGAGCCGTGGACGCAATTTATGTCCAGGGTGGCTGTTAGTTAGCACCCAGGACACCCTGACTGAGTCTTTCCGTTTCCTCAGCACATGCTCAAAGCCCGCCTTCTCTGCGTTGCCGGCAGTTTCCTAGAGGTTGCGATCCTTCCCATCACAAGAGGGGCACGTTTACAAAGCTGGTAACGGATGGATGGATATTCCATTGTGATTTCATTCCCCCCTACGCTGGGGCCTCTTTACCTCTTCGGGCGTTCCCAGCAGTCTCGTGCTGCTGCTCACCACAGGGCCCAGGTCCTGCTCCCTCCTTTTCTAAGCTCCCTTGCACCATGTGCCCGTTACCATATCACAAGAAACGAATCAAAATGCCCATATGCTCCTTCAAACTGAAGCCCGTGACACTGGCACAAAATATCATGGGGAAAATTATAATCTAATTCAGAGAAAAATCTTGTGATTAAATTTCAGGGGATTTAGACCTTGGTGCACAGAGACTTTCCCAAGTCGTCTTTCACACGTGCTCATACACGCCCACCTAAACGTCGGCATGGTGTCTCATTTGCTCACACGGCCGACAGAGCCTGAAGTTCTTAAGCCACACTCTTCCCCTCTGTCCTCCATACATACACACAAATATCCTAAGTTATCCAGATGGAGCTAATATATATGGCAGGTGACTTCTTTTTTTTTTCTCTCTCTCTCTCTCTCTCTCTCTAACAATCCGGACTAGTTAAAGACTCCTCTCCAGCAAATAAAGTTTTAGGAAAAAAATAACAGTAATGACTTCTCTTACTTTTCACGTGCAAATACTTTGTAGCAAGGGGGTATTCATATGTGCTTTTCATTTTTATCTTTTGCAATAAGTGTGCTATGGGTTAATTGTATCTTCCTAAAACTCATGTGTCAAAGTCCTAGCTCTGAATATGTCAGAATGTGTTTGGAAATAGGGCCAGTGTAGGTGTGATGAGTTAAGATACTGTCGTTCTGATGCACGGTGGGCCCCGCATCCAATATGACTGGCTGAGGTCTTTAGAGAAGGACTAATTTGCACAAAGATACATACCGAAGGAGAATGCCCTGTGGCACTCAGGCGTAGAGCTGAATGATACTTCTGTGTGCCGAGCAGTGTCAAAGCTTGCCAGGAAAGCTCTTGAAGCTGGGATAGCACCAGGGAGCAGATCTTTCCTCACTCTCACCACACCCGACCAACACCTTCAACTCAGACATCTAGACTCTAGAACTTTTGAGAAAATAAGTATCTGTTGTTTAAGCCAACCAAATTGTTATAGCAGTCCTAGCATACTAAAAGAAAGCCTTTCATCCTATTATCCTCATTTGATCATAAGAAAACAAGCTTCAGAGAGGTTAAGTGACTTGTTCAAGGTCACAGGCAAAACTGGTACTCAGGCTCAGTTCTGCAAGTTCTGCTATTTTTGCCTAGGAGTTGTGCAGGTAATGAATGGAAAAGGTCAACTTTTTCTCTGTGACAAACTAGGCAAACATGTGGTCTCTCTCAGCCCGGGGTAAGACAGCCAGTTCTGCCGGCCCACACCCACCCAGCCACCAGCTCAGCAGCTGGAGGTCTGGCCTGTGTTTTTTAGCATGTTTCTCTTCTTTCATCAGTTAGCAGAGTGAAATCAAATGTCAAAAATTAACATTAGAAAAATAAAGTTTCTTTCTTTAATCTATTTTATTTTAGATTTTATTTTATTCATTTAGTTCGGCAAAGGCATTTGAAGTCCCAAGATACAGTATGTGCTTTTATAATATTTATGAGAAGAATTTTGGAACATATCAGGAGCAGAGAGGAAAGTCAAGGGACTGGAGGTATTTCCCAGTGATTATAGCACCTTCCTAGGAAGTGTGAGACCTGGGGTTTGATCTCCTAACACCACATAATAACTGGGCATGGTGACACATGCTGTAATTCCAGCAATCAGAAGGCTGTTGCAGGAGCATTGCTGCCAGTTTGAGGCTAGCCTGGGTTGCATAGTGAATTCAGGACCAGCCTGGTAGACAGAGTGAGACCTGTCTCAAAATAAAAGGAAGTCAATTTTAAAATATAAATGCTCTTCGTCTGTGAGGTCAGGGGACTCCTCACCCCTTAGTGTCTATTCATGTAGACTTAGCAGAAGCACACATACTTGCACACGCACACATAAGAAAATTGAATATGGAGCCAAACCTGGTGGGTGAGGTTTGGGAATCCCAGCACTTTGGGACGTTGAGGCAAGAGGCTTGCAAGTTTGAGACCAGCATCGACAATCTAGCAATCTAGTTAAGATTCTGGCTCAAAATTTAAAAAGGACAGGGGGAGTTTGGGGAGGCAGCTCAGGAAGAAGGCCCTGTGTCAATCCTCAGTGCCACAAGAAAAAGAAAGTTAAAATTGGCTTTTTTACTGAAGCCTAACAGCCTACATTCCTCCAGGGCCTCCTTTGTTACTGTCTGAGTAACATTAAGCACTAGGGGGCCATCCTCAGGAGAGTTTTTCTACTTAGTTTGAAGCCAGGGTTGTCATGGTCCTGCCTTGAAGGCTACGGTCCTCCTGTATTGGGGTTTTGATTTGGGGAGAAAAGGAATGTAGGCAGGGTAGCGAAACAGCCACCGGTTTGGATTGGATTCCATTCGTAAATCACTTGACTCTTATGTCCCTCGGCAGAAGGGCACCTGCTTACAATCTCTGCATGAAAGGTCCTTTTCATAACATTTCCCAAGATGCATTTGAGAAAAGCGCCCCTGTTCTTTTTCAAGCCAATGAGGCCAAAACACTGGAATGAGAGAGATGCAGCCAAAGAGAGCAAAGCAGGGGATGTGAGGAGCGCGGGTCTCCTTGTAGGGATCGGAGAGAGGAGGTAGAAGCCAGGCAGGCTCCAAGGTCTCGGTTCAGCCTCAGACACGAGGCAAAATCAGGAGACGAGAAATGGGGAAGTAGGTCAACACCAGACGAAAACATAACACTGAAGCAACAAGTGAGGCCAGATGGTGCTCAGACAGTAAGATTTTTGTTGTCGTTGCCTTCTTACTTTCCCAGATATACTAGCAGTCAACAGCTGAGTTCTAGTAAACCTAATGCCAGCCTGAGACCCAAGGAGCCAAAGTGACACTACCCTCAATTCCCAGAAGATTCTCAACTATGACTTTAAGTGACAATTGCAGCGATTGTTCTCCTTTACGTCTTTGTGTCCTGGGTGATTCCAAGTGCTTTAGCTTGGACGTAAATTCTGTTACTCATCTCATTTATAGATGACAAAGTGGTGGCTTTTAGCGATTAATTTGACAAATTTCATAAACTTAGAAAGTTCCAGTGCTGGGACCCTGATTAGGTTCATGTCATTCTTAGAATTCTTTCCATCACGCAAGGCTGTGATCTTCATATTGTCCTCTGGGAGGTCCCCTATTCGTGGACTGGACTTTCTAGGTTCACCTGAATTGCTAATGTGAACATGTAGTCTGATCTCCAGAGGACTACTATGATTCCCAATGCCTAGATCAGTTCTGCAGGTAAAGAGTGAAAGAAAGCCTGGGCTGTCCATACTCTTGGCTGTGTGGTCTTAGAGTGAACACCCATGGATGGACTTGGCTGAGGAGAGAGGCAGGTGGTGAATGGAGTGTGAAGGGAGCACATAGGGTGCACTGCATATGCTGGAAAAAGCCATAGAACAAGCCTTCTGGGGTTGATTCAGGCTAGCATGAAGATAGAATAGAACTTAAAAACAAAACTTCTTTAAAATAAAGTTTGCATGTACAGGAGTGGGACCGTGCTGCCTTGAGGAAACCTGTATAATCTCATGTGCATTGGAAGGCCCTGCCACTTATTTTCATTAGTTTTATGATATGGTTAACTTATGAAGGTCACCCTGCAGCTTCCTGTGAACCACATTATTATGACTGGGCTTAAATAATGTGAAAACAATTCAGAGAAAAGGGAAACACCCAGTTAAACCAGCCATGGCACTGCATCTAGCTTTCCAAGGCTGGGTTACTGTCATGGAGAGCGTGATATTACTTATGTAAATAGAGCACAGATTTGCCAACAATTGTTCTGTCTGGGACAGAGCCTGGGGTTGGCTCCAGACATAGGGTGAGCTGGCACCTCTTTTTTCCCTGAAGTGGTCTCTTTTCTTTCAGTTTTATCATCCTGTGAGTCCTGTTCCTCCCCCACTCCCAGCACAATGATAATATAAATGTGATGCCATCCCCTTTCAAAGTCTACATCAAGTATAGGCAAATCTCTTCTCTCTGTTTCTCTTTAGCACAGAGACCAGTCTGTAATTATTTGGCTAATGATATGTAATTATTTCATTGGCATCTTTCTCCCTCGTCTCCAAGCACCATAGGGGTTTGGTTTTATTCATCTTTCAATCCTCAGCTCCTCCCATACTCTTCAGCACATTGGAGATGTTGAATAAATAGTTGTCCATTGAACTTGTTTTCCAAAGAGTAAAATAAAGGCAAACATTCCAGAAAACACAGACAGCATGAGAACCAGTAGAATTCATTTGCTAACATTTGGTGGAACATCAAATCCCTATTCTAACCCTCGTTAATGACATGCTGGAGCCTGACAAGAAAACCAGATATCTTTCCCTGAGTTTCAGTGCCAGGCCTGCCACTGTCTTCCTTTGAGAGGGTCGGGGTTGCAGCTAGCTTGGGGTTACATAGGGTCGCTGGGAGAATTAAAAGCAATCTGTAGAGAAAGTGTCCACCACGGCTTAGAGGAAGAAAACAAATTCCATATGTGGGACCTCCATAGCTCCTGCTGAGTTCTCAGCCAGGCAGTTGCACTGGCAGCATATTACCTTCTTGGCATCACAACCTGGCCTTGTCCACTTTCCTGCCATAGAACAGACATAAGCTTTTAATTTTAACTTTCCTGCTATGTCATCAGAATATCTTTTCTCCTTGTTTCCAGTCTGAGGGATAGGACTCATTCTCAGCTTGTATGAAATGGCATTGTTCAGCTGTAATCAGGCTGGAAACAAGCTTTGGCCACTAAAAAATCATCTTAAAACAATCAGTGCTTGTATAAAGATCTTTTGCTTAGTCATTTGGTTTGGTTCTCTTTTTCCTGAACTCACTTGGACCCATATTCATACACACCCTTTAAATTTACGCCTGAATGCACTCAAGCATCTGTGTATGTGTAAACACGGACAATAGAAGGTGAATTCTCTTAATCTCTTAATCATGTAGTCAAAAATATTTCTTTGTGGGGCTTTTTTCTGGCAAGCTAGTAGTTGCAATAGTAATAGAAGAGACATCCCCACTCCCAACCCACCTGCTTAACCCAGTTATACAGAAGCTGATCTGACGCTTACTCTCAGGGGAATGATTCTGGAAGCTTAACTCAAGTGATTTTATCTAGCCAAATTCAACGAATATTCACTAGACACCTACTACGGGCAAAGATCTTACTACATTTTTTGCTTATTTTTGTCTTGCAATTCTTAAAAAGCGTATTATGTGCTATTTATTTCAATGATTTCCATTCCTCCCACAGTTGCTTGCACACAGTAAGTGCTCTATAAGTGTTTTATTGGATGTGTAACTGTGGAGGGAAAGGAAGTAAGTAATCAAAAGAGTAAGGCTATTGATAAGCCAAATATCCCAGGCTCTTAAAACACAGCAAGGTATCACTTACATTACAAGAATATATTTTGCTCCCGGTGTGAATGTGAGTTCTTTAGGGAATTAATATCTTCTAAGAAGTTAACAATCCTGTTTAAATCACAATTGTTTCATGAATAAAGAGGAAAACAATGGGTGATGCTGATAGCTAGGAAGTGAATGACGGGGTTTGTGGCAGTGAGCTCCTTATGTGATGACGGCACCTTCCCTGTTGCTGCTGGAAAGCTTGGAGAGTGGGGCCAGGCTCTTCTTGCATGGCCAATACTTAGCAACCTCCAGCACAGGCTGGTATGTACGAGAAAAAAGCAAGTGCTACATGGAGGGGGCGGGGAGTGACCAACGGCCGGAACACATGTGCCAGTTTTCAGATGGGAGGCTTCTGTGGCTCTTTACAGAGTTTTCAGTCTTACCACAGCCCTGGAGGACCATGCTCAAAGCCAGTAAAAATGAGAAGAAAATGAAAGATGGAAAAAAAGGGCAAAGCAGCGGTGTGTATGTGGGCACGCACGTGTGTGTGTGTGTGTGTGTGTGTGTGTGTGTACACACGTGAAAGTGGGAGGAGGACAGGAAACTGGGAAGTACTTGCTCCAAAGAGGACTTCCAAGTGTGCGGTCTTCTAGCTCGTCTTGGAATCCTGAGCATTCAATCAATGTGCTTTGTGAGACAAGGAATTTCAAATGTGTCTTATCTTGCCATTTTTGTCTCAGGTCCCTAAGGTCAAGTGTCCACTCCCTTGTACCTATCCTTTGCTATGAACCTGTACGTTTTGGTACTACTATCAATTTGATTTTGGCTTTTTTTGAAACAAGATATTCAGCATCTGACCCACTGGTCTCACTGGCACCCCTACTTTGCTTTAATTAACCAATTCCCAGAACCATCTAACCTATTTTGTTCAGGAAATCAAGGCTTTATATGCATGGATTTATCATCACTTCACATAACCTGTCACTCTGGAACAAAAACAGAAAGATAACTAAGAGCTGCGAGAGGTTCAAATTCAAATGCTTTTCTCGGTCAGTTCATCATTTTCAAGACTTTCATGAAAAGATAAAAATTTAGGGGGGAGGAGCTTTTAGGAGAGGGGATGGTGGTAGGGATGGAGGATTCCTGAACGAAGACTGCCCAGAGGATTTTGTTTCTTTTCCTACAAGGATGGCCCTGCCATGTTTCCTCAGCTTTGCCCTAAGGTCCCTCCTTTCCCACTCTCTTGCCACCCTTGCTTAGAGCTTTAAAGAATGGGGGTCATCAGAGGACCAAGAAAGAGCTCCTGGAACTGCACCTGCTTTCTGGGGTCACCCAGAATCAATCCATTTTCTCGTTTACCAGATTGTCCCAAGCTTATTTGAAAAAAAGTTATTTTTCCTTAAATAACACAAGCAGTTTTATTTATCCTGCTCATTTCTCATTCACAATTAAAATTTATACTATGCTGAGAAGCGCTGCCACCAAATTTAATGCAAAACTTCAAGTGTGTTAAGTAAGTGTGGAATGAAAGGAAATCCCCTCCCCATCTCTGGGAATGGTACTACCATTAGTTGAGCCCCAGTGGTTTTTTTTTTTTTTTTTTTTTTTTTAATCTCTTCTGACCTGGCACGTGCTATTGTTTAGCTGTATCTCCATTACCATGTACTTTTTTGATTGTGAGTGTGTTGTTTTTTTCAAACCTAACATAGGAGTTTAGATTTTGCTTTATTTATATTTATGTTGTGAGCATTTAGAAATTTAAACAGACATTTATTTTGGCCTCATAGATTTTTAAGTACAATTAAAAGTTCGGTTCATTGTGCTAACCATGGAAACCAATTTGAACTACAAAACAGCTAATGTACTCACCACTACACTTCAGCCGTCACTTTGTGTACCGGTTCTAGTCACTAAGGTTCCTGGAAAGAGTGGGGCTGATCTAGACCCCTGGAATAATCCACTTGCTATCATTTGGTTAATCAACATTTTGCTGGTTACTATTTGAGTCATAGGCCAACTCAATTCTTGAGCTGAAAGATTTCAGGAGCTCCACCAAAGCTTATATAGCCAGTGTGACCACAAGCACAGATTATAGATTAATCCCTATAGTTTTAGTATAATTCCAACTTAAAAGAGAAAGCAAGTGATGTGACTTTGTGTTTCTTTGGTGTTTGATGTCATCACACTAGATGACCAAAAATTCATTTTCCACATGTAAGTTTTTCAACACCACACCGTGTAATAACAGATGCAGCTGGCCTGTCCTGTCCGTTTTCTCCAATGGACTTTGAATCCCTCCTTAACTCCCTTTGCCATGGAGTTCGGCTAATACTCCTGTGCTAGCCTGTTTTCATCTGTGAGTTTAGTTGAAGCAAGCTCATCTGCAACATTTTGAAGAATTAGCTTCTTCTCCATGTGGCAGCATGTGGTAAATGAAGGTATTTCTGGTAAGATTTATTGTATCGCCTTCCAGAAAACTCCAACTCCAGAGAGGACCAGATTGCAGAGAACTGCATATTAAAGTTCTTTTCTTCATCTATGGGCCCAGGTGGAGGGGACAAATGGCTTCCTACCTGGCTGCAAAATATGATATATTATTATAAACAGAGTCTTGAATTATAGAAAATACTAGTTAGCATAATTACATTACCATATTTTTATATGGAGATTATTATTCAAATACCAAACAGGCAATCTTCCATTGGAAAAAAAACCCCAATAAACACTTTCAATCCTGACTTCCACTGTTATGTATGTCATAGTACAAAACAATTTTAAAGTTTACAACCCACTACATTACAAGAGCTATTCACTTCAAGTAGGTGGCAATTTGCTTCTTTTTTTTCCTCCTACATTTTGATAGCTGTTCACCTTTATCAATTCTTATCTTGCCCATTCTTTAGAAACCAATTGCAGTTTAAAAAGTGCCCATCTATTTCTGATTGAAATCTTCACATGCTGGTTTTTTAAACTATTTTTCAATCTCTTAATAAAATAGATTGCCTCCAGGCTGCCAGTTAGTAAACCTGCTAACAATACAGCAATTCCGAAGACCGCCCTGGCTCTTGGTTTTTTTTTTTTTTTTTTCTTCATTTGGTTCTGTCCAAGAAATCCAAGATTTCCATTGGTTCCATCTACATGTGCAAAACAGTTCAATGGATTAAAATTATTTAAAACCGTACAAACTATCGTCAACAACAAAGCTTTGCAAAATTGCTTGATTAATTTCAGTTAAACTGCCGGCCATTTTATTTATTTATGAAACGTGAAAGAAGCCTTACAACTTTTCTTTTGACTTGTTAATATTTTTAATTTTTGTCCTCAGTGGCATGACAGAATTGTCAAAATGAAAAGTTTCTTCGTACCACCAAGGACCACCTTCGTTTATAAAAGAAAAATGCTTCTCATGGACCCTCTGTGGCTGTCCACAAATCAAGTAAAGGAAGGGAACAAGACAGAGTGTCCACTCTTGACCCTCGAGGGTCATACGTTAGAGGCAGAGTCAGTGGGGGCATGTTTAGATTATGAGACTCTTGAAATGAAAGAGAGGAGGGAGCAGTCCCCCAAACCTGTCAATAGGAAGGTCCCACAGAAAGTGGAGGGCCAGATCGTATTAGGTTAGAGGAAGGAAACATTCCTGGTCCAGGAGCCAGGAATGAGGATTATGAACATGGGTAAACAAAAGGCACTGAGAAACTGGCCGTACTGACCTCTGTGTCTTTCTTGCCACCTATCTTCTTGTCTCATAGGAATCCTCTCCTCAGGCCATTCTGTTGCTTTGGTTGCATCATTACCCAGGGGTTAAAAGTTCGGTGACAGTAAACAACATCTACATCACCTTGGCTTGAATTAGATTAAGTTAAACATCTTCTCAGCTCCATTTTAAGATAATGCAACCCAGCAAATATACCGATTTCATATCAGGGGCTGGACACTGTACTCTCAGCCTTCTGGATCCATTTTAACTTAGCATCAGGTACATGCTGGAGAAATATGGCAAGTATGGACAAAAGTAGTGTGCAGTCCTGAGTTTCACGAGTTTCACCGTGACAGAGAGTAAACGTATCCGGACAACTAGAAATGATTGAATGCACTTGCAGTGACTTTTAAAAATGACTAATTATTTATATGCATCATGGAAGAAGGCCTAAGGAGAAAAGAGAAGGTGGAAGCAAAGATGTGGACACAATTAAGATGACGTTATATTCAAGAAAAACCAAATGGTTTTGTATGGCTACCAGTATTGAAAACAGAATTTTATTAATTATGAAATTGTCCCACAGGCAGCATGCTGTACTCTTTACAGACACAATTTTGTTTCGCTTTCGTATCTATCTGTGAGACAGATGCCATCATTCGGTGGAAAACCTGGGGAAATTGAGGCTTGGGTAAGTTAAGGATCCTGTTGGCAGTCTTGTAGCTTGGAAATGTTGGGGGCCAGGGCTTTGTCTATCTAATCCAGATCTAGGGGAACATACTCCAGGAAAGGCAAAGATTTATTTTGAGGTGGATAGAATGTTTGAAGGCACCTACACTTACGAAGTGAGTAAGGGGCTTGAAGGGGTTAGAGGAAAAGAGAAAGAAAGGCCACTAGTAAGTGAATCTATGTCAGTGACCACAGAAAGCCTTTGGGCTTCCATTCACCTGTTTATTTATTTATTTATTGCACATAAGAAAGCACAAAAAGGCTTTATTCGTTACTATATGGGAGTCCAAACTCCAGACGAACACTTTCCACTAAGGTTGGATTTGATGGATTATCCCAAGAGAAGCCTGGCAGAGGCTGTGTGTGGTGTGTGTGGTAATCAAGTCTCATGTCCTAAGATCAGTTGTCTTTGACCAGGCTGTTCTGAGCACCCAAGAGCTTTTGTACTAGGATCCGACCACCTGAAGGCAGGTCAGGTGTGCACAGGTGAAAAGCCAGGAACCACGAGCAATTCAGGGTGCTTAAAAGGCCACACTCAAGATAAAAGCTCAAAGCGTGAGATCTGCAGAGAAACTGGAGATGGTGACTTCCCTTGGGCTCTGTCTTACCTGAATCACTTTGGCTCACTTTCCAGCCCTGGGGGCAGGTGCCCTTGCTCCCCTGGGCTCTTCTGGTGTACCCAGAGGAATCCCTGGGTTGTCTCAGCCTGTACACTGTATGCAAGAGCCTCATCAGGGAGTGAGTATTCCACGTACTTGTTCATTAATCACCCTTTATTCGTCCAGCTACTTCTTTGGAGCATGATTTTACAGTGACAATTTCCGAGAAGCTTCATTCAGTCACCTGCCTCCCCCTGCCCCTGCGGCCTCATCATTGCACACAGCACAGGAGCGTCTTGTCATTTTCGTTCCTTCATTGACATGCAGAACGCTGTGCTGGGAGGGTGCCGTGCTGAGACTGTTGTTATTCTTTGTAACATTGCTATTTTTATTATAAAAGATGGAGAATAGTAGGAGGTTAATGGCTGCTTAGAATAAAAACAAATAGTGACTAAGAACAAATATTCAAACGAGGCATTGTCTTGCTGAGGGAATGATATTCAACGACCACGTAGCCTCTGCTCGGTTGTCCTCTCTTTGACTACATAAATCAGGGCTGTGTGCACCCAGTGGCTGCATTGTGATGACTTCCGCTGTCAGGCAACTCAACAAAAGAGACTCTGTTGGAAGGACAGGAACCCTCCTCGGGCCCAGGGGTCTCAGCAGAGCCCTTTGCTACTGCCACTTCCTATTGCCTTCGTCTTACTGAACGGATCCTAAACATGAGTTGTCTCATACAGATTACCCTGGGTTCTTTGCAAAGCCCGGTCCTTGGCCCTGAGAGGTGAGTGATTACCCAGGGCTGTTGACGCTGGACTTGGGCCATTGCCCTGTGGTTCCTGTTTCTTTCCTGTCTACACAGTGCACAGCACGCGTGTTGTCTCACCTGCGACTGCCAGTGTCTCATTGTACTCTCCCTTTAGGCTGAGATAGAGCTTCACCTGGCAGGTGCCCCCAGATTCCTACGCTCCAATAGGTGACTATCAGTAGAGAAGAGGAAAACTAACTGACAACATCTGGGTGCACACTATGTGCTAGACACTGTGAGGTTTTTTTTTTTTTTTTCATCTTAAATTTGATAGTCCTGTAAGGTGATTGCTACTACTTCACTGTAAAGAAATCAAAGCACATAGAGGTCTAGTAGATACCTCAATGTCGTAGAACTAGTTTATGTTTATTAATCAGACAATGATACACATACCACTCATTCTTTTATGAAGCATACAATTTTTTTTCTTTATATGCACTTTTATTCTTTCAAAATAGACTGCCTCCAACATTCCCTTGAGAGTCCAAAGGTCACTCTCAGGTTTAGTTTAGCACAAAGGTTTAGCACAGAGGACTATCTAGGAAGCCATTCCTCTGCCTAATCAACATGAAACCTTGTCTAATTACAAACCTGAATGGAGCATCCTATGATTGCTTCCAAGTAAAGCAATGAGATCTGAGGTCAATCAGGTAAGATCTTCTTCCTGCTCCTCATCCTTTTCTAAGTATTTTACGTCACAGGTCTGTGTTCTCAACTCCCTCCCTCCTCTCTATGAGGAATCACTCACACGCTGCCAGAGGGGTCTCATTAAAATGGGCTCACAGTAGACAGGGATGAAGATGCCCACCCACCTGTCAGCTCCACTGATCCGCAGGTCTCCCTGTCCTTGTGGGCAGTGGGCAGCCTCCCTTCTTACCACCTCGGGCAGCCCCCACCTCTGCAAGCCCTCTGCCGACTTCTTCCTCTTCGTAGTCCTGAGATCATAGCCTCCTTCCGCAGAGGGTGCCAGGCCCATTTCCCACTCCTCGCTGATCTCTTCCTTCACTGAAATCCTGAGTTAGTGCTACATGACTTATCACAATAGCCCTCTCATTTCTCCTGTGTATGTTTTATTTATTCAACTTGATTTATAGCCAGCAGAGTCGAGGCCATGTCTTATGTTTTTCTCAAACCCTTTGTAGTAAATGTCCAGCAAATTTATAACTGCTAAAACTGTAGAAAACATTGGGTTAGTGACTTGGAAACTTGTCTTTTGTTCCAGCCCTGCTACTAACCAGCTTGTGATTTTGGATCAGTAACTCAGCTCTCAAAGCCTATTTTCCTTATCTGCAAAAATGATCATGCTTGAGCAACGCTTGAACAAAAGGTTTTAAGAGCCTTTTAAAAGTTGTGACCATACTTTTGTGAAATGATTAAGTATTGGAAGCAGGAGGAAGTGGTAGAGAAAGACTCACCCAAACATGAATTGCTGAACATGTGACCCTCTGAGAACATAGCTTGAGGGGAGGTGGACGAATGGGGAAGCAAGAGACAGTGCAGGTAGAGCTGATGGTTGAGCTTACCTAAGGACTTCAAAATAATTGGGCCAGGGCTGGGGCGTGATCAAGAGCTTGCCTAGGAAGCAGGAGGCCCTGGGTTCAATTCCTCAGTACCACATTAACCAAGCGTAATATGCATGCCTGTAACTTCAGCACTCAGGAGGCTGAGGGAGAAGAATTGCCCCGAGTTCAAGGCCAGCTTCACCTACATAGTGAGTTCAGGAGCAGCCTGGACTACAGGGTGAGACCCTATTTCAAAAGAAAAAAGAAAAAAACCTGGGCTAAAGCAACTTACTCCTCTTTAGGTGATTATATCTGATTCTTTGGGGCATGATTAGAAGAGCTATAGTATAGAGAGTATCTGATTTTTTCTGTTCATGTACCAAAGCTCTTCCTGTGACTCAGGTATGAGATCATTCTACTGAGATACAAACTCGGCCACTCAGATGAAGGTGGGCATACAGGGAGATTTGCAGGTGCCCAAGGGTCATTTGGCTTAGATGTTCAAACTCAAAATCTTCTTTCTTTGCTTCTGCACTGTCTCTAACACTAGACTCGATGTGTGAAGCTGAAATGTACAGAAAAAAAACTGCACGATAATTCTATTATTCTGAGGTTGGCTAGGCTGGAGAGTCCTGTGATTCTAAGTGGGAGACACAAGGGGTGGAAGAAATAGGCCAGTGGTTAGAGTGCTTGCCTATCAAGCTCAAGGCCCTGAGTTCGACCCCCAGTACCACATAAGCCAGGCATGGTGGAACATGCCTATAATTGCAGCTTGGGGTGCTGGGGCAGGAGAAATGTCTTGAGTTTAAGATCAGCCTGGGCTACCTTGTGAGTTCAGGACCAACCTGGACTATAGAGTGAGACTCTGTCTTAAAAAAAATACATGGTATATATTATTTCACAAGGTAATTTTTAAGGTGATGTTGTATTGTGAACTGCTCTTCATGGCAATGAATACAAAACTTTAACCTCATCACCCTTCCATTATATTACTTCATGGTGCTTTAAATACTTGACACAGTAAATTCTGCCTGTGATCCTTTGGCCTCCTCCCATCTTGTTCAGGAATGTACCATCTGGTACTCGCTTTCTTATCCAGGCAGGAGCTGATGTGCTATGGCTGTCATGCTTATAGGAAATGCACCCATGGATTCTTCCCATGACGGTGACAGTTGCCCATCTCTAGGAATCTAGAACCAGGCGTGGAAGGCTCATTAGGAACCATGGTTTAATCTTCCTGAATGACTTTGTAGAAACAGACTATCTATATGTTCTGTGTTTATTAAATAGAACTTGAATGGAAGTTGTACTTAGTCTTTCTTCTTTGGGGTGGGTAGCCGGATGGGCTCTTTTGTGAGTCTCGCAACCTGGTTCATTTGTCATTCGGTCTGGTTTTCCCTCCTCCCACCTCCTCCTCACCCAGATCCGCCACATTCCCTTCACATGGTCACTTCCTTAATGCCTTTCCATGTGAAAGATTATTGACAAGTATACAACACTGTATTCAAGGAATAAAAGAGTTGGGGTTTATATGTCTGAGGGCCCCTGTGACCTCTAGGCCTCAGGAATCCCCTGCCCTGGAGCTTCTGTATTGATTGCTGTTAGTACTTCTCACTGTCTTACATTTCTGTCAACAACAAATTCCCTCTGCCCTTCCAATATTGTGTACATTTTTCTAGTTACAATTCTGTAGAACAGGTTTTTTTTTTATTTTTAAATTTTAAAGTTATAGTCTGTGGTTGTCATTTTATAGCTTCTTAAATATGGATCATTTCTACCTAACAATCTAAAGAAGTGACACCCCGCCCTCGGAAGGCATTGTTTTATCTTAGTTGGGTAAAATACTGCTAAAATACATGAGCTACCCAGAGTCTGGCTGTGTTGCGAGCCTTCTCTATATGTCTTGCTTCCATTCTTAATTCTCAGGGCAGTGCTTCTTGAATGACACAACTTCCAGAAGTAATGCAAATGCTATGGCTGGGTAATTTACATAGAGTGCCTCCCTTTGAGACTTTCTTTACATTTTTAAATTTCTTAAATGGAAGGAATAGTCTTCAAACCAGATAGAGTTGCTTAAAACAGTGAACTCCTTTTTTTTTCTTGAATATAGTGTTGTGTACTTATCAATAATCTTTCATACATATTGCCTTAGATCTGTCATTTGACATAGGAGGACCCTGAAGCCTGGAGAAACCTTGGGGCTTTCCCTGGGGCTCTTCCAACATGGTTGGAAGCCAAGCTAGATCAGACACCATGTCTTTTGTCAACACACACGATGACTCTCTGACAACTGTAAATTTCTTCACATCATCTTGCCTCTAAAACATGGTCACATTTCTAATCTCATATAATTCCCAGTAAGCCCTGGAGAAAACCTTGGGTAGGGGTTATCTCAGTCATCATTTACAATGTACAGGGAAACAAACACAGAGACTTTTGAGATTTTTTGGATATGCATAGACCAGAGAATAGAAAAGTGCATGCAATGTCAGAGAAATCAGTCACCAGACCCTCCAGGTGGCACCTTGACACCTTTTTGTGCACACATCCTATACCATAGATGTTAGTCTCCCTGATGCCAATCATTTTGCGTAGAAAATGTGAGTGTCAGCAACAACTCCAGGGTGGTCTTCAAGGGAAATACTGCCACCCAGATGAACCCATTGCTTGGCACTAAGTGACAAGCAGGTGTGCAAGTGGTGTGGTCCCATGGAAAGAGTAAGGGGGGTTTGTGGGCACAGAGCCAGGGTGAGAACCAGGCCTCCTAAATTCCAGGGCAGTGCCTTTTTTTCTAACCCCACTAATAGGAGAAGTCAACAGTTTTCCCCAAGAAGAAAAATTAAGTGGATATTAGATCAGGGTTTGATTTCCTCCATGACAAATATAAAGAATCTCTCCCACATTCTTCCAGTGAAAGGGGTGAGGTGTCCACTTTCCTGCTACTTATGTCCCTCAGTAGGTATTTTGGAATGACTCGGCCACTATTAACTGAGTAAAATTACCCACAGTCTTAACTCAGCCAATACAAATATTTCCTCAGCTCTGTGTAAAAGAAAGAGTGAATACATTTGGCATCTTAGAAGGTGAAAGGAGACGGTTGCAATGCAGTCATTCCCTGAGGGAGGACAGCAGATGCCTCCATTTCCTGTGGCTGTGACGGTGGTCCAGAATCTGCAAAGAAGGTACTTCTTTAATCAGGCATGTGTAACCGGCACAACTTATTTAGGGGCAGAACCAGGACCCTGGCACAGTCCTCTGCTTCCCTTAGAAAATGCCGAACGTTGTTCAAGGGCCGCGATCCCGTTGAGTATACATATGCTTAGTTCATTCAGTTATGTTTTGCGTTAACAGCACCGAAATAAGGATGTGCTCTACTTAGAAGTCAAGTTTTAAACCAAGAAACTTACACTATATAACCAGTTAATATAAAAACCATAGGGAGAAACAGAGATACTTAGAGTTCCTTCTGCCTTCAGCTATCCTAAGCTCCAGTCAAAAAAAAGTCATAATTACACACTTGACAAGTTAGCTAGTAACGCAAGGCCCATACTGTCACAGAGTAGCTCTCAGTGAGAAACAGAAAGATGGCGGCAGCTGGAAAAAGCAAGAGGTATATGAAGGGTGGGATGGATGCTCTGCAAAAGAGCAGAGGAAGAGAGGGCACTGGAGTTGAAACTCGACTCTTGCTTTGATGGGGAATAAGAGGAGTGATTGGAGAATAGACACCAACAGCAAACAGACGATGCTGATGGGAATAAGGAGAGGTGTTCACTTGGCTCATTTTTCTAGACATAGGCTTTCCCTTGTGCCTGGGATTCACCCATGAAGGAACGATGCAAAGAGGTCTTAGTGGCTCCAGGCAAACTTACGTGTGTTCAGAGTCTCAAAGAGCATCCTGATTAAAGATGGTTGGAAAGTGACATTTTTGAAGTGTGAGACAGCAACAGAGAGGTTTTCAGACAAATGATATCCTCTCTCTCTTTCTTTTTCTCCACTAGAACTGTGTTAAATACTTACAGGAAAGAGTTGAAGGGAAATGTGGAAAGTGGGGTTACTTTGTAGATCTGTAGAAGGTTAATGTAATGTTTGTGAACTAGAAAACTGCAAGACTAACATACTTGGGGCCTGACAAAGGGATCAAATTCCAGGAGATACCATGTTACTAGCAGGTATTTATAGTACCTCATGTGTCCTTAGAGTCGGAGGGAACACTCATGCCATTGAATTTGTATTCTTGCAGACGATTGGTAAACGTCAGAGCTATTTCTAAGAGCCGAGCATCCAGCCTCTGCCTTGTGATAGCCTTTGCTCTTGACGATGCACTGGGAGGAGTTGGCAGGAACTGAATCAAGGCCACAGCCTCATGGACAGGAAGTTCTGGAATCCCTGTGCCGAGACGCTGGAGAGGAGTTGGGGGTTGGCTTTACATACGCTTGGACTACTCCAAGTTGAAGGTTAAAACCAACCACAGGTAGTGTTGTTCATCACTGTCACTATTGCTTTCTCATGACTTTGAGTGTCATTACTTATTTTTTAAATCTTTAATTCTGGAGCTGTGCAGCCATTTTAAAACATAAGTGGGCAATGGAAGACCAGCATTAGGGTGGGACATTGCCATAGCCAGACTGTTTTGCCTGTCCCATATTTTGAAGGTTCTTTTGAGAACTTTTACTTGCACCTTAAATATCGTAGTTACTAATTGGACCCAGTTGCACAGATGTATAATCCCAGCACTTTGGGAGCTGAGACAGGAGGATTGCAAGTTTGACCCCAACCTGGACCAATTAGCGATTTGGTGAAATCCTGTTTCAAGATCAAACATTAAAAATGGGCTAGGGATATAGCTCTAAGGTTCTGAGTTTCATACCTGTTACCACACACACACACACACACACACACACACACACACACACACATTATTGCTGTTAAGAAGCCGTTGGATTCACAGGACACTGTGAGATTAGGTTTGACTTTTCAATTGGATGGCTGCATCTGAAATGTGCTTGGTGTATTGTGGGTACTTATTGAGAATTGTTGAATGAATAGGAAACTCAGGGAAAATTACTTAATTTCTCTAGGCATTAGTTTCCTCATCACTTAAACAAGAGAAATACCCCCTAGTGTTTTCAGCTGACAAGCCTCCCACAAGATAAAAACAAAGTAATAATTTTAACACACTTAAAAGAGAAAGTTCTGGAGAAACACAAGTGGTTTCTATAGAAAACTGGGTTGGAAAGACCAATGACTAGGATATAAGAAACTTTGGGCCTTGTCCAACTCAGCCATAAACAATAAATCTTGGGAATTCTTTTAACCTTCCCAAAGCCTTGGTTACCTCATTTGTAAACACACGATAATAGAATCTATTTACTTCACAGGGGTGTTTTGAAAGTCAATGGAGATGATTATAAATTGCTCTTCTCTGATGAGCAATGAAAATAAGTTATGGGTGTCCAATTTTTTGTCTGTGCTCAGTTACAAGTTTGGAAACAGCTTTCCCCTGGAGAAGTGAAGTCTTCCTGGGGTGCCCTGGGCCGGCTGACCCTACTCCCTTCCTTCCTGCCTCGAGTTGTCTGAACCATGTGTTTCCCATTAGCCTCTCCTTAGCATTCCCCTTTTGCCTGTGTTCCCTGCGATGGTTGCTCACCATTGCCCAGCTGCAGTGTCTCCATAGAATACCAGAATGTCAGAGCTAGATGGGGTCTCAGAATCTCAGAATCTACACAGCTAACCACCTTGTACAGCAGAATCTAGAGACTCATAAACGTTGATTTGGTAGCAAAATCAGAATCAGGTCTTAGGTCCGAGTCAAGAGTTCATTTTTACTGTGCTTCATCTCAAGCCTTTTAAACATTGTACCTCCCAACTCTATTGTATTACAAGAAACTTCATCTGCCTAGAGTTTTGCTAGGAGTCACCACTGATACTGTTATGGAGACCTTTGTCCTCCTGCTCTCTGTCCATCTTTGGGATATTTCCAGAGGCCAGCCCCAGAGTGGCCCTGCCTTGGTCAGCATGTTCTGAACACAGCAGGGAAAAGTTACTCCTCTCAGCTCCAGTTATTTTTCTCATGTAGAAAACTAAAAGAGAGAGATGAATAAAGAATGAAAAGCACTTCCTATTGACTCAATAAATCTTGGGTGAAGTGATGTAGACTGACAAGGCAAATAAAAATGGAGCACCTGCACACCAGCACTGGGGACGAGACACAGGCACATGGGCAACCAGGGCCTCTGCTCACTTTGTTTGCTCCACTTAAAGCATCAAGTTAGAGTCACTGTGTGTCATCATCAGTGGGTCAGTGTTTCTAGTTAGGACAGTAGAATAGCTATGGTAGATGTCATATTTTTGTTGTATCTCGCAAACAAGTTATTTTTAAGATTTTTTTGACTGTCAGAAGCTTGGTTTCCAGCTCTGAAGTTGACTTTTTAATGTGTGTCACTGGCTGATCACATCTTATGTCAGAGCTTCATTTTCTTTGTCCGTAAAGTGGATGGGATAGTCTATACACTCATGAGGGGATCCTCCAGCTAGGCTGTTCCTGGCACCTCCTCACCATATACATTCTCTCATTAAAAACTTCACTGTTCACCTTGACCTACCTCAGAGGCTCCTCAACAAAGGTGTTCCTGTGCATGTGACTACCAGAGGGCAGAGTGTAAACCAACTGTGGTCAAGCTGACGCAGATTACCATGTCTTTCATCTCCTACGTCCTGACAATCCACATAGCCACCTTTCAGAAGGACGTGATAATACAGTGCCTCAATTGTAAAACTGCTCATAGAACATGAGATTGTGGGAAATTGGGGTCTCTGAAAGGAAGGTGCTGGAATCTAGTTTGAGTCTGAATGAAAAATCAATACTGCGCTATTTGAAACTATTATCTTTTTCCCAAACAGAGCATAGAGAGTGAACTTGAATGAAAACACCATCAATTACTGGTTTTCCCAATGGGAAAGTGATAAAGATATTTAAAAGATGTGTGACATGAAGGCGTGTGAGTCCTAGTGGAGGGCCTCCTGTCCTTAATGAGGGAGAAATGTAAGGAAATGGGATGAGTAGAAAAGTTGTGGGGAGCGAAGAAGACAGAAATGGAGACCTGGGGGAGCCAGAGCCAGTGTGCAGGTGCTAGCCCAAGAAGAATCAGAGGGAAGTTAAACCCATGTTTATTCAAGGCCTAATTAGCTCATGCTTAAATAAAGACCTAGCAAGGAAGGCAAAGGATGACCCCTCCCCCACAACAAAGGGGGAAGACTGACACTCTACTCTCTCACTCTGCTCTAGCTCAGGCCTTTTAAAAACATTGTACCTCCCCACCTCACTTTATTACAGGAAACCCCATCTACCCAGGGTTTGGCCAGGGTTCCTAACTGAGGCTGTCGTGGAAGGCTTCGCCCTCTCCGTGTCCACCCATCTCAGGGATATCTCACACTCAGCTTTGTGTTCACTCCTCGCTCACCCTGGCTTCCCTTTCCCAGGTTGTCACGCTATGTAGGTGGAACCAACTGTTAATCCTCACGTCTCTCTATTAGACTTTCAAGCCTGGCTCAACAGCCTTGTCTGTTTTCTAATTCCTTTTCTTACGGCTCTCAAATCTAATTTTTGCTTTCTTCTCTAGGAAATCTTCTATATTCACAGATTCTACCTGTGTCAGGATCTTTCCACGTCTCACCTCCACTCTAATGCTAACACCGGTTAAACTGGCCCTAGTTCTAGCTTGTTCCCTGTTACATCTACCCAGTGTCCTCTTGCCAGGGTGATAGTTTCAAATACCCAATTAGTCATGCTCCTACACTGGTCAAAAACTGGCCAGAACTTTTTGTTTCCAATATTGAATCAGAACTACTGGATCTCCTGGGCCTTGTTCCCCGAGAGATTACATGTCCAGCTTCTCTTCTCCACTCTGTTCTTGTAATTCCACTGACATTCCTGAATTTTCCACCCATTCTCACTTTCGCAGTATATATTCCCATCCCACTGGGTGTTTCATTCTCGATCAAAGCCAAAGTCAAAGCACTTTCTGCCCAAAAGCCCACCTTCCTACTGAGACTGGTGCTAAGGCTTCATGCCTGGGCATTGTCATTCAGAAATGAATTAGGGTAGGGCCTAAGCCACATCTTTACCCTAACATTTGGGAACCAATATAATTAGTTTTTAAAAATTTGTTTCCTTATTTTTTGAGGTCTTCATCTGCCCTCTCCAACATTCCTCTTGAGAACATTGTGGGTTCACTGGTAATCTGTGATTGTCTGGCTAGCTGCTTGGACAGTGCGGTTATTTGCACAGATTTAATTTTTAGGGAAGGAATACAAAAATCAATTATTTTAGCTCACATTTTTAAGGAAAACAAAATTAAGTCAAAATATTGGCCATGACATTGCCTGAACATGTGACTATGTTAAACTGATGCTCTTCATTCCATCTCTAAACATTCTGATGAGCTTTGGGACTCGTATATGCCTCCTGGGGAGGTTGGCGCATTGTGCTCTTACCTGTTCATTTGCGTGCTTTCCAGGAATCAGTTGTGCTTATTCCCAAACCTTTTTATGCCAGTTGTATTTATAATTTATGTAATATATTTAAATACTATGCAAAACCATGAAATATAAATGCAGAGACGGTTGTTGTTTTTATAAACACTAAGTTGATTGCTCTGGAAAGTTAGTAAATGAGAAGTTGATAAAAAAAAAGAATCAATTTTGAGCTGAATGTGTGTGACAACTCTAAGGGTTGAGCTATAAATCCTAAAGATCATGATGAATTCTGCATTAGTGAGCTCAGAAAATAGATTTAGGTTCTTGATTCACTTTAAATACATTTGGAGTAGATAATTCAAGTAATGTAGTATGTAAATGATTTGGGGGGAAGATGCTAAAAACTTTCACTTAAAAGATCATTGACCTTACATCAAAATACTGGCATACAAAATTGTGCATATAATTTTAAGCTAAAATTAAAATTTTGAGTTTGGTGCATACTTAAAATAATTTGATCACTATTTCTCATTATCAAGCCTTATTCAGTTGTGTCAAAGAAATTCTCCATCGAGTACCACTCAACCTCAACCCGGCTAGAAACATTTCTTGTGTTTGAGAAGAAATGTAATGTTCTCTTTTCTGCATATCAGAACTTCTCCTACCCACAAGAGCACGCACCTTGTATAACTTTTGCCCCCATTGAAACAGGTGTGTTGTATGGTCATTGAAAGATGCTCTTGAATTTACGACCCACAGACGCCATGAGAGATATTGAATGATCATTTGTTACTTCAAGTCAATATGTTTTGAAGCAATTTGTTATGCAGCTTTAGTCAACACAGAATTTCCCAAGAAGAGCTACTCACTGTTGACATGTGGAGCATGATATGATTCATGTTGCATATTCATGGAAAAAAGAATGATCACTGTACAGAAAGTACAAAGGACACATTGCCTTTTGTTCTCATGGATCTTATAAAATGAAAAAAAGGAGAAAAGATTAAAAAATAAACTTTCATTTAAAAGGTCATTGATCTTACATCAAAAGACGGGCAGTTCTTTTCACAGATCTGATTTTAAGGAAGTGAATACAGAAGCTTCTAGAACAAAACAAATTCATCCTATAGTTTGATGGTCAAGAGTCAGCAAGAAGGAAGTGTCACCAGAGAGAATGACTTGACTTTCTATTTACATTTCAAACTCACCTAACACGTGTCATACCTCCCCCCACAGAACCTGGGGAAACCGTGAGCGGGTCTGGGGGATCATCTAGGTCAAGTTATGCTTTAGGAGCCCTGGGTTTCAGATAGGACTGTCTGAGCATTCTCCGCTACGTGCTGGCGTGCACCTTTCGTCTTGTCTCCAAGCTGAGAAGGGCCGGAGGGTGGAAATCAAGTCCTACATCGTTGCTTCCTCCACAGCACACAGCAGTAATTTGGCACTTACAAACAGCATACTATGTAGTTAATGAATAAACGAATTATTGGGTTTCCATTACTACTCTATTTTCTTCTGAGCTTTTCTAAACCTCAGCTTATTGCCTGCCCTCTATATCCATTTATTTCAAAGGGAAAACAACAAAAAGCAAAGAGCAGAAAAGGGACACGAGACAGGTGGTGTTATTTCCCTGAATAGCTGCATCCAAAGTCTTCCCATGTCACCATTTTCCTTCCCTACATCCAATCCTTTTGCTTCATTTGATTAAACTGACGGTGGATCTTTCTCATAAAAGAGAAGTTGGTCACAACCCAGAAGGGATGACTTAATGGGAATTTTAAAAAACGTCTTTCCCTCTTTCAATCAATCTTTTGAAAAATATTCTTCCCTGATTTCCTAAATCTTCCACCAGAGAGTCAATATTTATTTATTTTTAATGTCACCATTCTTGGGAGAGGCCACACGCTAGGTATTATGATATGATCAACAACACCAATGATGGAAGGCGTGTAAGAAATAATACTCCAGGACCAGGGAAACGCAAGAAAGAGGGACTAAGGGGGAGAAGCAGCAAACGGGGGAGATGCTGAGATGCCCCTCAAAAGCAAGTTTGGTGAATTTATTGGTTTGGCCCATTTCTAACAATTTTATGAGGCATCCCTTTAGTGACCAGAAAATTTATCTGCTGAATAACCACAATCCTGATATTTTTTTAACCCACCCACCCCTAGCTCTAACATAATTGCCTGTGACAGAGCGCCAGCTGTAGCCATGTGATATAATTATTTTCTTTCTAGGATTCATCCTGTGTGTTGTGTACATGCACACCAGTAATGCCTGCACACGTGCACACTCGGGTGCTGTGTGGGCACTGGACCTCACTGATCCTTCACACCCCACTCATTTCCACTCTGAGATAAAACATCAGGAGCATATTGAGATTTCTTAGCGTGTATTAAAACATGGACCTACAGAAAATGAATTAACCCAATAAAATCCATTCAAATGATCAAATGTCATATAAAGGTAATTTGAGAGAAAAGAAAACCCTGCTGGTTTTGCTGGCAGTTTAAAATATCTTTCATTTCTAATAAATAACAGGCTAGTTAAAAATGCTCACTTTGCCTATATCACGTTAATGAATTTTATGTGGCATTCTCAAATCTTCATCCTGTTTCGTTCAGGCTTCTCAACAATTATGACAATGACAATAACAGCAACAATCATATACAACAAAGAGCAAAGATCATTTGAAAGTTTTCTTCCCCCAAAGAGAATTTTTTGAACGGCTGCACTCTGCGCCTTGAATGCATTATGTTTAATTTCAGATTCCGGGGATGATTAACTCTGACTGGCGGAATAAAAGGCCATGACCAATTATTATTCAGAAAAATCCTGCTGTTTAGCCAAAGAGTGTACAGTGCAATCCAGTCCTTGATGTTCCTGTGATAAACGCTCACATGACAAGGTTATTTGGTGTAGAGCAGGCAGAGTGGTTGCTATAGCAACCTGTTCACAATGCTCATAAATCTGAGGTGTAGTTATCCTTGCTGTGTATGCAAAAAAAAAAGGAAGGAAAAAAGAAAGCCACAAAGCCAACTCAAGCGGTTTAATTTACAGCACAGCCGCAAAAAAGAAAAAAAATAGGCGAATGAATTCTAAGATAATAGACCACTCCATATTATATTCCTTCACAATACAGGCACTTAGGACTCAAACGCTCTCTTCAAAGCCAAAAAGACTTTTAAGATAATCATTATGGTAGAGAATATAGGTCATCATTAGCACCAGGAGTGACAGAAATAAAAGAGGTAGTTAGAAATCCGAGTTTGCAGGCTTCAATTGTTTTCCCTCAGCACAGTTAGCAATGCAAACAGCTGTTGACAGCACATCAGGACAGGTACATTGGATGGGAACAAATGGCTTTTTTAGTTGCTGCTTCCCAGAAATGATGGGCTATAACTCCAAGGGGCCAAAGGTCAAGCAGACAATGATGAAATATCTCCCACAGCCCCAGTGTCAGGTGGTTCAATGTGAAGATCGCTCTGATATGGTCTCAGCCTCGATTTCAGCTCCACTCAAGCTCCATTAGAAATAAGGGCAGCCTATTAAGTCAGCAGGTAGCAAGGCTTTTCTCATCTTGGGTATAAGCTTTCCGGCCACCTGGCTCTTTGACCCCCTGTGGCTTATTTTAACCATTATCAGTTTTCTAAATAAAATTGGAGAAGAGTTGAACTCTTTGAAGTGGCAATTCTTTAACACTTGGAAATGTGAGAGCCATTGGCTCTGCCTGCCGTTATCTGGAATGAGAGGGAAATCTAATATGATGATGGTCTAGTTCAAATTAAGATCCATGTTTGACTTACACCATCTAATGATAGAGATGGCTCAGTTAGAGAGCTCTGGGGGACAAACTGAGGAAGTCATCCCATCCCACAATATCCCCATGTATTGAAGCATTCCAAATAGTGCAAGAAACAATACGTTGGTTTGAGCAGTGTCAGAAGTGTTCGCTTGTCTAAAATTGGACAAAATGTTAAGAGAGATGCACCCTTACTCGGCTTCAATTCTGTTCCACAGCGTAAGTTTTCACACTAGTCTGTGATAGTTACTGTAAGATACAAGCTTTCTTTCTTTCTTTCTTTCTTTCTTTCTTTCTTTCTTTCTTTCTTTCTTTCTCTTTTGTTATAAAGCCAAGCAGTATCCTGACTGAGACATACTTAAAGCCTAAATTAAGTATCTGTATTATTTCAGAGCCTGCAGGTACATATATGATTTATAAAATTTGCTCCACTCACCTTTTCAAAGATGTCTAAAAATTTTGAGAATAGCACTTTTTGTTTAGAATCTATTCTCTTAGTAAAAATCAGACAGCCTTGTGACTTGCAGAAGTTAGAGAAAGAGATTTTAGTGCAAAGAAGTTGATGTACCTTTTTGCTGAGAGTGAGTTAGCATACTGGGAACTTAGGGTGGGAGGGACTCTGAAGGTTAAAGGGAAAGCTGGGCTTCATAAAGATAACACTGGCCTTGAGACAATAGGTCCTTGAAGGTATGGACGGTATTTCCCAATTTTTGGATTTTCATTACTTTTATAGTACCTGGTACATGGAAAGGCCCATGTATCCTTGACAAACTGATGCATTATATACTTCTACAAAGGATTAAATTTCCTCTAAAAGGTAGGTTGCATATGTGCCTCAGTGTTCTGACTCAGACTCCATTGGGTACTTAGATGGACAGGTAGGAAGAGGAAAGAGAATGTTGATAGAAAGCAAAAGGATTTTCCTTCCACTTAAGTTGTTGGATACACTCAGAAAACTCATCTGTCCCTAAGCTGTTTATTATCCTATAATTCTAAAAATCCTGAAAAATTCTGAATGTACCATTACCCATTATTCATGTAAGGCAACTTGCCAATATTCCAGGGTAGGGTGTGGGGTGGAATTTTGTATCCTGTGCCTCAACTCTGCCCTGCAATGGTAAGTAAGAGATGCACCTGAAACACAAAAGGACCTATTTCTTTGCCAGGTCAAAGATCATCTGGCACCTATATTATAATAAATGTGAGTTAGTTAGCCTTAACTGACTCAATCCATCTGTAGCACACTAGAAATTATACACAATACCTTGCAGCAAGAAAATATTTGATAATAAGTAGTTTTTTTTTTTTTTAACTGAACCAGTCTTTGTTCTAGGCACAGGTCTTTGGTCTTCACGTATAGATGGACCCAGGGCCTTCATACTATGACCCATTGGAATTCCTATAGCGTTTTCACTCACATAATGTTTATCTGTATGATTCTGTTGATCTTTACAAAACACCTAAGAGGTAGGCATTACCACTATCTTACTCATAGATGAGAAAATTGTGACTTAGGGATCAAGTTAAGCACTTTGATGAATCATATAATGTTGATTATTTCAAAAAAAGAAGAGTATCATACTGGAATTTCTAGACTCAAGTCTGAGTCTAGTAGAGAGGAAAGAAGAAATGCTGGGAGCTGGACAAAACCAGGAGATGGTTGCTTTTCCTGGGCAAGTTTTTGGTGGTTCCACCAGTGTTGACCTTACCATATTTACCATATTACAGCTTATCACCTTATTTAGCGTATTGCAGCATATTACTAGCTCAGAAAAGAGGCAGAAAAGCTTTCGTTTTCATGGGGCAGAAGCAGTTGAATTTCTGATTGTTGAAGAGAGGAGATTCTCTCCAAGAAAATTGCTTTACAAATTTTTCCATTGCTCCTTCTTTGTAGGTAACATTAGATGACACAGCCACTGTGTATAATTGTCTTTTTAAATGCATGAGCGTTTTCTTTTCCCCATGAACCTTAAATTCCTTTAGGATAAGTACAAGGTTCTATTTATCCTTCTTTTCTCCCTATTGATTAAAAAAAGCATTTCAGGAAAACAGCAACAACAAATTGTCAACCCATGGATGGCTTCTGGTTTCAAGAAAGCAGATTCAATGAAAAAGTAATCTGATATCAAGCCAGATGTCTGTTTTCTCTTAAGAAATAAGAGGATCTAGTGACACTGGTCCCAAATTCTGTGTGAACTTGAGCAGCAGCTAATCCCTTCAGTGGGTATTTGCCTCTGATCTACCTGGCCAGCTCTTTTTAATTCATCAAAGCCTACGACAGGGGTACGTATTTTTATTGGGAGAATAACCAAAAGGTTTCCTTCTTTCTACAATAAAGAGAAAGAGCAGATACCTGGCAGCATTATTCTACCATCTCGGGTTTGGCTGTCCTGCTCCAATCATCACCATGAGCCCAGGATAAAGATGATGTGTGCTAGTAACTCCCATCCCATCTAGATGCGCTTCATCTTGTTATGTGCACTCAGAGAGAAGGGTCTTCATGGTGAAGACATGTAAGTGGGCCGAGGAAACGTAAATAATTCCCCTGTGTGTTAAGATTTCGCCTAAGGACTCTCAAGTTCACATATAGATGAAAGAGATTGACTCGTGCAGGCCCATGAGCCCTGTGCCCATGTGACATGTCCAGATTCAGCTGAGAACACGGGCCACACTTCTGGGATTAATGATCCCTCCAGGAGTAGGAAGTAGAAGACCTCCGAAAGCCTTCTGTTTGCTCTCTTCTCAGGTCTAGTTGCTGCTTACTTTCTTATTATTAGATCAGAGAGGTAAGCACCCGAAAGTATAGAGCATCATGAAAGAAAATATCTATGGAATGTACACCAGTTTTCCAGGATAAAATATTGCTCCCTATGAAATAAAGGCCCACAACTGCTGTGAACCTGCAGAATCTCCGAGGAAAGGAAGAGACTTTGTTCTCCAACGTCTGCATTCAGTTGTTCACTAGCTTATGCCAAGAGAAGCTTAAAGCAGTGAAAACCATTACCAATGAAATGCCTGGCCTACTCCCAGGGAACACGCTCTCTGTGGGGATACAGGCACTGCAGAAATATGTGTGAGCGTGGGAGGAGGAAGGAGTGCATGGGAGGAATCTCTTCATTGGGTTTGTGTTGTTCGTGGAGAAGAGGGTGTCAGCTGGAAAGTGTCCTACGGAAGCTGGCCTTGGAGCTTCTGACTAGTCACCTCCGTATGATCCAAGCTGTCAGCTTCAGTGTTTTTCGGAGTCAATGGCTGTGGAGCACCAGGTGTTTCCACGCAGGCCACGGTGCTTACTCTCCTTCTCTTAGCTCAGTCATTTCATCCTCTGGGTGGCCTTCACTGGCATTTACTATCCGCGGACACCGAGTTGTCCTCCTCAGTGCTTCTCTGACTCTTTCAGCCCAGCACACACTGCAGATTTATAAGGCAAGAACTTGCCATTTCTGTTGTCTATGCATCAGAATCTGGGACTGGATGAAGGCTTGCTGCTGAGTGGATGGTGATGTAGAGGGGTGGAGGTGACGTAAAGGGATAGAAATGACATGATTCGCAGTGTGGGTACTCTGGGGAACTGAATGGGTGTGTTATAGAGAAGCTTGTACGTGGCTCATGTTCATAAAATTCCCAGTGATGTCCCCATCCTTCATTGTGCTTCTGTTGCACAATTTTCTTAATTAAGGTTGTTAACACAGTGAAGTTAGTTTTCTAAGGCCGACTTCTTTGTGTCTCAAGATTGAGCTGACTAGCTTTCATTTATCTTAATAAAAGCCAAGGCTTCCATTTAAATTAACAACTTCTGATGAGAGTAACAGACTAAGTAGAAAAGGAGTGGATAAATTTGCTAATTGTGCTCCTCTGTAGTCGGTGTCTACTACTTAATTACACACACCCATATAGTCAGTCCTCATTACTTACAGTAGTAGTTTTTTTTTTTATTTTTTATATTTTTGTAACATTGCTGCAAACACAGAGTTAGTGAATACTGAACTACTGCTTGTAGGAGAAAGATAGTTGGGTTACTGTGAGCCTCTGGTCTTGATATATTCATCAATCAACTAATGCATAATTTTGTTTTATGTGTGTTTCCTTTTAAACATACCTTATCTAACCTAGTTGTCTCAGTTATGTTTTCGTTGCTGTGACTCAGTACCTAACATACACAAATTTAGGAAAGGAAAGGTTTATTTTAGCTTACAGTTTCAGATGGTCACAGTCCATTTAGGGGCGGCCGGCAGCAATTGAAGTACATGGCAGAGAGAGAGGTGGAGGCAGCTTCTCAGGACATCAACAACAGGCTGACAAGTGAGACTAATGGAGACTAGTCCAAGTCCCAGTCTTAGTCTCTCCGGCATCTGGGTATCAAAGGTGTGGTCGCTACACACCCTTAGTCTTAACTCACAAGCCTTTAGTCTTAACCCACATGCCCCTAATCCCAAGAACTGAAGTCCACTCCTCCAGGCCAGACCCCAATCCAACAACATTACATGGCTCCATAGACAACCCATAACATTAAAATACACGAGGCTTTTGGGGGACACTCCAGATCCTAAACACAACACTGGTTAATACATTAGCTTTGGACTTACACGTTAACTTTGGGCTCACTGCTGATAAAACTGTGACTCAGGCTGAATGAAGCTTGTCCTCCACACATGTTTTCTCTCTCTATGAGGAACATCACACTCTTCCAGCTTGAGAACACTAAACAGCATTTTACCGTTACACTGAAAGCTATGTTTAATCACACAAGCACTAACAAAAAGAACCAAATAAATAACACGTAGCACAAAACAAACTCTCAGAAGACACTTGTTTGTAGTGTAAGAGCTGAAATAGAGTGTTGCTTTATTTGACCTCAGTTGGAAATGCACATGTCAGGTACTGCAAAATTCTCACAAATTTTCACATGTCTGAGAATCACTGTGAAAACACTAGAGTATTGATTTTGGGGAGTGACAAATGAATTTTACTCAGTCGGCTTATTCATGAATACAGGATCCATGAATGATGAGGATTGACCACACATAGACTATGTAAACAGAAATAGATCTGTTTACGTAAGAATATTTCCTCAGTGCACTATCTGGTTGTTCTAAGGTCCCGATAAATATTTTCTGGATGAATAAGCCATGCTATTTAATATAGTAAAAATAAAACATTTTGGTTGAGAATTACTGTACGTGAAATAAGGTAATGCAATAACCCACATTTAACAGGGAAATGCTACTGAAAATAATTTAATCTTTTGATTACATGGCTCATGGATTCATTAGAGATTATCCCAAGTGACCTGTCCATGAAAGTTTATGAAATTCATTTAAAATTAGGAAAGTTCTTCAGAATATGTTGCCCATGCTCATTTGGGAAAAAAAAAAAAAAACAAATGATTTTTTTACCTAATCCTTCTGGTTTTATTTTTTTTTCATTTTAAGCTAAGGAGAATCTTAAAAACCTTTCTCCGGAAATGGTGTGGGTAGCAGGACTTTGGAAGCATAGTGAGTTGAGTTATAATAGTATCCAACAATAGTTCGGTGGATAAAGTAGTATGGTACCAAAAAGCTTCATAGCGAGTTTGTAATACATTTTAGAAAACAAAAGTTCCAAAGTGAGATCTAAGATAGATGGAGGAGAAGGAAAGGGAGGCAGAGAGGTGATGAAGCAGCCACATACATACATGCATGTGACTCCCAGAACCAAGTGTCCCCAGGAAAAACAAGCACCACAGCTCTTACATACATCACACTTTTTGGTTCTCAGTTGCAGTAGCCCATTTAGTCCTCAGTAATACCTCCTAGCAGTGCCTTTATAGAATGAGAAATTGGATACATCTAGTTCTATCTAGATCTCACCTCTAACAGGAAAGTGGAAGATGATACTCGTGAAGGCAAGTTGAGTGCTGTTCACTTTCTTCTTGGTGGGCCGTTACTCATAGGGCTGGAGCTCTAAGCCAAATGTTTGACGAGCAGAAGCCAACAGATCTGTGAATAATGAAGGCAACTGGGCCACTCACAGGGTCTACTAGGTTAAGTAAGAGAACTCTTAGGGACAGTGTTGTATATATCTCATTTTTCAGATAAGGAAACCAAGACTAAAGAGGTTAAGTGGCTTACAAAAAGTCATAATAAAGGGTCTGGGGAGTAGCTCAGTGAACTGAGCACTTACGGACGAAGTGTGAGACCCTGGATTTGATCTGCCAGCACCACGTAACAGCTGAGCACTCTGGCACACACCTGTAATCTTAGTACTCAGGAAGCTCAGGCAGGAGGACTGTCCTAAGTCCTAGGCTAGCCTTGGCTACACAGGGAATTCAGAACCATCCTGGTCTACAGAGTGAAAGCCTGTCTCAAAAAAAGTCATACTGAAGTTGACACTAGAGCCTGGTCTTGTCTAGATCTTCCGTTTGCTTATGATGTGCTGTGCCTTTTCCTATCATGCTGCCCCATCCTACTTCCACAGCCTTACAATTTTGAGTTTTCAAGATGGACTTGCAAATACATGGTGTGAGGAAATTCTCTCTGTGGTCTACAGATAAGAATTGCAGACTTCCCTGCTGTATTAATTAATGGCCTCATTAATTTACATTTAACTGTTCAATTAAATGTTTAATGTAATGCTTAGAGGTGCCATCAATTACCATGTGAGAAGCAACTCTTGGAGATCTCAGGCTGGAAGCTGCTATGTACATGTGCAAAATTTCTGTCATGTGAACATGCCATATTATCTCATGGTGCTGTCTTCATTCAGTGAAGGTGCTACAACTCTGGCTTGCCTCAGGATGGATTAAATCAGTGTGCTGAGAATGGAATTACATGCTTTGCTGTGGTGACTCATATCGTTACAAGTCCCACTCATTAACTGTAGGCATTACGTGACATGAATGTGCTGGAGATGGCAAATATAATGTTTCGAATGTTTTTCTTTCCTAGAATTACTCGACAGAGAGAGAGAGAGAGAGAGAGAGAGAGAGAGAGAGAGAGAGAGAGAGATGATCTCAGTGGTAGATACTGAAAATATATGCCAGCTTGATTTCTCCAGCAATGATATTAATAGTGAAGAGTAAAGCATTTCTTTGCCTTAGCTCAAAGGAAAGCAGCTGGATTTCCACCCAATGTATTTCAACCTGATTTAGGAAATCATTACTTGAGCCACATGGCAAGGGTCATAATTGTGACCGCTTATTACATGACCAAAATAGGAAGATTGACTTCTATGACAGTTTTCCTAAGTAGGCCTATAGACTGGAGCTGGCTGTCTCCTCTTTGACCGGCCACCAGATGTATGGTATATGTTGGTTGAAGTATCAGTGGGAGAAAGCTCTGTGCTTCAGGGCTGAAACCATGTTTTGGACCAGTTGAAAGAACTCGGGATTTTAAAACTTGAAATGAGACAGGTGACTGTTTCTGTTGTCTTAAGTGATATTAAATGTCTTGCTTTGAATCCAGTCATTAGGAGAAGAGTCTTGGAGAGAGAAGAGAAGGACTGCTGGTGCTGGGTTCTCAAAGTCTGACCCTCACGAGCCTGATCAAGGGTCTAAGTTAATTAGCTCAGTGTCAGGACGGGAGACAGGATGGTTTTGGGGGAATGAGGGAGGACCAAGCCCAAAACAGCAGAATCACAGATCTCAAAGCTCTGGACCGGGTAGAAGGTCTACGTTAGAGACAGTGTCCAAAAGTATGTCTTCTAAATGAGAAACTGTGGTGAATGCAATGGAAGGTGATAAATTCAGTAAGGAGCTTGACTTAGGTATGAACATGGAGCCATGAGGTGAGGACACACATACTTAGAACTTGGTCAGGTCTTTGCCGATTAATGTGGCTTTCATCAGACTTTTGAGTGAGTCAGGAGAGTGTGATGGAAAATGATGGATTTCCAGTATGAAATATGGGGAAGATCTGGAAAGATGAAGAAAAGGGTTTTTTTTTTTTTAAAGAGAAATACAGCTATATATATTATGATTAGAATCTCACAGATGGCAGCTGAGAAAATAATTTTTAAAATTTTGGCTATTAAATATGATTTCTTTGAACACAACACTTACCTGAAACATAAACATATTTTGGATTTATTATGGTTGAATTTGCTTCCATGAACAATTAGATGGGGTGAGATGTCCTTGACGGTGCCCTCCATTTTACTACTTAACATATTAGATTTCTGGCTGATATAGACAGGTAGGTACCTGGATTCTCTCTCTGCTTCAATCCTTTGCCACTTGTCCCTCTCCTGGGTTTTACTGCCAACTTGCTCTGATCACCCATGTTTTTCTCTTGTAATTTGCTGTATCTCAGAGTTTTGGAGATGCTTTCAAGTCTTCTTCTGCCTTTACTCTCTCCCTACATTTTCTGAAGGCTCTCTTGCACTGGGACATAATTTATAACTTTTCAAGCTTTATCTAGAACTTGATCAGACTGCTTTTTTACAGGTAAGCACAGTTTTAACATTGTTATAATTTGAATCTGGGTTGTCTCCCAAAAGTTTCATGTGTTTGGGTATTGTGGAATAGCTATGGAACTATGGGGTGTTAGGGGGTGAAGCTTACTCAGAAGAGGCAGAGCGTTGGGGATTCACCTAGAAAGAGTAGATCATGACCTAGGACATGACCTATGACCTAGAAGGAGATATTCTAGCTCTATTCTTCCTCCCCCATTTAACTTCCTGTCTGCAGTGTTGTGAATAGCTTTCCTCCAGCTATGCCTTTGGCATGTGCTTCTACCATAGCCATCCATCCATGGATGCACTGAGACCTTCTGGAACTGAGAGCTAAAATAAATCTTTCCTCACTTACATTGTGGATTCTGGATATTCTGTCCCAGAGATGAAAAAGCAGAATAATTGCAGAGCCACAAAATGCCACAATTCAGAGGAATGTAGACTTAGTCTAGGATTTTTCAAATGACATGTCAGAGTGTCTGATAAATAGAAGCACGTATGGAAGTGCTTTGAGAACTTTGCCCCCACTCGCAGCGAAAGTGGAGGTGAAAAGGAAGCTGGGTGGGAAGTTCTTACCATCTTCAACCATTACAAGCCCAGATCTGTTATCTCATGCATTGGGCATCTACCTAAGATTTTGCTGTTATGTTATAAAAATAAGGCTGATAAACCCAATCTGGTTGCACTCTCTCTATGCAAAGAAGACTGGGATTGAGTTTAAGAAGAGCGTGACCTTCCCAAGGAGAGTCAACACATTAGTAGCCAAGGGAAGAAGCCCTAGCCTTAGGCTTCCATCCTTATACTAATGATTACCAGCTGGATGGTCACTGGAAATGCAGGGGAGCCTCACAGAGAACAATAGGGTTTCTCCTAGAGAGTCTGTGTCACTGAAAACAAGGGACAGTGGCCTGGGGTCATGTTCTCATGAGTTATACAGAAGACATGCCAGATACGAGAGTCCCTGACCTTCATGCCTCCTGTTCTGGTTGGGGCGAGGCATCAGGGAAGGAGGTGCTTCCCCACAGATGGGAGGAAGGGAGGGAGGGAAGGCGACAACCAAAGTCCCTGGGTTCCCAAGGTCATAAACTTTTTTAACCAAATGTGCAGTAAAATGTCTTTTGATTTATGAATGAAGAATCTGATATTATGTAAGTCAATAATTTGTATCATAACACATTAGACTCATTCATTCATAGCACACTGAATGTTGCACTTGACAATAAGGACATAAGGATAAATATGGATACCCAAATGAAGGAGTCAGACAAGTTAATGGACACACTGTCCTGAGATGTATGTCAAGCTAGAGGTCAGTGGGAGTCCAAAATTGGGAGGGTGTGACAGCAAACCTACGTTCAGCCAGTTGGATAAAGAAGGTTCCTTCTAGGCAGAGGGAAGAGTGTGAGCAAACACACACGTGGGGAAGATTCAGGTGTTCTGAGAGCTGCGAGAAGCTTAGCACGGAGAGAGATGGGGGAAGGGGCCGTGGCCGAAATCGGAGGCATTGAACTTGAGGGGGTGGAATCCTTCCCGGTCACAGAATCTTCATAAAGAGCCCGTCCACATGGGCGTTGGGGCTCTTTAAGTATTTTAAGCAGGAAAGCTGGTGACGAAATATGACTCTTAGGACAACCATTCATTCACTTATCCAGGAATCTTTGATTCGGCGGTTACTCTGTGGAAATCTTCCTTCTCACATTGGTGGTAAAAAATAATAAATAAATAAATAAATCCAGGTACAATATAGTCCTGCCTAAAGTGCAGGATGAGGGAGGCCGAAGTCGTGGTTGTGGAGTGTCTAGTCCACGCTGCCTAATCCCTTGCCCAGTCTGCACTCGTCACACAGTCCCCAACTAGCTCATGCGAGCAGTGAGCAGGCAGAGAGCTCAGGACAAGTCACCTGAGGGCTTCTGAACCACCACTGTGTCTGCAGTCCTCAGCCATGGGGCACCACTGTTGCTTCCAAGAAATGATTACCATTATTAGTTTAAAGTAAAAAATAATGAGGATCTATGATAGAATTATATTATTATCCTATGTTTTGTAATGAAGTATGTCCTCTCAAAATTCGTATGTCAAAGCCTTAACCTGACTGATTGTCTTTGGTGACAAAGCTTTAAGGAAGTAATGAAGTTCAAATGAATCCATGAGAGTAGGGCCCTGTTCTGATAAGGCTAGTGTCTCTCTGAGAAGAGGAGGACGCATCAGAGACCTCTCTCTGAGGAAAGACCATGTGAGGACTCATGAGAAGGCAGCCGTTACAAGCTAAGGAAAGAGGCTGCATTGGAAACCAGTCCCGCTCATACCTTGATCTTAGACTTCCAACCTCCAGAATCATGGGATACATTTCTTTTGTTTAAGCCTCCTCATCAGTTACGGTTAAGTACGTCCTCCAGAGATGAGTGATGCATCCTGTGAAGGTGATATTGAAGTCTCTCACTCATGGTAAGACTGTTCAGGAAGTAGGAGCTGATAGTAGAACATTCCTCACAACAGTGCGTGCAGGAGCAGTGCAGCCCCAGACACCAGCTCCTGCAAAGGCTCACACCTAGGACACAAAGCTGCACTTCATCTGAGCATGGTTAAGCCCTGCTGTCGCTTCATCATTCCAGATTTATGCAAGAGATCTGGGTTCTGGTTCACTGCCGCTAACGAGCTGGGAAAACTCTTCTCAACAATTCAGATTCTTTGCTTGTAAAACAAGGACGGCAGGCAGGAGTGGAGGGGTGGGGAGTGCTAATTCTCACAAGGTCCTTGAGAGTGCCAAGACAGGATGATTTTATTATTCTTTTCCTTCTAGGCTCCTAGATAGATATTTTAGTGTTGACAAGATCTATTGGGCCATTTGCAAGATAAACACACAATTGGTATAACTATCTAGAAGGGACCCACTTGCAATAAACCTGATTGGGGAAAGAAATGGACAATTAATTTCAGGCAAACAATAAAAATGTATGAAAATTAAAGATGTAGAGAAACTAATAATGACAGCGATGAGGGCTGACTCTGCCTTTATTAGCTTCTTTTGTGTTCTTTTATGAAACGTCTATTATCAGTGAACTGGCTGATTATTCTCTCATAATTACTTCATACAGAATAATTAAATAAAATGCAGACAATAATCTTTTATAGACAATTACAAAAAGAAACATTTGTGGGAGAAAGGAAGGGAGGGGTGCTGGGTGAGAAGGCTGGTTGTAGTTCCTTCTCCTGGGCTATCATGGAGTTCCTCTAATGAGAACTCCACAGGACATGCAGACCCCTGTCCTAGGTGTCCAGGGTCCACATTGTCACAGCTTTAGCCAGAGGGGGATTTTGGTTCCTGACAAATAGGAAAATACCCCAGTACTTTACAAATCAATTCTTCAAATGCAAATACTCATTGCCTCTAGCTATCTAAGGATGCTTAAGCAGGCACAATGACAGGGTTTGACACTAGACAGGTCCAGAATCTATTCCATTTTCTTCAAACTGCAATCTGAGGATCCCCGATCCTGATACTCCCCTCTCCCTTATCTCACCATGTCAAATCCATCACCAGTGGTCTTAGGAAGTCTGTCTCCAAAACATTTTCAAATCTACCATGGTTTCTATGATTGCCACCCTAAAGCACAATCTTTCTCTCATGGGCCACTATAATAACTTTGTATAAGAATTCTTGCTAGATTCTTGGCCTTATATAATTATTCCTTTATTCCACAAACAATGTGATCTCTGAAAAATATGACAAATTCAGTCACTTCTGTATTTAAAACCTGTAGGGCCTGTTGCATTTATAGTGAGATTTACCAAAGCCTTTTGCTGAGGTCTTCTCTGTTTCTCTCTCCTACTCAACCACCAGCTTTAGGTCTTGCCCTTTCCTTCAAAACTGTATCATGGGGCTATTATATATATATATATATATATATATATATATATATATATATATATATATATATATATATATATATATATATATATATATATATATATATATATATATATATATATATATATATATATATATGTGTATTTTACCTTGACTTACTTTTTCTTGTATGATTCATATGTATTGTTCATTATTTATTAATGAGGATAAGGATTTTCATTTGCTTTGGTCACCTAAAATGATGCTGAGTTGTAGAGTAGATAGGCAAGGCCTCATGAGGTGACAGTTGAATTAAGACCCAAGGAGGTAGAAAGTGATTTGTCAAAATACCTTCAGCAGTAATGTCCTAGTAAGGCTGAGTGTACCTACACTCAGATATTAGCTTCTAAACATCATTCTCCACTAAAACCCCTGAAACCCCCTGACAAATGGCTGAGTACAGATACGGGGAAGGCAAGGTACAATGCAAATGGATTTCTCAAAGAATTGTATAGCTAGATGAAAAGAAGATGAAGTCTAGCATAAGACAGCCTATTGACAAGACCTAGAACCAACCTGAGAGTCAAAACAATGGACTGTGATTTGTTGAATAAGCAGGCATCCATGAGTTAACACTGATATTTATATTAAACAAATGAATTCAAAAGATGGGAAAGAGAGCACAGCACTTCTTCGGAACAGAATTCCAACCAATAAATGTAGAAAGGTGGGTGGAATTAGGAAATCGGCATTGGGCATCCATCATAACAATATCAACTCAGGCAAGCGGTGATGGTGGGATAAAGTACCGCCACATAAAGCACTTAAGTATAGAGAGGTAGCAGTGATTTGTAGTAAAGATGCCTAGAGTATGCTATCTTAATCAGGTGATAAAAAGCTGCTACCCATGTGAACAGGACAAACTGACATGGCCTCCCACCTAAGAGAATGCCAAGGAGAAGAGCGAGCATTACTCCTGGGACGATCCTAACAAAAAGGCAGGACCTGGGACCAACCCATAAAAGGGCTGAGCCAACCCAAATTGAAGAACGTCCTAGAAAATGATTGCCTTGTATGTGACAAAAGAGCAAGGACAGGAGGCCGAATGAAGGCTGAACTAACCATTGCGGATCCGAGGAAGCTAGAGATGTGTGATGACTAAATGCAGGCCGTAGTTCTCTCCTGGTGGATTTTGCTAGAAAAAGCATCATTCATGCACTGGTGAAACCTAATTGAGTGGAGAGTATACCAAATGTTCTCATAGTCTTCTTGACACTTCCATGTAAGGTTGAACTTTTTTCACATTATAATACTTTAAAAATGTTTTTTTACCTTAGACTTCCAAACTTCAACTATTTCAAATAAAATCTCTTTGTAACACAAATTACACAAGTAGGTGTAATGTGACCATGAATGGTGATCAGACATCAGTAGCACTGTGACTGCTAGATTTTTGGGACTGCAGCCAACTCTGATGGCAATGTGCAGAAAGAAGAAGAGAGTGTTGGTAGGGCGGCCCTGTCACTTGGCTCTTGGTACTAACAGTAGCATGATCAGAACCTTTTTAACTCCAAACATAATCTCACCAGTTGTCTTTCTGCACGGTTAGGGGTATGTGGGTGGCAGCAAATAGAAGAAAGATTTGAAAAGTATAAAAAATAGATGCAAATGGAAAAAATAAATTCTAGGATAATATATATACCTCTTCCTCCTACAGCTCCATCAAACAGAACTGTGATAAGAAAAGAAAAAGCAAAAATCAGCTACAACTAGAAAACTTCCTAAGTTCTTCAGTGCCAAACAACAGGAGAAACCAAGGAAGTGGCATTTCACCCACATGGCCTCCTGGTAGATGGACTCCATCTGGGTCTCCCACGTCTGAGATATTTATGAGACTCTGGGAAGGCATTCAGAAGTGGAGACAAACCCGAACCTGTTTCTCTGAGAAGACTGGTGGCAAATTCTCGGGCTGGAATTCAGCCAGCAGCATTTCTGTAGGTTCAGGTGCTCACGAGCTGGGAAGTTTGGGCTCAGAATTACAAGTCGGCCTTCTGAGGGACCTTCACAAGAGCCCAGAGAATATGGCTGGTTGCCTGAAGCTCAGAGTTCTCTTTGGAGACCGGACTGTTAGTGTGCTTTGTCAAGTGCAGCACAGAGCATCCGAATGCGAGCTCAGAAGCCAGACTGCCTGGGTTCGAATCCTGATGCAAGTCCTCATTGGTTCTGTGCACAAAACTGGGTTACCTATCCTTCTTCTGTCTTTTCCACCCTCAAGGGTCATAATGGGGTTAATTATTGAGGCTGTTGTGAGAATCAAGTGAGAAGAGACTTGGCATCTAGTAAACATATACTTTTGGTCTGTCTGAATAGTTTCTTTTTATTGTGGTAAAATACATGTGACCTATAAGGCTTAAGATTGTAAACATTTAAACATGTCTTCTCAGCAGCACTAAGTACATTTACACTGTTGGGCACTCACCACCAAGTTGAAATGCTGTAACATTTTGAACAACAACTATCCACCCTTTGTTTTCCGGAGGCCCTGGCAACTACTGTCTGTCTCTATGAGTTTTACCACTCTAACTACTTCATCTATGTGGAGTCATCCTCTTTGTCCTTCTGTGACGAATATTCACTTCACATGCTGTCTTCAAAGTTCATATGTGTTGTAGGATTTGTCCAAAATTCATTCTTTTATAGCTTCATAATATTCTATTGCTTGTAGATAGAACTTTTTGTTTCCCTATTAATCCATCAGTGAGCTTCCAAGTTATTTCCATCCATTAGCTATTGTGAACAAGGCTGCTGTGAGTACTGTTGTATGTTTCTTTTTGAGAAACTGCTTTCAATTATTTTGATTTTTTTGATATTTAATGCTAAAATATTTCCCACTGATCTGTGATGCTGCATGATCAGAACCTAGTCTGTCCTATGAAATAGCCCCAAAATGGAAAGGCCCTGTTGTTCTCTTCCAGGAAGCTGGCTTTAATTATCTGGTTGAGGTAGGAAAGGACCATCCATACTTGATCAATGCTATGTATTCAATGAACAGCAGTAGGAGGAAGTAATGATTGGGGCTCAGAAAAAAATCTTGGTTCTATAATGATAAAGCTATTAATTAAAGCTATGCAAGTATTTTCTTGTTTATGTAATTTCTGTGAGATTCCATTTTCCTTCACATAACATCATTTCTATACATAGAATATCCACTTTTATTTGTAAAAATTAACCTAGATTACATATCTACGTCCTGGCTTACCAGAAACATTATTTTCTAACCTCCAGCTTGAATTGATGTCAAAAGTGATATAAACTGGCAGTTAAGTTATTTATAGCACCATCATCATCTTTATCATTATCATAATCAATATTTAAGAGTTTACTACGGGCTAGGAGCTAGGTTTTACATGAATTAGTTAGTTAATTAATTCTCTCAACACCCCTTTGAAGAAGTAGTTTCATTGTTATTTCTAACTTACTGATGTGGAAACGGTGATAGCAAGATTAGTGAATTTGTTCAAGTTCCACAGCTATTAAGTGACAGAACCAAGACGCAGGGGAAGCAGGTTGACCTCAGAGCTATATGCTTTACCTTCCCAATTCTGTGGCTTTGTACATTAATAAATACACGGAAAAATATGAATAAAACTTAAAATTACAAATGCAAGGGAGAAAGGGAGGAATTCTGACATTTTGTCAGAGTGTAGCGAGAAGTACCTGTGTACGTGTGGGGAACGTTGGTGACAGTACAATTTGATGAATTTTTTTCTGAGTAAATGACTGGAATGAAACGAACTTGATTTAAGATGGGAAGGGGTTTGAATAGGCATTCTTCCAAAGGAGACATAGAAATGGCCGACAGAGACACGATAAAATGCAGAACTTCGTTACTCATCAGAGCAACGCAAATTGACGCCCTGATGGTGCGTCACCTCACACTTGTTAGGATCAAAGCATCACAGCAAAGCAAAATGATCAATTTGCTTAATACCTCTGTTTTTTTAAAGATGTCACGTGATCACATGATAAAATACACACGTGCTAGAAGGGGATAAATGACACAAGTTGCCCCAGGCGGGCAAACCGGCACGAACGAGGAGCAGCAAGGGACAAGGCAAGGGAGGGCCGGAAGTCTGGAGTCTTCTAGACCGGAGAATGGATTTCACCTCCATCATTATCAGTGATGGGACCTCATATTTCCAATTCTTCTTCTGTGAAAAGGCGTGACAAGATGATAAAGAGCTTTCGGGGACTTCTGTGGGACCAGAACGCTAGTTCCGTGCATGACCCACAGAGGGGGCTCGGTGAGCGTGTTGCCTGGTGCTCTGGTGATGGGAAATGGCAGGCACACGGCGAGGGTTGGGTCTGCAGCCTGCACTAGAGGCCTGCGCGACTCAAGAAGGGGTGGCAAGTAAGTACTGAAGGTGCTCCCCAGACACTGCGTGGAAGGCCGCTCCAGGAGGGTGCACTGGAAGCGCCCCTAGTGCTTGTGTCTCTCTCCAGAGCTTCATACTTGCTCTGCTCTCTGGGGCTAGTGATTCTTCAAAAGGTCTGAGTGCTATAATTAAATTACTGTGTAGTATAGTGACAGTCTACTATCACAAGAGGCATACACATTGCTGTTAAGAAAACCCTCGGTGGAGTGCAACTCCCCCTGGGAGTGCAATCACTGTGAACTGGTGTTGGCAAGGACAAGATCAATGAGGGAAATGAATCAACTACTCACAAATTTTGGGCATGAATGGTAAAGGGGCACAAAGTGTGTTTTGGAGTTTTAGTCTTCCTGGACTTTTTAATTTCTCTCAAATAAAGGTGAAGATCATATGCACAAAACAATCCTAAAATGTGTTAGCAGGGAAACCGATATATTAAAAAACATTATCACATACACTGAAAAGAGAGACATTAAAAAGTAGATTTCTAATCAAATGTTTTATGAAAAGAATGTTGGAAGAAGTGATGAGAATGAACATTTCAAGTTGGGTCTTCATTTACTAAGATATACAAAAAGAAAAAGAGTCAATTCATATTATTAGAAGACAAATGTGCTCTTAAAATAAAAGTTTGATTCCAAAAATTTAAATGAAGATGAGAATTTTAATGATGTTTTTATTTTAAATATAAAATAACTACATATATTTTATATGTAAGTGTGTGAAATATGTAAAATATCAGATATGTGTGAAATATGTAAAATATCAGATATAAAGTAATAGTTACACAAAACAGTACATTATTTCAATGTCTTGGATAGAGACATTTTTATGTAAGCAAAATATAGGCCACTTAAAGTGAAGAGCCTTATCAGTTGAAAACCTTTTCAAAATGTTATTTTGCTATGACACATCTTGGACAAAGTTACTAAAGGCAACCTGGCAGTTTATGGTGACCTCTGGGTCAACACTATGCACCTTGATTGCTAGGCTGTAGTGTGAAGCAATGAGGTTATTACTGGCACAAATACCATGGGGGCCAGTTTACTATAGTTTTTTTCAATTCTCCTTCTAAACATTTAGCAGTGAGAACTCATTCAACTCAAACACAATTCAACCCTTAGACACCAAATACAACACCAGGCGAGTACAGGCACGAGTGTTGTGGGAAGGGGTGTAGGTGAGGGCAGAGCAACAGTTCTAAATTTCTTGAGGAGCCACAATGGCCTTAAATGACTTCACTGATACTCACTTTGCCATTGCAAGGAGCAAAGTGGTTAGTCCTGGGATGTGAATTTTTGTTTCTACTTTTGTGAGTCCAACGATAAGTTATTTGTGCTCTCCGAACATTGTTTACTACATCTGTAAAATGGACATAACAATATTGATGTCTCACCCAGTTATTGTTTCCCTGGTCCCAGTAGTTATCCAATGGAACGTAATGATTATTACCACTCCTTTTGATCTCACAGACCTGATCGGCCAGTTAAAATTGCACCCTTCTGCCACTCACACTCACTTCCTTACCTTCCTCTCTAACCATTTTACACACACACACACACACACACACACACACACACACACACACACACGCACGCACACAATTTTATTTATAGCTTTAGATACTAAAATGTAAGCTCCATTAAGACAGGATTTTTGTCTCTTTGGTCACCATCAAAGCAACATCTGCATTTGTTGGGTGCTCGATGAACATTTGTCTGATGACGAAGGAAGGAAGAAAAGAAGGAAGAAAAGAAAGCAGGAAGACAAGGTGTGGAACAGACAGTACTGAGGAATAGTACAACGGAGAACCATCCCTATTATGAAGTTTGACTGACACCGGATCATTGAGTTCACCCTGATTTTTATTCTCTTGGTGACTTATAAGCATGTGAGACAGTGATCAGATACTTATGAGATATTTACTGGTGATTTCAAGAAGCTCAGCGACAAGCTATCACTTAGGACCAGAAGAATCAGGACAGAGGTCACCTGCTTGTGTGTCTGGACATGCTAGTGGCTGCCCCAGAACCTGGCTTTCTCTCAGGGGCCATGTCACCGTCTCTCCATGTTAGTCTCTTGCTTCATGTGCGGACCCAATTAAGACACCAACTGTGTTCTTTGGTTCTAGGACCTGTGGAAAATCTCTCTTTTCCTCTCAAGCTACTTTCCAAACAGTAATGGTATAATTTTAAGGCTTTACTTCATTTTTAAAGTTGTTTTAAGATCATAGTAAAATTCAGAGTGACAAAAGAGGATGGTACAAATGTATCCCAGTGGGACTTCTTTATGGTCCAATTAGCTTCTTTTCGTTTATAGTTTGGACATCTGTCAAAAGAGAAGGGTCTTTTTTTGCGAGGTCACCATATGAAGGGGTGTGGGATCTAATTTACAGGTATTTTGGGAATGGTGGTAATACAAGTTTCAAAAAAATAGGGGGAAGAGAGAATCACTAGGTTACTAGTTAAACAGTGCTATTTTCTTGTTTTGCTTAAACCTGTTCTGCCCTCTGGCACTTGTAAGCAAATATCCTCAAATATAAGCCATATTTTTGTTCTTTAGTTGAGCTATTTAAGAGACCTTTTGTCACAAAATTGTAAAAGTTTACATTTCTGCAACGCTTACATGTTAATATGACCCAACGATGACAGATTCACTATGAGTCACTTGCACGTACAATGTCTTTCATGTGGAAAAATGCTTTTGCCCTGCAAAAATGGTCAGCATTGGAGTGTGAAGACTAGTATTTAATAAATAGCTTTTATTTGATGAAGAATGAAACTATCCTTTAAGAAAAGTATTACTTAGTCACTGGCTTGACCATTACTTTTGGAAAAAGTGAACTATGTTACATGGTTCAAGATATAATGCAGATGGAATATGTGTCTCATATTTATGAGAAAGAAAAATACAAACCATCAAGCCAGTAATCAAATTTAGTCAAAAAAGCAAGCTGAAAGCTTACAGTGTAATCAGTACATACATGTTCCATTCTACCACTCAAGCCATGAGCTTTCACCGTCAGGCTACTATAAGGTCGAAAAGATGATTACCACATTTTCAGGATGGTCAATTTCCTTTACATATCAATGATCACATAGGTATCATATGTTTTCAAAAGATTTTCAGCAAAGCTATTTAGATGGAAATGGTGAAAGTGGGCATCCTTGTCTGTTTCTCATCTTAAAGGGAAGGCCTTCAACTTTTCCCCTGGAGTAAGATGATGGTTGGCTATGATGGGCATGTCATATATGGCCTTTATTTTGTTGAGGAATGGTTCTTCTATATTTTTTCCTAGGTTTTAGCATGGAAAGATGTGGCATTTTGTCAAATACCTTTTCTGAATCTATTGATGTGAAAATTTTAAATCATTTTTGCATCCCAGTGATAATTTTTATTTGATCACAGTTTGATTTATTTAATGTACTCTTGAATACAATTTATTAGTACTTTGTTGAGGGTTTTTTGCGTCAACCAGTGATGTTGGCCTATAGTTTTATTATATTTATTGTTTTTGTCCGGCTTTGGTTATCAGGGTACTTCTGGCCTTATAAAATGTTTGGAACAATTCTTTCCTTCTCAATTTATTGTAAGAGTTTGAGAAAATAGATATTAATTCTTTAAATGTTTGGTAGAATTTATTTATGAAACCATTTAATTCTGGGTCTTTTTTATGGGAAGACTTGGAGTTGTACTGATTTAATCTCTTTACTCATAATTCTTGTGTTAAGATTTCTAATGTTTTCATGTTCCAGTTCTAGAATGTTATAAGTCTGTAAGAGTTTATCCATTTCTTCTGAGCTAAACAATATTCTGGAATTATTATCATCTGGGATGCAAAGTTGATTTAAAATTAGCAAATCAATAAATGTATTCACAGTAAAACAAGAATGAAGGACAAAAACATATAATTATCTTAATAGATGCAGAAACCAAGCAAGAGAAAGAAGAGTTCCAAATAAGAAAAGTAGACTCTAGAGAAACTGTTTCTGTTTGCTGATGACATGATTTTTTATGTATAGAAAAATTTAAAGATTCTACCAAAAATCTGTTAGAAATCACAACTAGCAAAATTGTAGAATACAAAATCAACTAATGAAAATAACATTTCCATTCATGAAAACATATATCTGAAAAAATTGAGAAAGCATTTTCATTTATAATAATATAAAAAACCCTCAGGAATATGTTGTGGTTTGGATCTGGAATTTGCCTTTAAAGTATCATGTATTTGGATGTGGTAGGATACTCGTGGAGCCACGTGGATCCATGTACTATTAGGATGCAGGGCCTGGCTGGAAAAGGCAGATGCTTGGGGCTTGACCCGGAGGAGAATGTGCTGGTTCTACCCGCATCTGCCATGCAATAAGAGCTTCCACTCCAAACCCTCCCCGCCCCCTACCATGTGCTTTCCACCATTTCCACCCACTCATGTGTGGACTGTGACCTTTGAAACTGTGAGCTAAAATAAATCTTTCCTCCCTTAAATTGTGGATGTTGGATATTCTGTCATAGCAATGAGAAAATAATTAAGATGGAGCACATTTAACCAGGAAGTATGCTGGTAAACGATAAACTATAAAATGTTTATAAAGAAATTGAAGATGATACAAATAAATTAAAATATATCCTCTGTTCATGAATTGGAAAAGTTATTATTGTTAAAATGCCCAAACTTTCCAAGACAATATATATAGATTTAAAGTACTGACACATTTTTCAATATCTTTCTTCAGAGAAATAGAAAAACAAACCTAAATTTATATAAAAAACCCCAAATATTTTAGGTAATCAGAATAATTCTGCTCCAAAAGAATAAAGCATCACATTACTGGGTTTTAAAATATATTTTAAAGTAACACTAATCGGAACATTATGGTACTTCTATAAGAATAACTATTAATACCTAGGTCAGTGGAATAGGATAAAGAGCCCTGACATAAAACTATACATCAATGGTCAGTTGCTTTTTGATCGAATTCCAAAAGTCCATGTTAGAAGAAGGATAGTTTCTTTAATAATTGGTATGGGAAAACTACATATCCACGTAGAAATGAATAAAACAGATCCTTATCTTAGGCTTTATACCAGAATTGATGACAGTGATTTAAAGACTTAAGTGTAAGACCCAAAACACCAATATAAAGCTATTAGAAGAAAACACAGGGTCAAAGCTTTAAGATGTTGGTCTCGGTAAAGAGTTTTGTGTTGCACAGATAACAATAGAAACCAAAAAACAAACGAAAATCCAAATGGAGTTGTATCTGATTGCAAAACCTTTGTATAGTAAAGAAAACAATAAATAGAAAAAGAGAACAGTTAATAGAGTGAAAAGAAAACCATGGAAAGAAATATTTGTAGGTTACACAGAAGATAAATGAACATCCAAAACATTAAAGGAACTCACGTTACTAAATTTTACAAGAAAGAACCTATTGAAAAGGGCAAAAGACTTGAATAGACATTTCTTAATAAGATAAAATAGAAATGGTCAACAGATAAATGGAAAAGATGCTCAACAACTCTATTCATCAAAGAAATGCAAGTGAAAAGCATAAGGAGATAGCATGTCACATCTGTTCGGCCAGCTATTGTCAGAAAGGCGAATCATGGTAAGTAAAGGATTTGGGGTAGGTGCAAGACCCCTTCTGTATTCCTGGTAGTGCCGCAAATTAGCAGTCATTTTGAAAACCATACAGAGCCTTGTCAAAATACTAAAAAGAAAATCAGCATGTGACCCAGCAATCTCACTGCTTGGCACATACCCAAAGGTATGGGATTGGGTAGGTCGGAAAGACACCCACACTCCCACGTTCACTGCAGCAGCACCCACACCAGCCAGCAGCGATCACAACCGGCGTTTCTGTTAATGGACAAATGGACTTGAGTTAGTTAGTCTATGGGCAAAATGGAACACTACTCAGCCTTAACCAACAGGAAATTCTGTCCTTTGTGACAACAAATGTGGACATTGTGCTCAGTGAAAGCAGCAAGGTACACAGACCTAGAGCAGAAACGGTGGCTGTCAGAGGCAAAGTGACAGTGAGGAAGAGGAGGTGCAGGAGGGGTGGGCAAACGCCTGGTCAAATGAACGAAGTCATAGTTAGATGGGAGGAACGACTTCTTGGATTTGATTTTAAAGAAAGAGGAGTACAGAAGATAATAATGCACATATCACAGCAGACACAGGAGTAGATTTTAAATGTTCATACCAGTAAAAAATACTAGAACTACATTTCTACAGATCATTTCTGTAGCTTGTTAGTAGTGAAAATATTAAACATTTGAGGTTGTGGATATACTAATTCTTGTGATTTGATTGTTTCACTATGCTTCTACATACCAAAATATCACATTAAATCCTACAAATATACATAATAAATTGTCATTTGTCAGCCAAAAATAAAGATTTCAGACACAGTTTGAAGTTAAAAGAATTTGCTTTCAAAGAGTTCACTATCAATAAATCTTATCCATGTCAAATTACTACGTATGTATTAATATATGCACATCTTTATGTATAAATATTTTACTTCTGTCTTCCCTTACTTATTCAAATTTTTAAAAATTGGAATTCTTATTCTTAAGTGTTTTCTTGGGGGAATAGAAGAGGATGTTAGAGATGAAGGGTTAGGAAATTTTCATCTCAGCCTTGGGACTTCAGTGGGTACTAAAGCAGTGCATCTGTCATGAAGTAACGGAAGAGGAGATCACGCCATATTGTGCCCCATCTTTACAATGATTATAAAAGATTTTATTGTCAAGAGTAATGAGCAAAACTGTTTCCCCAACTGTGGTAACTAAGGCCTTATTTCAGGCTTGTAGTTTCTTTAAGATAGGAGCAAGGTGAGCTTCAGGTTACCCAAGACTTTTCCCTTCTAAAGATGGATGTTGCCTTTAAGAATATTTCCAAAAGAGACTAACACAACACATAACAGAGATATATGTATACCCATGTTCATAGCAGCACAACTAACAATAGCTAGAACATGGAAGTCACCAAAATACCCATCAACAGACCAATGGACACAGAAACTGGTATTTATACACAATGGAACACTATGCATCTATAAAGTCCAACAGCGTGGAGGCTTTTGCAGGGAAATGGAAGAAACTTGAGAACATCGTGCTTAGTGAAGTGAGTCAGAAGCAGAAGGTGAAACATTGAATGGTCTCTCTGATATGAAAGACCTAGACCACAACTATCTCATGAACTTTAGATAAAAGACAAAGTGAACCAAGTCGCTGCCTCTGCTGTGTGGTAGCCGTCAGCCATCCCCTCTGATGCCTGGTGCTCTTCCCCTAGTAGAGGTGGGGGAAGCACACGTACACACTGCCTCCGGCTGCTGGACAAAGCGCATGTGACTGGTTCTAGCGAATACGTGGGAAGAGCCACGTGCGTTGCTTCCACTCCAGCGGACGTAAGTGCTGGTGTGAGACTCTCCAGGTCTCACTTTTGGTTATGCACAGTGACCAGCAAAGCGTGACACAGTAGCTGTCCATTAGCTTGGTCAAGACAAGCTGATGGACTCCATGTGCAGAGTGTCAGTGAAGGCACAGCGCGAGGAATGGCTACTGGCCTGGGCTCAGTGTACAAGAAAAGAGGATTTCAGGTGAGTGCATTCCAGAAACAATTTGGCCAGGCCTGGAAGGCGAGAAAGTTAATATTCATAAACTGTTTATAGAGATTAATTCAGGTGGAATTACAACTACACTGTACAAAACAAGTTGCTATATGTTACATGTGCTCACCGTGTGCTTGGTTGTATGCTGAAAAGTTTGTATGAATTATCACAATCCCCTTTGCAATGCCTCTTGGGAGGTCAGTCTGTCATCATCCTGATTCTATAGTTGAGGAAATCAAGACTTCAGGAGGTGAAGGAACCTGCTCAGAGTCCCATATCCAGTTGACGTCTCTGCAGAGACCTGAATCTAGCTTGGCCTCAATCACAGAGCTACTCTGCTTCTGAAAACAGGCATCTTGGCAGATACAGAGTTGAAGGAGAGTCTAAGGTACGGGTGAGCAAGATCTAGTTTAACTGTTCATGCAGATCTGCTCACTGCCACGGAGCAGGAAGGAAAGCTTCATAGTGGGAACTGGTGAGACAAGCCATCAACAGAGGGAAGCCAGGAACAGAGGGGAGACTTGGGCCTATTAGGGGGCACCACATACATTTAGATTATAACTTTGTAGTTGGTCCTGGTTTTCCAGGACCCTCCTGAGATCTTTGAATTCTAGAAAACACTACTACAGGGAACAGGCTTCCAATACTAGAAGTCACAAAAACTGAGTGGCTTAATACCAGTCATCACTTTCGACAGCCTTCTCCACCAATCTCGATGTGCTCTCCCCTCCCACCTTTGGGCCCTGAATATGAACTTGCATGAGACATTTGACCTTTCACTTTGGGTTTTAAAAGCAAGCCAGTAATTTTCAGCTGCAATTTTTGAACCAACTCCAATGAGGCAGATGTAGGCCCTCGTCTGGACCTCCTCATTTACCCAGAACAACTTACCACCGTCACTTTCACTTCCACTACTTAGCAAATGTGTTTCTCTCTTTGATCACTGTTGGATCTCAGAGGCAGTTCTTGACTCTGCCCCAAGAGCCTTTTGTGTTGCTGCCCAAGTAGGCCTCTCTCCTCCAAAGGACTGGGAGCTTCCATAGGGCCGGTCTGTGCTCTCTGCTTTCCCATGGTACTCGCTGTCCTGAGAATGCGGTGATGACTCAGCGAGAGCCCCAGCTGCCTCAAGCTTGCTGTCTCCACCTTTTCTGGTGCCACTGGCTGGCCTGCTTCCTCCTCCTCACTTTCCTGTATAGCCACTAGAAAACCTTAATATCTGATCTGCATTTTGTCATTTGGAGCCTTATTCCCTCAGCAACACGTGTTTTGAAACCTTTTAAGTCAGTCCTAGGTTCAGATCATGGCTCCCTATTCTTCTGCTGAGACCTCATGGGCAGATCCCTGGACAGCAGTTCTCTCCCTTGCAATATAGGACATAGTGATGGCGACCAGGGACCGCCATGAACCAACTGACAAAGTGATGTAGCTCACATCCCATAGATACCAGCGAATTTTTCCAACCCCCAACTCTGTTTTGTTTTCAGGCTTCACTGGAAACAACCTGTCCTTCCTCATCTTCCACCTGCTGAGTTCCTTTGTCTGCCTGTTTGAGCCCAGCATCCTGGGAGGAGAGCCTGCCCTGTGTCTTTTGAGAAGCCTGTGATCCAAAGGCAAACACCTCACCGTGGAGCCAGCAGCAACCCGGCTTCCAGGGTGTGAAGCCCTGTGATTCCTACACAGTCAGAAGCGTTATCAAGTTGGTAGTGCTAATCAAACATTCGCCGTGCACCACCTGGAACTGGTGTGTACGTTAAGATAATGCCTGGCTTCAGATTGGATGCCGGTGATTAGAGCAGTAAATTAGCTGCACTTCGTTGTTGCAGGTTTTCTCAGCCCACTTAGTGTATCGGAGCAGATTTCAGCGTGCAGATGTTTTTCCGCTTCCCTTTTCATCTCCGAGGAGAACAATTACAATATCCTGATGTTCTCCTGCCATCCAATTATTTCCCGTTTGCTTCTGTATTTACCTCATCAATAATAAAAGGCAGGAGAAGCTGGAAAGCCCCTGTTCTGTTTTGGTTTTGGGTAACGTCAAGCTGGAAATCTGTAAAAAGTTTTTAGTCCGTCATCTTGGCTGAAGGTTGCAGAGGAACTTTCATCCAATTGGTGGCAACTGGCCTTTTGTGCCTATCTCTCTGCAGCACTGCGTGCACGCGCGCGCACACACACATGCACGCACGCACGCACGCACGCACGCAAGCACGCTCCTAGGTCCTCAATTTCCTTGTGTTCCAAGAGAGAGAATAGGCCCATAGAGGGCAACACAGGGACAGCTATTGGGCAGCAGGGAGTGGACAGAAGACCTCCTCCTAGGGGTAATTGGCGACATACCACCCAGCAGAGGGCAGCAATGCCTAAGGGTCGGTCCCATTCCCTCTGTACAAAGACTGGCTAACACAGGTTGGGAGGGACTTTGGGGCATCTCAGCCACTTCAACAAAGGGGAAAATGCTTCCCTTATGAATTGGCCAGCTGATTCTCACTAAGGATTATAAAGATCCTAGAATCAAGAAGCTCTTTAGAGAGAAAATTCTTTCATCCATTCATTTTACAGCCAGAGAACTTGTTCATGGTTTCCCAGGCTGGTCCTGAAAGAGGACTTTCCAGGGCTTCATGATGGACACCCTTCGCCTTAAAGGACGTGTCACTGACTGCTGGAGGTGGGGTGAGCATGCAGCAGGACTTACAGGAGGGGGATTGCATGGCTTCTTCTCGTTCCTTCTTTTAGGAAAGTGGGTCATGTGTTAGTGGTTTAAGAGAAAGTGCGAAGACTCTTACACAGCGATCTCCCATCTTAACCAAGGCCATTTACCCCTAATCTCTGTTTCCCCGGGCTGTGCCTATGCCAGCGTGTCTTGCACCTCGGAGCAATTCTTCTTCCTCTTTGCTCAACCCAGGGACTTTCCTTGGCTTTCTGAACTTGTTCATTTTCTGAGGATTTACCCTTGATATTGGTCCTTCTCTTCAAATCCATCCTGGAAATGAATCTCAGATTAACCTTAGTCATCCTCCTCACCTCAAGTCACTGTCTGGGGCCCCTCGGGGCTGGTGGAATGAAAGGGAATCAATGAGTTCAGAAGCAGAAAGAAAACAAAATAAAACGAAGCAAAGAAGCCTGGACAAGCACCGTCTAGGGCAGCCACCCGAGGCTGCGTTCATCCGCCCTTCCTGTAACATCTAACTGGCATAATGGTTTAGAAATTTGAAAACATGAAACAACTTGGAGTAAGATTATCCTTGGGTAGCAGAATTGAGTTGGCTCCAGAGTGTCACAAGGATATGAACACATGTGGATTCACAAGAAGAGCACTAGAAAGCAAGGGAGAAGGAGAGAAAGCAAGAAAAGACAGAGTCTAACAAATATAAATTTTGACCTGCAGAAACATTTTGTTTAAGGCCATCAGGGAAAGTGTAGAAAAGACTCCTTACACTGGCTGAGTGATTGCTCTGAAAGACCTCTAAGCAAATCTCAGTTCTCAGCCTCTGTGATTTTTTGCATTGTATCGAGTTTTGAAATGTCTTTGGCTGAAGGACATTCCATATGGTCACTGAGCAGCCCATGTGGAACTGAGTTGCTTTAGTATACAGAGGGCATTTTTAAAAACAACTTAGGTTGCATGAAACCTTTCAGATGCTTTTAGGAGTCTCATAGAATTATGAGAAAAGCACTTTTCCTGGAATTATAAAATCAGGAGACCTATGGACCTATGGACCTATAGTCCTACTCTTCTTACTACTTGTGGAATAATTTTCTTTTCTGGTTTTTCATTTGCATTTTTGTCAAACTTTTTGGTTGAAATACATCAGGGAAGGCAAGTTTCTACCCAGGCCGTGTGTCACCACAGCACACATTCATGTTAAATCACAGCATTTGCTCCTACTAAAGCAGACTCCAAATGCTTCTCAAAGCGGCGTTTGAAACAGCCATTCTCAACCAAAGAGAGTTTTTGCTTGAGAACAAAACTATTTACTATCACTGGACTAGACAATTTTAAAGGCTATTTGCAGTTCTCCATTAAATTCTTCCCTTGCCATATATTCCCAAGACTGTCATAGACAGAGATACAGATACACACTGATCATGATGGAGTTAGGCCCCCCAAAATTCGTTGTATGTGGAAAATATTATAAATTGGAAGCATATTAAATACACTTAACTTCTCAAACATCATAACTTAGCCTAGCCTTCTATAGATGCACTCAGACCGCTTATATTAGCCTAGAGTTATTATCTGACAGAAGAATCATTTTATAAAAAAAGAATTGAATATTACATGCAATTTATTACATACCTGTATTCAAAAACAACCACTGTCCATATAGCACACTGTTTTTTACCGGTTGTTTGTCCTTGTGATTGACTCCTGGTTAAGTGCCAATTGCACTTGCTGTTGCTAGCACCCAATATCTCAAGAGAGTATTGTAATATAATCTTTCAACCCTGGGACAAGACAAATATTCAAAGTACAGTTTCTACTAAATGTACATTCTTTTCATATCATTACAAAAAATAATTTTGAGAAACAAGTTGAGAAACATCAGTGGATTAGTGTCTATAGCTCTTATCAAATGAGCTACATGAAGTATAAAAAGGAATATCTGAAAATATAGGAGCTGATAAATTATAAATATTTATTAAGTACCTACCAAGTTCATAGAACCTTTTAAAATTTCTTTATGGAGATGTTTGACCTAAAATAGTCATGTTTTAGGGATTAATAGCAGCAATGTACTTAAACTCTCTCTGACCCATAATAACATATGATTCTTTTTTTCCCCCTAAAACCTCATAGAAAATTACTTAGTCTGCTGGTCTCGAAAGTAAGGTACAGTGTTAATACCGAGGAGAATGTGGAGACTGTGTGGTGGTGAGGTGTATTGCAGGTCAAGTCATATAGACAAATGTTAGCTTAAGTATCTGTTATGGTTTGGACTTGGAATGTTCCCCAAAAGCCTCATGTAGGTGAATGTTGTGAAATGTCTATGGATTCTATGTGCTGTTACAAGATGGGGCCTTGAAGTGAGGGCCAGATTAATGGGGCTTGATCTTGGAAAAAACCATGCTAGCTCTGTCCTTCCTCACCCATGTGGCTTCCTGTCCACTACACCAAGAACAGCATCTCTTCAGCTAGGCCTCTGCCATATGCTTCCACCCTTGCTGATATCCCTTGATTGGAATGAGATATTCTCATACTGTGAGTGAAAATAAATATTTCCACCTTAAGTTGTGGCTGTCAGAAATTCTGTTCTGGGAATGAATAAGTAACTAAGACAATGTGTATTCTGCATGAAGTCTTCCTCTACGCCTTCAGATAGAATGAAAGCCCGTCATTCTTCACCCGCATTGCACTACTCAATAGATTTGCCGTATAACATCTTCCTGTAAAAGTACAAAATCTTTGAAAATAGAGCTTGTATTTAATTCTCTTCTGTATTCTCAGCACTGAGCATAAGCAGTAGTCCTGAGTGTTACTTGAATGAATTGAAATCAATTTTTCTCCAGCATGTCTCATGAGGAAATTATAGTCCATAAAATTGGGTCACCAAGAGCTATGTTCAAGACACAAAGGAGAAGAAATAAAGAAATTGTTAACTCAAGTACCAAGGTCCTTAATTGGCCGAGATCAGAAGCCAGAAGCAAAGGGAATACGTCAGAGCCAATCCTGTATCTCTGTGGCTTGTGTGTTTTGGGCTGTTTGTGATCAGGAGACAATAGAAAAGGAGTTTTAGAGGTCTTCTCCTCTTTAATTTTCTCAGGTATAAGATAAGCAATCTGGTCAAGAATGTATTGTTTTCTAAATCTATCATCCAATGGTGTTTTAATTCAAAAAGTCTGTACTTATTTATTAATCAATATATGTTAGTATTTTAACTATATTATATCAGAACATGAATTTGGGCTTTCTAGGCTCTGTCTTTCCAGAGAGTCATTGCTAGCTGATAAAGAAGACAGTTCACTGTCCCACCAGCGGGGCTCACTGGCCAGCCTCACCTGCGGAAAGCAGCTTATTATATGAGTTTAAAAGGAGCATCCTCAGAGGATGCAAACTATGAAGCTACAGCTAAGATTTCTCTTCTGCCAGAAGAGGAATTCCCTTGGAAAATTCAAAGAAGTTTAAAGATCCAAATCCTGGACCAGAGCTAAGCAAGGCAGCTCAATATTTATCAAGAACTTTGAAGTTGACAAAGCATTTTTATAAGTGTTGCTGCGTTTGATCCTTGACAACAGGCTAGGAGTTGTAGTTTGTGTTCTCTAAATGGGGTAATGGAGATTTAAGGAGGCCAACAGATTGTTAAATTGATTTTGACAAAAAAATCATCTCCTATCATCCGAAAAGCACTCACCACCAGTCCGTGTTATTTTCCTATTGGAAATAAAATTCTCAAAGAATACTGACCTCAGACGGGTTACTTTGAGATGATGATAAAGTGAAACAAAGAAAAAGTATTTTGTAATTTTCTTTAAATGTAAACAAAATTGGGGATACTGTACCGTTAATAAAATACAAAATATTCTCTCTCAGAAAAAATTAATGACTTTTATTTCTTTGATAGTGATTTATCCTCACTTTCACTATAGGTATGTGGGAGATATATGATCACACTTTATTGAGATACACAGCCATAGACTTGTCTTTACTTTCCATATAGCATCTGATACTGAGACAACTCAACAAAAGCTCAGATCCTATAATATCTTTCAAATACCTCTTACTGAGATGTTCTGTGTTCCCTTGATGTGTGCTCTTCTTTGTATAAAGAGCAATACATCCGACTGGGTCAACTATCGGTGTGTTCCTGGTGGTCTTTGGTTGGAGGGCACTGAGTTTCTGAAAGGTTAAATGAGTTACCACAGTCACACAGTTAGAAAGAACTGGTCTTGTGGTATTTATCTTCTTGTTCTTTCCAGGACCTCTGTACTGAAGAAAGCAAAGCCAACCCCCACTACCGTCTAAGAGCCAGGCACAGAGAGTATAGAGCAACCACCAGGAGATATCTGAAACATACTTGCATTTAAGGACAAGGGATCATATTGATATCTTCTATTTGAGTCCTTATTTTAATTTTTAAATCCCTTTCTTATAAAATAATTTAATTTGAACCTTACGTTCCTCTGGTAGAAAAGATGGGATTGGCATTGCTAAGCTATTTGGCAGGTCAGCTGGAGTGTGATTTCTATATTTTCCTAAGCCGGCTAGAGGAGAGCCCTTTCTTCATCTGTCTCGCTTCTCCAGGCCCAAGCACGGCATGGAGCACATGTGGTGTCACTGTTTTTGCTCATGATCGAGTTTTGTGAGAACTACAAAATTTGAGGATGGAAGACTCAGTGAGAAGGATTTTATTGAAAATGGGTATGAGTGTTTAAAATAATCATACAGTAATAATCAAACATTAGATCAGCATTGATAATGTTTGATGTTGGGCTTTATTAAGAAGTGGAAGGGCTCAGATTGTAGAAAGTGATTATCCAGACAAAGTGTTTGAAAGCTACTTCTCCCAGGTTTGGGAACATTTTGAGAGGGTCAGAAGGTACCTGGAGTGCACTGAGATGAGGGTAATGACTCTGAAGAGTGGTCTTGATACCAGGACAAAGAAGAATACTAAAGAAATGAGGGTGGGGACAGCTTTGAGAATAGTTCCACATGGTGGAAATATGAGAGCTGTCTTCAGACATGGGAAAGGCCATCACACAGAAGAGAAAACAGACTTTCACCATGTTGCTTTGGAGGCAGAATTAGGACCGGTGGGTGGAATTTATGAGAAGCCAGCTTTTGGCTTAATATAGGGATTGTCTTTTGAACATGGAAAGCTGTCCAACAACACAGTTGGCAGGATGCTTACAATTCTTGCAGGAAGTTAAGTGTAATCTGAAGGACGTTTTGTGAAGGATACTTGAGGGAAGTTCTAGGGAAGTTTGTGCCCCAGGACACTTGTGTTTGTGCCATCTCTAACATGACCACACAAGCCATTGTAGGCACCACGTTAGGCTCTGAGTGGGAGCCAGAGTGAAGTGGCAAACTCAAGGACTGACAAGATGTGATCATTTAAAAAAATGGTTTCTGTTTGTTTGATAATTTGCTACCTTGGATTTTAATTTAATTAGGTCTTTGATTAGGTGTCATCTTTTTGCCAAATTCATTTTATAAAAATATGTGCAACACTTCCACGGTCCAGGATTTGTGATGTGACTACCTTAGTGAATAAAAACCTTTCAAAGATGTCTACCAAGGTCTTACACCAGAGAGCAGGAACAGTATCATGTCTTAATTTGCTACTTCTCACACAGCATTGGTAACATGTCAGTTCATTAACATGGCTGTATATGGAGTGAGAAATTGGCATCCATGACAACTGATGCCCAATCCCACTTCCAGTTGAGTAACTTGTCTCTGTCATGTCATGTCAGCGTTGTAAAAACTTCTTCCACAAACTTTAGAATTCAGTTTTCGCTAGAGGATGGGTATGGGCATCCAAGTGCAATTTTCAATGGTAACTGTGTTATAACAGTTCATAGATTCTTCTCAAGAAGCAGTTCTCCAAAGATTTTACTCTGGAGGCTGGGAATAAAAGGAGCCACTTTTAGATCTCCTTACCAGTAATTCAATTCAGTTCAGTTCAGTTCAATTCAATTCAGTTCTTAATAGGCGCCTTTAAGGCACCATGCTAAATACTCCAGAGAATTCAGAAATACATGAGACCTAGCCCCCAGCCTTAGAGTGTACTGTCTTCTTTGGAACTCATAGGTAAGTAACTATAAATTCAAAGTAAAGTATCTGAGTGCCTAGGGGAGAAAGAAGGAGATAGAGATGCTCTGATTTCTGGGTTCAAGAAGGAAAAGCAATTTTGCAGAAACTGTGAAGGATGTGCACATTTTTAAGGTGATTGTGGGGAGTGGGATCTTCTAGAAAGAGTGATGAGTGAGCTTTAGAAATGTGAATATCAGGTACAGAGGAATGCCGTTAGTGGATAAATTGCTTGCCTTGCAAGTACAAGGCCCTGGGGTTGATTTCCCAGCACCACATGAAGCCAGGCATGGTGGCACATGCCTGTAATTCCAGCACTTGGGAGGCTGAGGCAGGAGGAGGATTACTATGAGTCCAAAGCCAGCCGGGGCTACAGAGTGAGACTGTCTCAAAAAAAAAAAAAATCCCAACAACTGAGAGGTGGACTGGATTGTAATAAAAATAAAGTGAGAGGATGGGTGCCATGAAGATAGAAGGCTGATGTCCAGAACAGGGTCCCATTTTATGTTAGTAGATAAAGAAAATCATGGGAGATGTTCATTCACAGCAGAGAAACAGTTAGAGTGCCTCTGGAGGTTAGGGATGGATTGGAAGTGGGACTGAGAAGGCCTGTGTCATGGAGGTGGAGAAGACTGAAGCCGAAGAAATGTGGGCAAGGGAAATGGGTAGAAGGGATAAGCCTGTGGTTTGGAAAGGAGAGGGGGGGAAGTGAAAAGGGAGGGGGAAGGTCTCAGTAGAGAGAAAAGAAAAGGATCCGGCTTTAGATATTGAGTTTTGGATGCTGTCAGAGCTCTAGGCTGACGGGCAATACGCATAGCCCTGGAAGCCAGGGTCTTAAACATGTTGGAGCTGGCACCAGGGATTTTACAAGTCATCTTGGTGGAAGCTAATGTCATATGTATGGAAAGATGTAATCATCAAGAGACTGAATGTAAATGTTCTCAAGAGATTTGGGAGTAATTATTGTGTTCAGGGACAAAGAAAAGAAGTCAATAAAAAAGACAGAAAATGGGCTTGTAGTGAGGTCACCATCGAGAAAGCCGTAGAAACAAGAGCGGATATTTCCAGAGAGGTAGGCTGTTGATCAGCAGGTTGACCAGGGCCAGAGGCTAAGGAAGGCCAGGTTGGAGCAGCGGCCTTTGAGTTCTGACAATCACAGATATCTCGGTGACCTTAGCACCATCAGTACCTGGAAGAGAAGGCAGACGGCTCACAATGGGCTAATCAGGCAGTGCAGGCCTTTTCCAACAAAAGGGGTTGGGAAGTGGGAGTGCACGTGGAAAGACAGCACGGTTGGAGAACACTGTCCTTTAAGACAGGAGAGGCAAGCATCTATTTTAAGGAGAAGTAGATAGAGGCGAGAAGTGAAAGGCATGAATGAAAGAAAAGTGCCACAATTTTAGCTGTCAGTCTGTTAGGAAGCTAGCAGGTAGAAACCAGGACCTGCAGCTCCAGAGGTTACTGTTCCCCTGTACAAATAGCTGGCTTATAGGTGTGGCCCTGAAGCTGTGCTGTGGCTCAGTCCTTGCCACTCAGGGTGCTCCCACCTGGTGCTCACCACACCACCAAAAGCCACTTTAAATGCCCGTGCTTGCAGGGATCCCCCTTTTCTCTGAACACCGGTTGCATCAACAGTTGAAACCACCTGGAATGAGGTTTCCTGGAATGATGCTCTTCCGTGAATATGTTTGTCTTTCCTTTTGGTCTCCTGGGAGCTAGAGGCCCATTTCCCACATCCCTTAATTCTCAGTGCCCCTTAACAGAATCTGAGGCCAAAGCACGTGCCCAATAGTATCTTAGAGTCCTAGAATTAAGTTGAGAAAGTCCAAGTAAGTACCTCATTTTACTGATGTAGAAATCGAAGTCAGAAAAGGTTTATGACTTAATTTATTCATTGTGTCATTTTCCAAATAGTGTCAAACAATTTGTGGCAAACTGTACAAGTGCTCAGAATTCCAAGGGGACAAAAGGATTCACACTCTGGAAAAGAGATGCAAACAGTTCAACAAGCTCAACTGATACAAAGGAAACTGGTGTGCTCAAGCTAGAGGAGGAGAAGATGCTATTAATTAACTCTGAAAAGGGAAGGTAAGTGTGGAAAAGTGTCAGTAAGAAGTATTTGCCCTATTCCTTAAAGAAAGATCCCAGCCATATAGCTGACTTGTTAATGCGCATCCCAGGGTACAGCCCAAACTTACCGTATCCACACTGCTACTCATCACATTTAAGTAATGCTTAATTACCTGACTGAACAACTGATTGTTTTATCCCCAGCTGTAGTTTCTGACCTTGGTCTGGCCAACAGTTACATCGGTATGCCCTGCTGTCTGCTGTTATTTAGGTGACATAACCACCCTTGCCTCTAAGAAAGAGCAAGAGTGTGATGGTATTGTCAAAGCTTCTAAGGACTGGCTGAGATCCCTTCTAACCTTGGTGGCCTCCAGATTGCTAATTGGAACCCCGGGAAGACGGCAGCTTGTCATTCTTTCTTCTCACCTCAAGAGGAGTCAGAAAATATTTGGCTCTGGCTCTTTAGCATGGGAAGTGGTGGCCCACAGACATCACAGTTAGATATTAATAGATTATTCCAAATGTTATATTTGCATAGATGTGCCACTCATTATGCAGATTGCCAATTATAAATTATTTGTTCTTTCTTCCAAGGGAGAAGTTGTTTATTTGCAAACTGCATGAGGGGAGCATGGAGACAAGCCCCTCACACAGCAGATTCCTTGTGGGGCTTTTCACAGAGACTTGTTCTTAGAGCTGCAAGGTCAGCCCAGAGTGTCAGGTAGTGGGGAAAGAAAAGAGAAGCCAGGAACAGACTTACAAAAGAAAGACTAGGATTCAAAGAAGATGGGGATGGAATGAGGTGGGAAGGTGGGGATGGGAAGGGGAGGCAAAAATGGTAGGGATGTGATTTGTCTATATGCCAGCTCTCCAAGTTGAATATAGTTACTATGTATCATAAGCATATACTAACAAAATAGTAATTATGGGAAAATAAACACATATATATGAAATCAGAAGTCATTGACCCTAAGTCAGATGTGGCAAAAAGGGACTACTATGTATGTGAAACAGCTACCACGTGATTTAAAGTACTCTGAATAGCAAAAACAAACAACAAGAACAACGAAAAGAAGGTTTTGCTGGTTCCATGATCCAGATCCCGTGTCTGGTGAGAAATAGAAATAGTTCTACTCCAAGTTAGGCACAATCTGCAGGGAGTTCACATCTTTTCAGTTACCACATTTCTTCTGGCTGAGGCCTACAATGAACACGAAGCCCCTTCCTCACAATTCGAAAGCCACCCACTTTAATAGTAACCTGCCACTCACTGACACCGTGTGGGACAGAGTCCTGAGTCTTTTGCTTGGGTGGCCTCTTTCCACCTCACAGCTATGAGGAGACACTGGAGCCTAAAGAAGTTATGTACTGCTCTAGAGCTGAGTTGGTATTCGATTACAGATGGTCTAATCCCAGAGCCTGAGCGCTTAACCATGGTACTATACTCTTCCTTAAACATTTGATACTTTGACCACGATCTGTTTTTCTCAGGGCCATGTGTAAGCGGGAGCTGGAGTCTCATGGGCATGTCAAAGCAGGAGCATCTGATACAGTGCCCAGTTTTCCTCTGTTAGGGTCTGATGTTCTACTTCAGCCTCTAGATCTGAGAGGAGCCTGAAGTTGGCTCCACAGAAAATATGAAGTGATTAATGGGTTTTTTAAAAGGGGAAGTGAGGGAGAGCTGTAGGAACTGTTTATTAAGAAGATAAAGAAGCTAGGAAGGTATCAAGGGCAACAACTGTGGCAAATGTTAGAGTGGATAAAAATCATAGGTTCTTTGCAGAAGGAAGCTTGTAAACTTCCTAATCTAACATCAGATCCAAGGCAGAGCTCTGAGCTGTGTAATCTGAATATGTTGAAATAATAGCAAAAGGAGTTTTTCTTTGAGAAGGAGGGGCAAGAAGCAATCAACCAACACACTTTCATGAAGTGCTGTTCCCGATATGCTGAGACATGGATATGTCATGAGGTATTCTCAGAAATGAGCTCTGTTGTTAAGGAGGAGTTGATCTTGTGTTTTAAGAGTTCCAATAGAATCAGATTCCACAAGACAGTGTACCAGCGATAGAAATGTGGTCCCCAGATGCTCTGCCCATCTGGTAGCCACTGCCGCATGTGACTATTGGACATCTGAGACATGAGTAGTCCACGTTGTGCCAAAGATTTGAACTGTGTGCTACATGTGAAGGACCTGTATAACAAAAGCATAATATCTAACTATATTTTATATTTATTCATAACACATGCACCATTATAACATTTAACTAATTAAAGAAAGATTAAATAGCTAATCCTAAAATTGGGGGTATTGAAACTTACAGAATTGGGGCTACTAGAAAAATTTAAATTACATAGGTATCTCATATTATATTTCTACTAGCTAGTGACAGTACTGGTGTGGGCTCTGGCAACCTTAGGTAGTCCATGGACTTGGGAACTTGCTAGGAATGCTGAATCTCAGGTCCTCCTGGGAAGTCGCATCAGAATTTGCATGTTGACATGACCTCACTTGATTTGCACACACTAAGGTTTGAGACAAAGTAGACTCTGCTGGAGACTTTGAGTCTCCTGGTGGGTTGATCTTTCCTAGTCTCCCACTTAGTGCCAGTCCTAGAAAAAACTCTCCTAAGGGCCGAGTGCCAGGGCTTTCCTTCCTCCAACCTCAGGTAATTCTCATCTATAACAGAAAGGAGCTGCCACTATGGCTCTTGAAATCATCTCGAGCTCGATTTAGTGGGCTGTGACTTGCTGACTATAATGTAGATATTTTCCTATGTCATAAAATTAATTAATCACTATGACATTTAATATTAAAACCTAGTTCCTAACAAAGGTCCTACTAAGGTGGTGATATTCCATTTCTTTTCGAGAACATTTGGTAACACTGTACACGATAACTCTGGTGTTTTATGTCTTCTTTAAAACTTCTGGTATTTTAACCTGTTAATAGAGACTGGAGAGTTTAGGACTTGAAATACAGGCGTGAAGTAAAGAAAGTGGTCAGACACAAAGTGTCCAACATTTATGACTGGCTTTCTTGAGCTTATCCAAGGCTAGATCGGCACAATGGACATTCCTTGATTCCTCCTCAGGAGAGACAGCGAGCTTGCAGAATAGCACAAGGTGAAGGAAATAGGTCCTGGATTCTAAAGGACTGAAATTAGTGTCTCAGCTCTTCCCACATGCATGAGAGCAGGTACACTATTTTTACCCAGCTAGGCCTCAGTTTACTCCTCTGTGAAAGAATTACATAATGTTACTGTTTATTCACTGAATAGATTGTATAAGACATAAACTAATTTACGTGGCATTAAAGCTCATCAGGTATTAGCTGTTATCGTTACTATTTTTATTAAGAATATTAGTTATATTTGATATATAGAATAGGGCCAGGAATTATGTGGGTGAAAAGTCATAAGGCAAGATCTACTCATTGTGATTAACACCATGTGGGAGAAGTGGAATTTGAAATGTTCTTTCAAATATAATAAGATTTGGATAATGCTGCATAGTCCAATCAGTTTAGTGGGCAGAAGGTAAGAATAGAAATTATGATTGAAAATACGGATTGTGTCTTTTTGTGGAAACTGAGGTAGAAAAGATATTTTGATTCGGTAGGATTAAACATTTTTTCACTAATGTTACAAAAAGGATCTTTGCACCAGTAAGCCGGGTGCAGAGTCCCTTTACCTTTAGAGACATTGCTTTGTTTTATCTTGCTGGTCAACAGATTATTCCATCAACACTATCTCCCTGCCCTGTCTTCCCCCCGCCAAGCTATGGGCAATCAGACCCTGCTCCCATGCTGACATTTCCATGAGACTCATTTCATGCTATTTCTTCACAGGGGCATCTGGGCTGACAATGTGGAGACTTTTCCCACATAATTGAAAAGAATTTCTGATTATGCGCGGGGATGTCAGCCATGATGATGTTTTGGACTGGTTCCAATTCCAGTGTTCCAGTCTCCTCTCTTCCCCCCTCCCTGGCACTCTCTCTACGAACTTTCTGCTCCCTTCTGGGAGTGATTTCTGAGGATAGAATGCTGATTCCAAGCTTCCCTTCCTCTCTTCAAATCCATGGGTCCTTCATGAACTGTACTTTCTGGGTGGGCTCCTGCTCATAGGCTCGGCTGTTCTGCAGAGCTACACATACATCCTCAGTGGTTGCCTGACCATATCTGGAACCCTGTTTCTCAGAAGAAAAAGGTTGAGTGAACGTGTATATATTTTGGGCCTTTCTTCAGAGAATCCTTTTGAATATGCAAAACAGAGTGAGGGCTGCGTTTATCTCCGACCTTTTCCAGCTCCTTTCTTGCATCTGTTAAGGGGAAAACAGGCCTCTGAGCTCACCAGCCTCTTCTCCCACGGAGCAGATGATAGCGTTGCCTGGAATCACTTTCAGTAATCCTCCTTCCCAAGTTTTTCCTGAATCTTTCCCTGGGACTGTTTTTCCTTGAGGTTTCTGAGGGATCCTGGAGGAAATATGACGTAGGAGTGTGGGGGGTGGTTGCGCCGAACTAAACTTTTGCAGCTTGGGTTGGTTCTCTAGTGTGTTTAGTCTTTATATCGCTCCTTTTCGAAAGAGATTAATCTCATCATTATTTATTGTGCTTCCAATGGGGCTGCCTCTGCTGTGGGAAAAGGATGTGTGGCAGGAACAGGAAAGAGAAAGACGGAGGATAGCATCGGTTGGATCCCTCGGTGCTGATCAGAGAAGATGGCTGTGCCTGAAGCCTCTACAGTGCTATCTCCACCCACAGAATTTCACCAAGTATCTTACTTCATCTAGGGGTGCCTCTTAGGGAAAAACTTTCTCAGCCATGTTTTTGCCAATTTTTTAAAAATACGGTTACTTGGAAACAATTGTAACATAGAAAAAATCCTGGACTTGCCAAAAGGATTTGACAATGCTAAAGACCTTTTAGAGGGTGTGCATCCTTGACTGTAAGTTTCACAGAGTCACTATGTCTGCTTAACTTCCTATATTTTTCTCAGAGTTTAGTACTGGACTTGGTAAGTAGAAGTGACTATTAACGAAAATATAATGGGGATCAAGTTCATACATACAATGCACACACACACAGGGAGAGAGAGAGAGAGAGAGAGAGGGAGAGAGAGAGAGAGAGAGAGAGAGAGAGAGAGAGAGAGAGAGAGAGAGATGTTTCTCATAGCTTTACTAGCACTATTAAAAAAGAGTAAATGGTAAATGACAACACTGTAAGACAATGCTAATATTCAAACACTATCCTTCATCCTTTTGTAATATCCCCATTTTGGGTTTTGGAGGTTTCACAAATAAATACTTGACCTTTCTTTGGATTCATTCACACATTTTTCCAGCAACCTTCTTTGAAACGCTGGCATATCTCAGTCGGGCATTGCATTAAATCACATGTTAAATAATTTGGAAATGGCATTCCTAAGAACGAAGAGATCAAGGATTCCTACTGCTCAGCCCCAAGGAAGAGTGAGTGGATGGAAAGGTAACGGGACAAAAAGCTGAACACAGCCTTCTTCATTAGACATTGAGTTGCCTCCACTTTCCTGCTCCAGGCTATTAGGTCTAATTCCATTCTACAAGAGGAACAAAGAGTTAAGTCAGTCCAAAGTAAAATTACGAGGAAGTTGAGATTTGTGTTAAGCCCTTTTATCTCTCCCTCGTCTGCATGGCCTTTCCTCTCTGACCTCCACACCAGAGGCTCCAAACCTTCCTAGGTTTGACATTTGCAAAGTTTCATGGATTGTTAGGCAGAAATAATAAATCTGACTTCCCAAATGCTTAACAAGGGAAACGACATTATAAAGTCATGTGCCTAATGTGGCAGGAAATATTCTATGGGTTCTTCCTTCAATCCTGCCATGAAAGCAATCATTGTGCCTATCCACATTTCAGACTCTGGCTCCTAGTACCCAGGGAAAGGCCGCTGAGGAACCTACGGGACCAAGGTTTCTTAGCTCATGGCACATCCAAAGACATGCACGTTAGTTTAAATATTTTGCTTTGCCCCCCACACGTCCACCCTCAGCTTAGGCTTCTGTATATTCTAACATTATTATGAAATTCTATAGCAAAAAGCTGAAGAATACTTTCAGAAGAAGCATATAACCTCTCTTCCGGGTGCTCCTGGGTGATGATCATAAAACTTGTGAAAAGTCTTAGGTAAAGGAAAACATCAGAGTGTGCCTTTCTGTTTCCCAAGTCACATCTGCTCAGAAGATCTATCTGTGGTCTTTTGGATCCCCACAGTAGGAATGAGGAATGACTCCTCACAGAACAGCAAGGGACATGAAAGACCACAGCCACCCAGATGCTCTTCCAATCCAAGGTGGCAGCTCGGAGCTCAAGATGGGCCTTTGATTCATCAGAAAGAGCCTTAAAATCCCAGCGTGCCTTTTTCTAAATAAAGAGCTGGCAGTTTGCTCTGATTACAATTCCTGAGCTTAGGAGCCGGAAGTCAGTGGAGTCAAGGTATCTCCTGATATAATAGAACACAGTCTCTGAAAATGGAGAAGCCTGGTAAACCAGTTCAAGAATACAAAGCTCTTATATATAACAGTTGCTTATTTCCATGGCACTAATTCTTGTGTGGGGGCCAATTTTAAGCTCCCAATTGGAGGATACTGAATTTAGAGTTGGGAAAAAATGGATAATGTTGTCTTGGTGGGAGCCAGCTCCAGCTGGTGTGACCTATGCAAGGGTGGAGGGTCACCGATAGGTTGCAGCCATTGGATGATGGCACTCCTCCTGCTTACTCAATGCTATTTAAAAAATGAAATACGGTAACTTTTTCGTATCCAAAGGCTTTGTTTGTTTTTGTTTTCTTTTCTTTTTTTCTTTATTTTTTGTTCATGGATATGGCAGATTCAGCTTGTTTCTGAGAACCCCGAAACTAAAGAAGGGAGGGAACCTCATATTTGCCATAATGAATAACAGAATTTGTTTCATCTCACACACATAAAATCTGTCGGTTTTCCCCAAACTCTCAGGCCATCATCTTGCCGTAGCAGATACATAGGCTATTATCGTGCCATGGGGCTTTGGCCAGGTTATTTCACCTATCCCTGCTTGCCATTTTCACAACTATAAAATGGAGGGGTAGATTATACAATTTGCCTAGTCTCATACACCTAGCATTTCTCTTATCCAAAACTGAGTATCTGTAAGGTGTAGCTCTAAAATATAAAACACAAGTGAAAACCTCTAGTCAGAGAAGCAACATTCTTGGTTATATGTAGTGGAACAATTGCCTGCCTTACCTACAACTAGAAGCAACCGTGATTCTGATAGATTTTCTTTCTCTTTCCCCAAGCAGGGCCTCAGCATGCATTGTGATTTGAAAAGACACCAGCAAGTCCTCGCTCTTGTCCTTAAATCATTCTCCCTCAGGTCCTTTATTTGACCTGATATTCTACCTTTCCGTATAAACTTTGTTTTATTCAGAAATGTGTATATTACTCTGATGAAGTAGATCAAATCTATCAGAGCCTCAAGGATTTTTATATTCATAAGTGTGACACCAGGTATCAATCCTACCACTTTAAAAGACATACTCCAAAGTATGGATGTGAGGAAGCAGGAGAGGCAGATTCGCATACAGGTCTTGGTGGGGCACAGGGAGGGACTGTAGCTAGCTTTCTGGGTAGCCAGAGGGCAACTAGAGCAGCTTCTAGGTGGTCAGAGAGGATAAGACAGTAAAAGAAGAAGGAAGACCCTGGTGAAGGAGGGTGACAGTGATGGATGGCTCTCTAGTTCACCATGTCCTGAAGTTACTCTCTTTGCTCTAGCGGCAACAGAGTGGTTCTCCGCACGAGCTACGCCAGTGCCTCTGTCTCTATGAGTGGCCACATGTGGCTTCCCCATCAGATGGGACCAGGTTAGAGAGCTCTGCAACTCATTGTAGGACAGCCCTTTCTGAGGCTGATCTGACTGTCTCGGGCTGAGCAGTACAAAGGCGAGAAGAGCAAAGGTGGAGGGAGGTCAAGAAAGAGGCCCTGAGTGAAGTGGGGACTGGTGACATTTTGGCTAGCAGGCACAGAAGGCTAGGAGAACCTTGCTATGAAGCAGTGTTCTCTGTTCAAGATGCTGCGTTCTGGCCTCCTCTCCATGACACATCCTTCTCCCTGGTAAGCCTGTTGGGGAAAAATAAACCCTAAAAACCCCCAAATATTGCTTCCCCTACTCATGCTGGGGGAAGTTTTTGCTCATAAAACAAAGTTTACTGAGTTGACTTTCTGTTTTCTCTGGTCTTTTTCTTTCCTTGGGTCTAAGTGGTTAGACCTCTTACAGGGTTGAGTCAGAATCCTCAAGGGGCTAAGTGGACAGTTTACATGTGCCAAGTGTACAAGACAAAGCCTATTCATGGGGCTGCAAAAACTATTGCAGATAATAACAGCTAACACACACAGTGCTTGCTGTAGCCTAGGTGGTGAGCTGGGATTTGAACTCAGGCCAGTAGCTCCAGTGCTAAAATTGCCACTCTAGTGACACTTTAGAAGATCCTGAGGAAGGATCTGTCTGTAGGAGAAGATCTTGAGAAAAGATCTGTCTGTAGGTGACCTGCAATCTCTGACACTGTACTGATACTCGATCTGTAATTTCTTCTGTAAGTAATCAAAGTAGTAAGTCAATAATGACATCCAAGTCCAAGAAGTCACATTAACATGTGTTTCCTCTTGTGTTGTGTCTTTCAAGCTCCAGCAAAAGCAAGGACACACATCTGTGTGGCTAGTGACTCATACAGTCTGAGCGCAATGAACGTTCAATGAATTATTAAGAGAGGGGATAAATTAATTATTCAGAAAATACACAAATTCTAACTGAATATCACAACTCTATAGGGTATACTGCCTATAATGACATTTTCTAGGCCACAAACATTACTAAAAAAGAGTATTTCACAACTAGAATAAAGGCAGAATTGGGACCCACAGCCACAATTGCTAGTTATGACTGTGAAACAGGGACATTGGTGGAAAGAAAGATTTTTGCATACTATCGCTCTGAGCTAGATGGCTGAGGCAGTCTCTGAGCTGGGGTCTGAAAGGTAGAGGAGGCAGGCAAGTGCAAGGACCCTGTGTTCCTCACTCACTCGGTATTTTGAGTCGTCTTTACTGTCCTGTTATTTATCCGATGAGGAGTCTACGTCTCCTTGCCCCTCCCCACCTCACTTGTGGTTCCCTGCTGCAGTTCTGTCACTCTTTACCCCTGGGGCTGCTCTGGGGCTTCAGATCACCATCACCAAGAAAAGAGGAGACCAGCATAGGATGCTGCAGCTTGTGCTTTTCTGTAAGAGCTCGCCGGTCAAGTCCTGCGACTGGATTCCTGTTCGTAAGAATGAACGCTGTCTCGTGCCTGGAAGGACTACTCAGGATAACACTGATGATAAAAATGAAGAAGCCATATTGTGCTGGCAAGATGCCAAGTGTTATTCTAAACATTGTGCATTGCCCAATCTGCGCTGCTTCTAAAACTCTATAGTTCTTTTTCCTCTGTGATGAGAGACTATCAACATATTTCTAGAAGAAAATTGTTTTTTCTATTATAATTGTTCTGTTAAATCACACCACTGCCCTTCTTGATGTGTGTGCATATATATACTATGTACACACACACACACACACACACACACACATGTATGTTCATGTATAAGTTAATTTTTGGAACTCCTCTGTCTTCAGCACGCCACATACTCCACATATGCAGGAGAGTGGCTCCCTTGATCTTCTTTCATTTCTGTCCCGTAATGATCAAAATAAGCAAAATAATCAACTACTGAAAGAGCCTTTAAGTAAAGAATAGTGAAATTTTTAATTATTTTATGAGTTAGAAGAACTGAGCTTCACTTTCAGTCTCTCAATCAGTTTTCTATCTAGGCCATTTTTGCTCTTAAGCATCAGGAATTGTGGAGAATCGCAGAAGTCGAGGAGATTGTCCCTGGGTCCTTGAACGTGGCCATCAGGAGCAGGAAATGAGATGTTCAGAGGAAATGGTAGGAGACTAGACAGGTGAGCCACCCTGGAGTGGGTGGTTCTAGCAGTTGGAGGTGCACAGGGGACAGCAAATCCTTGGGAGACAGGCACGGGGGCAGCTTTGGGGAGACAGGGCCACTGAAAACAATAAAAAAGGTGCGTACAATTGCTTGTTTAAATGTGATCACTGTGGAAAAGCTCTTATGGCAACCGAAGGTAAACGTGAGCAGGGCCTTCTGAGAAAATGGCACAGGGGACAGGAAGCTGAGGCAACATGCTGAAGCTCCCTTTCTTTCAAGTGTCCCTTCTCTGATCAAGGCCACATGAAAACTCACGAGGGTCCCGGTGGACAAAACAAGAAAGGAAGTGTGTTCAGGTAAGTTCTAGTCCCCGCGGCTCCCTGAAGAGCACAACCCCTTTCCCATCAGGCCACCTGGCAGAGGCCCAACATGTTCTTTTTGTCTTAATCCATGTCTTTCAGGAATCAACCTCCAAGTTTTTCCATCTTGCACTTGTAAGCACAGCCTCATTGATATTCAGCAACCTTCCCCGGCCACTTCTCTTTTAATTCTGTGCGAAGACGTTTCAATGGGTCTGGACTGGGACCATTTAGAGCTGCCTCTCCGATCTCTATTCACAGCCTGGGTACATTCTCACAAGATCTGAGTCAGGAGGCTAAGCTTTCAGATCCCCTGTGGCATTGTCTCCAAGTTCCTCCGGGCCAGGCTGCCAAGTTCATATGCGAGGCTGATCTCCCTCCTTTCACAGACCTACTTATTAGCAGCTTTCTTTCTTTTTCTTTTCTTTTTCTCCCCCTTCCAGGCCCATGGATACAATTATTAGAAATTCCTGGTTTTGTGCCCATATTAAAAGGAGGCCTGAATGAGTAGGCTAAGGCCCCGAAAGTGAGCCACTCTCCCTCACTCCAGCTTCTGTGGTTAATTAGATTTGGATGGTTTCAGAGGAGCAGCTGGAGTTTGCAGAAAATGGGAGCGATAAAAAGGAACTATTCAAGGTATTTTGGAGGGGCTGTATAAAACAATGGAGCTGTGAAATGGGGTTTGGGAAATACAGTGCTCTTGATTTGGTTGGAGGGTTGTAAAGGGGAGGGCAGGCAAGGGCAGGCAGGCATGGATGTGAGCAGGCGGGAAAGTGCCTGGCTGGGGCAGATTCTGTTAAGCTGGGTCCTGTCAAGCTCTAGTGTCTCACAGCAAGCTCCAGCCCCCATGACAGCTTTGTCTCTAGCCTCGGGGTACAGCTCTATCCAACAAAGCCCGTCCAGCACAGACCTGAGATAGGTAAACTGGGCCAAATGCGAGTGCAATATTTGGCTTCGAGTCCAAAACCATTCTCCTTTGGTTAAAACCATTAAAGTTCATCAGAAAAAGCATTTCTGTAGCACCAGCTCTGTGCATCTGCTGACCTGCTGCTGTGTCCGGATGGTGGGAAAAGCATCTCCCCCTGCTCGGGACCCAGCACAGCCCTTCCTGAAAGTAAAGTTGGTGCCCAAATTCTCTGACATCTCCGGTTTCTCTTAGTGCTAAATTTCACCCTTGTTAAACACAGAAAGACTTTATATAGAGAGAGGTCGCTTTGTCCACCTATCATCCGTAGTGGACTTCTTCGTCTCTACGATTAGAGGGTTAGTCCAGATGTTAAGATTCCTGCTTTCTCTCACAGGCAGGCTATTCCACTCACAAAAAGGAAGCTCATTTATGCCAAAGTCTGAAAGGCTGGGGCGTGGGGTGGAAAGCACCGAAGCCCGAGGGGCAGCCTTCCACTGATTAGCAGAGCACGGCGACTGGCAGCCATGCCACAACTCCGAGCTCGCGTTCCCTTATGCAGCGGCCCGCAGTCTAAAACAGCCGTGCAGAGAGCAGCCAACAGGTGCTGCATGGGAGAAGACAGGCATGGAGTGCTGTCAGTTTATTTGGTGGGGCAGTGATTGAGAATTTTAGAGTTTAGTGATTTTCAAGATTATATACAATATATACAAAGACTTGCATGGAACCTCAGATCAGCTTGAGTGTGGGTGGGAGAAGGCCTCTGGGAGATGGTCCCTTCGATCCAGGCACAGGGCTCTGAGGCCCTCAGTGCTTCTACATGGCCTTTGCTGACAACAAAGCCATTTCTGCCAAACTCAGAAGATTTAGATCGTCCCATCTGGTTTTTATATTAGGATTCTGTCTGTAATTCTATTCGATGAAATTGTAGAGGTGCCCCTTCCCTTCTTTCTTAATTATGACAGAGGTAATACGTGACAAACTGATTACGCAGGTGGGAACTGTAAGGCCAAAATGCAGTTATTAATATCAATGTGTCTGAGGGATGTCAAGCCCTGGAGAGGATCAAATAATAGCTTAATCATTCTATTAGCAAAGGACCACCCTCTTATACCCAAAACATTGTGCTGTGTCCTGTGGCTACTGGTGGGAATGGTGGGGGGTAAATGAGACTTAGTCTTTCTATTAAGGAGCTTGTTCTCTAATAAGAAACGAAAACCACACAAACAATGGCTACAACGTAGGGTGACTGTCAGTGCTCTATCAGAAGGACACAAGCGCTATCTAGTCTCAGTCTCAGAGGGAGCAGAGCAGACTTCCAGGTGGGTGGTCTGTGATACAATGTGCCACACAGATTCAGGGAAGGGAACCAGTGTTGGGCAGATGCTCTGTCCAGTGGAGTCTATTTTAAAAATTTAATGTTTACAACTTGGTAGAGAGAGAATGAATGAAGAAAAGAAGCAAAGGAATTGAGGTGTTAGGAAGAGAGAAAGGAGGGGAGATGTCCTGAGACAAGCCTTCAATACGTGTGGCACTAAACTGTCTCTTTCTTCTTCAGAATCCTATTTTTAACTGCTGTCTAGTCTTTGTTCTCTTTTCAATTGCCTTTTCTCTCTGCAGCATATTTTTAGATTATTGGCCACTCAAAGGTAAAAATGGTAGCACCTTTTTTAGTAACTCAATTTAGAGAGCAAGTGTTTCGTCCTTGGAAGTCAGACCACCAGCTGGAGAGCCTTTAGGCAATCAGGAGACACACCAAGCACAGACCACTCTCTGTGCTAACTGGGGAAGGACACAGAAATAAGGTAGATCCTGTCCTCAGAAGCAGACTCTGGTTGAATAGACAAGTTTGTAGAGATGCCTTTAGAAAATGGGGTGTTACTTCCACTTGCAACCAGCATTGATGGTTTGAGAAGTTAGAGAAAAATTTGCTCATGAAAGGTGCTGAGGAAATTTAAGAATGGGGGGGGGGGGTGGAATTAGTAGTTATTCAGTGCCAAGACTTGGTTTCTATAGCATGGTGGATGCATTAAAAAAAAAATCAGACCTTTCATTTACTCTCTGGTCTTTGGGGAGAGAGACCCAGGAAGCCATCATGGACAACTGCAGAGTCCATGTGAGTACACTCCTGCATTTTGTGGTTCTGATAAAGGTAAGGAAGACGAAAATGGAGAGACCTGTGTGGGGCTGGGGAGCTACAAAGGGAGAAAATGTCCCTGATGAAAAAGCTGTCATCCCGAGAGGCGAGAATTCACACAGAGAAGCTTTCACTGGGGAAAGGAGAAGAGTGGTGTGTGCTGAAGTTAGAAGTAGGTTCTGGTGATCTTGGCTGGAATGAGGATGTAGCTGGAAAAGGGTGCAGGTTCTGGGCTGAGGAAGGTGTGGGAGGAATGTAGCCAGAGATTTTGAGTGGAGGTTGTGTGAAGTCTGGACATATGGAGGCCTTGAATTGCAGACTAAGAAATGCGACCTTTCTCCTTTACTTGAGGAGAGCTCCTATTCAGTCCACACAGCTGAGCCCCTATCATTCCATCAGGTAGAAAGAAACTCTTGCTGGTGGTCCTGTGCAGACCCTGCTGGGTGCTGCTCTGTTCTGCCTCAGCACAGACATAATGAGCTGGAAGTGGCTCCTCATAATTGGCACTCTCTGGGCTGCTGCCTGGTTCCACAGGAGAAGCGATGCTCCCTCCTCTCTACACAGTGATTGCTGGCCCAAAATAGCCCTGCACCTGCTCCAAGATGCCTGAAAGATAATTTCAGCTTCCAAGGAAACTGCCCTGATTGGTGTTGATTTTTCATGACCTCCCTTCGGTGAACACCTGGAGATGAGCACCTGATCACAGAGGTGTACCCCAGAGAGCCCGGGGCACAGCAGGGCCTGGGCCTGCCCAAGGAGATTGTCCTGGAGAAGGAAGGCCCAGGCTCCACAGCCTCTGCCCCTGCAGGTGCTTGCATCGCAGTGTTAGACATTAACCAGGGGTCAGAGAGAGTCAGAGAAGGAGGAAGAAGGAACAGGATCCATCGCCACTGGAAGCTACTTCAGAGGAAGTACCAGAAATGTGGGCCCAGCTCCTCTCTCTCTTCTGTCTGACCCCACCTCTTTTTCCAGCTCATCTTGTATGTCTGCTCACTTGCTACTTTGGCTCCGAGTGGCCTGTGAGGAGGACTTCCTTTCATACAAGCCAGGAATCCTGTGCTTGGTCTGCTACCCTAGCCAAGTTGCCTCCAATAGCATCTTCTCCTTCGAGGTAACGGTAGCAGTCCTTATGCAGAAAGATCCAGAAATCCCAGGAGAAACACAAACACTGGTTGAAAAATTGTAAGAAATCATGACCAGATCAGTGAAACTGCATTGTAGTTAAGGAGTAGGATCAAAAGACACAGTGAAAAGTAATACTCTCTCCTCTGGTTCTGCCCCAAACTCTAGGTGCCAGGCTAGGAGTCCTCGCTTTCATTTTGCAGATGCTTAACTTGCCCAAGGCCATACTCCATACTCTTAAAAGTGTTAGAAGTCTATTGGAATCCAACATTAAAAGTTCACATTCTTTTCTCTGTGCTATGTTATTTTGGTCACATGTGTGCATTTAATTATGGGGAAGAAAAGCCACTTGATCCAAGTCAAACTTTATGACCCACTGTTTTATTGTAGTCCTCTTGTGGGCTATTGGGCTCTGGGGGTTCTTATCAGTATTCAAACTTCACAGAGTTTCCTCTGAACCCCAGCAGGTAGTGTTAATAAAAGGTGCAGCCTGCAGGAGCAAGGTGTGGCTGAGGGGCTTGTCCTTCGTGGAAGGGAAGCCCCAGTAGCAGGTATCATCTGTCATGACAATACAAACAGGCCGATGTCCAAGTGCCATTAATCACTGGCCATGTAAACCCATTAGAGAGTATGGCTGGAAAAACAATCAACGCAGTGGTAAGCAGGCTTTGGCCTGGGAAATAAAGCTGCTTGTGCTGGTTTCTTCCATGCCCAGTCTGCTGCGACCCAGGCCTTCTGGCGAAGCTTTGGAAATATTAATGTGAAACACTCAGTTAGATGCCCTGTTGGGGACAAAAGATAGCTAAATCTGTCTATCTGTGTGTGTCTTTCTTATTTTTTTCTGAAGTAGAAGATATGCAAAAATCAACCACCTTGAGGCCCTTGTCTGTTTTTCTGAGCCGACTGACAAACTTTGCTATGTAGCTAAGGAGACATTCCCCTCTCCCTCTGACAACCCCCAATTTGTGGTTACCAAAAGCTTCACATCACAGAGCTGGAGGCTTTCTAGATTTTCAGAGCCATGGCAAGATCGCAGCTATTCACCAAGGTGTGAAGACAACGTCCTCCCCAGGGCCCTGTGGCCCTCCTCCCCTGCCCTCCCTACCTTTACACACTGGAGAGCAGTGAGCGCCCAGTGCAAAGCTCCTTCCCATGCCTCGCCTCCTGTGCAGAGGAGGCCCAGATCTGCCCTCTCTCGCCTGCTCGTATCTTTCTTCTTCTGCTTCCTCTAGTTCCATCACATTTCCCTTTCCAAACTCTGTTTTGTTAAATTGTCTTGATAGCAGCAAAAATAAAAGAACATCTAAGTGTTGCAAGGCAGGTGAGGTGAGAAGAGAAAGGCTGCTGGTCAATGGCGGCCCTCAGCCACACTTCCTGGCTCTTCTTCTACCCTCAGCAGCTTTTCTGGGAAATAAAACTAGTTTTATTACAAATATTTTTAGGAGATAGTGCCTAAATGAGAACTTCACCTTACTATGCCCAAAGCTTTGCCCCAGGGTCTGAGTTTCAGTGACTTTGAAATGGAAGAACTATAGAAACCTCCCATCCACAGACTCAACTTTTTCACCATCCAACAGACACCCCTTCCTTTCTAGATTTCATAGAAATTTAATTAAGCAAATAAACAAAATCCACAAGCCAATGCAGCCTGGTGTAACCTGTCACACAACGACCCTTGCTGTGTATACTGGCCCTTAGCTCCCTGACCTTGATCCCACAGCACAGATGACTTCTTACATCTAGCCCCACGACCAGGTACAGACAGCTGTTTTCCAAATCTGGCTAGCTGATCATGCCAATCACAGAGGGAACTTTACAAACATTTACCCCACCAAACAATTATATCACCCACGGATTTTAATTAAATAGGTCTGTGTTTTGGTATGAGGTCTCAAGCCACTTCTCATAACAGATAAACAGGCTTGAGGGCCACTATCTTATTAATCATAATTCATGTCTTCATCTTGCATATCAAGATTTTGGCCTGGATTTTTTTTCTATTTCCTCGTGCTATGACCTTAAAGAGAGCCAGGTTTCTGGTCCCAGATTTGAGCACTTCCCGCATCTTTCCTCTTCCTGCCCCACATCTTACTAGTTCAGTTTGACACTGTCTGGGCTGACATGGTAGGTGTCTTTTCTGCACCCCTAAGTCAATTGCAAGTGTACTCTAGGAAAATTCTATATGTAGGATAACATTTGTGGACTAGGTTTAGTTACTTGGCAGGCACTCTGTCCCATGCTGATTTTTGGAAATATAATTACAGTCATAATAATAGTAGCCTGTCATAGGAAAAAAGCTGGTCTATATCCATTATCTTGTGTGATTGAAATAAAAGTTCTGAAACCTGCCAAGAATATTCCTATTGTACGGACTTTTAAACTGAGACCCAGAGAAAGTTAAGGCTCTGTAGAATCCCATCTTTTGGGGTTTTTAGAGCACCACAATCACAGCACACTAAACAGACTCAATTTCGGTACATGGTCAAGTCCCTTGAATTCTGACATGTTCCCAAAGCCCTGGCCAGCTCCCCTATAGAGCTGTCACAAAACCTTGTAGGTGTTCACAGCAGTCCTGGATTGTCTCCTTGCTCCTGTACCAGGTATATCTCAGTCTCTGTCTTCTGGTCTTCTCTTTACCTCTAGTCTCCTCAGCTCCTGAATTTAGCTCCCCCTTTTCACCCTACTTGGGATTTCCCTATCTGAGTCTCCCTGAGTCTTGCTTCTGGAGTGATAAGCTCATTATTCCCCAGCAACCAAATTTGGACAGGTTCACCAGTCATCCCACCTGAGATCGGGAAAAAAACAGCGTTCCGACAATAGTGTTTATGGGATCTGTACCAAGACACTGTCTGAAGCTACTATTGTAAGCCCATGTACACCCTGACTGTGAGAATGGGTGAAGGTTTTGTACGACTTCCTCTCTCCCATTTCTTCAGAAAAAGATGATGTCTTAAATCTGTATGGATAAAACCACACACAGATGAAATTTGTCCTTCATTGTAGCAGGCTTCTTGGAAAGAGAGGGGGTGGAACACTAAGATTTTTTGCAAGAAGCAACTTTATTAGTGCTGACATTTTGGCCCAGCAGATTAACATTTGGAGGTTGGGCCCAGGACAATGGAGGGCTTCCACTTACACACAGTTTTGACCCCTTTATTTCCCCCTTATATGGTAATAGGTAATTGTGATTGGATACTCTAAAGCTGCCACAGTGACATTAAAGTTAGAGTCTACAGCTATAGGGTGGAGCTTAAAGTTGCAAGGTAGTGCTACGGTGTGCTTGTGAGCCTTCTGTTGTGCTACAGCAATGTCATATTGCCTTCATTCTGACACAGCTGTGCTGCCACACTTCTTTGATTTGGTAGGGGCAAGCCCCGGCTCCCACTGCACAGTGAATGCCTACTTAGTACTAGGCTCTATGACTCGCACACATTCTCTCCTTGCAGAGAGGTTGGGTATGGTCATTCTTATAGACTAGGACATTTGGGCTGGAAGAGATTATTATAAAAATAGACGAGCATCTCTCTGGCCAAGGTGACAGAACCAGAATGTGAAGGGGCCTTTTTCTACATGTCAAAGGCAAGTCAGTCTTAAGTCTTCTTTCCATGCAATTATTAATGATTTCTTTCCTCAGTTCTAATGTTCTTTTCCCTCATACTTCTTTTCAAAAAATACCATGGAGTTTTCAGTCACTGACACCCTTAGCAGAATTGTCTTGGTTCTTTCCAGTACACATGGCTGAGTCTCCGTTGGGATTCTGATAGGAGGAAAGCAGAGATGATTTGGAGATGAGCCACTTTGTGGAACTGTGGTTTCAGTAAAGCATGTGGGGAGTAAGGATTTGGGGAGGCAGTAGAGAGCAAGGAATTTTGAAAACTTCATCGGCTCCCTGATTTTACCTCTTCTGGCCATTTTTACGGAAAGTCTTTTACCAAAGCAGTAGCTTTTATCAGAAAACTGCAAATGTGACACCACTAGATAGTTTTTTAAGATTTGGGATAGTTACTGGCTCTAATAGTCAGAGGTCAAAGGTACCCTTCTGGAATCTGAGCACATTCCTAGATGTTTTTCTGCTTGTTTCCCTGAACTTGGAACCTCAATAGGTCAAAATTGTTCGTACATGATGTTTTTCTAGAGTCTGTCACATGGTAAATATTACTCAGTGGACTTTAGTGGAAAGTGGAAGAATGAGTTACAGTGATCTTTGCTCTTAGAGGTAACCCAGAAGCTAATACACCCTGATCCTATCTGTTTTCCAAGGTTCCTCAGAAAATCAGCCTATGTCCAAGGCCAAGAAGCTTTGCCGATTGATTCACTGAGGATTCCTGAAGCCTATTGATTTGGTAAAGAGAATGCTAACAAGTTGGACTGGTGAACATCAATAGTTTAGATAAGCTTGAATCAGCTACTTCTACTGGTTATAATGTGGGTAATTTGTCTTTATATTTGCTTAGTATTGATGTTAAAAAGAATAATTATTCGTTTGCTTTATTGCTTACCTTAACCTTACCCCCTCCAAAAATTACCTCTGCCCAGTCAATATTTCGAAGATAAAGCCAAGAGTTTTGCCTTTTTCTTTAATGGAAGGAGACCGATTGGCAAATATTTCCCAGCATTTTTACCATTGTACCATTCTTGGAAGGGTTCCCATCCATCTTGTTACAAATCTTTTTAATCTCAGAAAGGAAAAAAAAAACTATTAGAAGCTATTTTAATCTTCCCATTTAACATAAATCTCTAAGATTTCAGAGCAAGCCAATTTAAAACAGTCATAGTAAGATGAATGTGAAAGATTGGGGAACCCCAGTGCCTATGTTTAGGCTTGGAAAGCTGCATGAAGAAAATTGGTAATCATAGCCTATGCATGTGCCTATCACATGTAGACACCCTGAGATACATCCCTCGTCGGGTACCCAGTCCAGGGCTACTCCACTCCTAACGTGTGCACTTCTTCTTGTCCTGTGGCAGAAAAGAATCAATTCGTGGGTCCAAGTCATTAAGGACAATTAAATCTGAGATAATAAGGACATGACTCCAACTCGGATCTGTAAGTTCTACAAGGGCCTGTATGAATACTGTGCTGTAGTAGGTCAAATGGACCCAGATCATAAACATTTCTGTTGATTTAACACATTTGACCTAGAATATTGACATTGACTTTTCTGTTCCTCATATCACTAAGTGTAGTCCAGTGCCCATATCTTTAGTAAATTATTTTGAGCGGTAGATGGATAAAATGAAGGAACAAAGAGAAAAACCTGTGAGGGATAGATAAGCACCTCATGAACTCTTTCTTTCTTTCTTTCTTTCTTTCTTTCTTTCTTTCTTTCTTTCTTTCTTTCTTTTAACCCAAAGAAGACCATTGGCTTTATGGAAAGAGAATCAGACAAAACAAAACAACACAACCTGGTGGTATGTGGAGTGTGCATGTGTGCGTGTACGGTGGCAGTGATATGTTTGTGTTTCGCTTCCTGGAAGCCCCTTCCTGATATCCTCTGCAAGTTCATTTTAGCTCTTACACAGGGCCCGCCTCAGTTTTATTTTTTCTTCAAAGTCCTCCTTGATGTATGAGATGCTCATGAATATATACCTACTGAAGATGACTCAAGAACATGCGTTGGTCTCATCAGAGACGTCAAGCGTGACTGGGCCAATTTCATCTGGTCAGAGAAGCAATTCTCTCACCACAGCCCTGCCTACAAGCCCCTCATAGGTATCACCTTTTGTCTTATGGGTTGTTCAGTAGACTTTTTGGCTGTGTGTCTGCACCCTTGCCAATCCCATACTGTGATCTCATTTGGATTTCCTCTGTCCCACACAAAGTGTCTGCCCCTGCTCCAGGTGTTTGGGTGTGGTGGCTGGAGTAGCTCCAGCAGGCCCCTTACTTACATTTCCAGCCCCCCCCCCCCCCCCCCCCCCCCCCCCCCCCCCCCCCCCCCCCCCCCCCCCCACACACACACAACTCCACAGCATCCTTTTCAGTTCTCTGTTTTGTGGATGTCTCATCTCTTCACATAGATTCCAGGCTCTTGGGAGTAATTTTCCTTCTGTCTCTTTTATATATTTTTTGAACTCAATACTTGGCTGGAGATAGAGTATATACTAAAGATTTGCAGAATTAAATGTGCATAAATGAAGTGGATAAGACCTAGCATGGGAAAAAGAAGATTAATTAAGATAGAGACCTAGAAAAGATGAAATTTTCTTCTTTTCTCATGGTGACAAAGATAAACAGATTGGTGTCAAGACTTTTTTTTTTAACCTATGTTAGGCCTCTTTCCTCAGTAAATACAAAACACTCAGTTGGAATGTAAAGAGGAGATTATGTTGTAGCAATAGATGAAAGAATAGAAGTCCAATGAACAGTCTCATCAGGAAGTCAGAGGAACTCAGAAGACAATGACCGTTAAATACAGAAGAAAAGATCAAGAGGGAGAGAGAATAAAGTGGATGTGTGGAGTGAGGCTTGTGGCCAGGCCAAGAGTGCAGGGATTTCTCTCATGCCATACACCTCAGTCCCAGAGGATGCATTAGGTTTAATGCAGAAAATGACTGACAAATTACTAGGGCACTGAGTGAGAAATTTATTATTATTATTTTTTTTTGCTTCTTGCTCTCTCCCATCCTATAATTATATCGACCTAAGCAGTGAAAATATTGCTATTGTCTTCTTTATTATGGCGCCTCTGAAAAGGGAACTGCTGCGTCTCAGTGGATTATTTTTTTCCTGGATAAATCTTTTTCTTGTGATAGATAAATCTCCTAATAGGGTCTTATTTAAATAACACTGTGCTGGGAGTGAGGAAGAAATCAAAAGATGAATCGTTAAGTCCAGTAATAGGGAAGTGGTGTGCATCAGCGGCATGACCACATCCCGAGAAGCCACATCAATTAGGTGCCTAATGTACGACCCGTCACATAAACCAGTCCAGCCGCACACCCCTCATGCTCCCACTATCGATTGTTGCCCAGATATTTGGAATGAAGCTGAGCCTCCTAATTACCAGGCATGCAGAGCTGGGCTGGTGCTGCTGTCGGAAGACAACTGCGGCCTCTTCCCCAGGAATTTCCCTCACTGTGATGAACGTGCTGTCCCTGTGACCTTAAGCTATGAGAGCGTTTTTTGGATAATCATCCTTGTCTGAGCCATGAGGGTGTTCTCGGGAATCCGAGAAATCAGACACAGCAACTGTTTAGCGCTTCTCAGCGACACATCATGATTCCTAGGGCTTGATCCAGGTTGCTTTTTGGTGACATTTATTCACTTTGCAGAAAATACTCTGAATCCGTTTTTCACACATTTCTATGGTGGTTTGGTCACCTCGGGTCATAGGGAACTTTCTCTGCCCTGAACTTTTTTTTGAGAATATGGTCAATATCACCTTCTAGATCGCTCTATGGATATATTCTGTTTTTTTTTTTAATTTTTTATTTTTAGGTCTGTTGCCCCTAAGGGTGAGGGCTGTAGTAATGTATTCTGCTTTTGTCTTCAATTTTCTTTAGCGCCTCATATTGGTTTGGGTACACAGTATTAGTTCAATAAGAAGTCCACAATATTGATTTCTTTTGGGTTATGTCTTATACTACTTTAAGCAATCATTGTTTCCCAACACTGATACATTTAGATGTTGCCTTTTGCCAAATTATTTAGGCACATAATATGCTTAAGAGAGACTTTCAGATCCCGTGCTATTTTCCATTGGCTAAGTTATGCCTACTTGTTTCTCATAAACTTTCTCCATGTTCCACTTCTTGATGTTTAATTTTTTTTACAACCTAGAGGTGACAGCACCTTGGATAATTCAAGGGAAACATTTGGGGAAATGCCCAAGAGATGAGTATACAACCAACATGGTTTGTGTTTGTCCAGGTTTCCCATAACAACTGCATTCACTGCACACTGGGTCAGAATGAAAATACCTAGAACAAACAGAGGGACAGCTGTTGCTGCCTGTGTATGCCTGACCTGTGCTATATTTGGGAGTGGTTGTGTTGGTCTACTGCCTAGGAGGCCCACTGATATCAGTTCTACACCCAGAAGGAGGTTGGAATGCAGACAGCCAATGAAAACACAGAGTAGGGAAAAGGAAGACTACTAGCAAACTTTTTTAAACAAGAGAATCCATTTTTACCACTGCAAAAAGGTCAGTTGGCCCGACACACCACTTTTGCCTTTCTGCACAGTTTTCATGTTACTGTAGAGAAGGTATGCATGCCTCATTGAGTAACTTTCCTTCTTCTTGTTGTAATATCCCAGATGAGTTATAGGTTTGTTATGTGGCTTCCCAGTGAACTGGTAGTCCTTCCAAATATGATCTGCTATGTGCAAGTGAACAGGGAACATGAAGCACATTTGAGAATAAGAAACCAAAAAGAGAACCGAGAAATTGGGCAGAACACATTGAAACACACTGCTATCCTTCTCAAATCATCTGACAACACATGAATTATACTGCATGTACCACCCTGAGGCGAAAAAAATAAAGCACTGACAATGGCATTTCTGTCAATTTCTGCTCAATTCTGCAAAGGTCAGAGCTATCCTTAAGCCATGTGAAGGAAGAGCAGAGCCGCACAGTCAGTCTGCCTGCAAAGGAAATGGGAGACAGTGATATAGGAAAGAGATGCCTGAACTCGAGTTCTGCAGCGCGAGGTATCGACTTCTGCTTTTTTCTTCTTCCCACAATGCAATCTGTGATCATTCGGTCTTTCTGAAACTTGGTTTCCTCACTTATTAATTGGAGCAAACCATTACTATTATACCCATCTCTCAATTTTATTAGCAAACATCATTGAAATCCAAGATGATTTGGTTTTGAATCTCACATTATTTTATTATAGATGATAAATTGAGGTCCAGAGATGTATTAATAGAACCAGCAATTTGTGATGAACTGTTGAGATCACGGGCCCAATTACAATCATAAGATATTTGAGCTAAAAGTGACCTTCAGATTGATCTGGCATAACATATTATAGTGAGGAAACTGAGTGCCAGAGTTACAGAAGAATCAAGGGACTAGAAAGAAAAAAATACCTGAGGTTTCTGCTTGGGTGTTTGAGTCCTTTGCTGAGAAAAGTGACATACAAAGGTTTGGAAAATCCAATTTTTTATTTGTATGTGCAGAAATGAGTTTAAAAACTAAGTATTGTCATTATGTATTTTAATTTTTATAATTTTTATGAACATCTCACAAGGACAAGAATTTGTCACAGCTGTCTTGTTACCCATTTGGGGCTTCCTGTAGTCTCCAGGCCAGTGTGGCTCAGATGTGAGGAAGAGTTAGGAAAATTTTAGCAGGGAAAATTGTCCCAGTGCCTTAGGTGTGATGGCAGTGCAGAAGTGACTACTAACATAATGACAAGGGACTTTAGCTTCTGTCTCCTACCTTCACTCTTTTGTTTTTCTGTCCTTTTTTGTGGTACTAGAGATTGAATCTACATGCCCTGTCTATTTTTAATTTTTATTTTGAGACAGGGTCTCACTAAGTTGCTAAGTTGCTCGGCCTTGGCTCAAACTTGCCATCCTCCCCCCGACCAGAGTGCTGGAATCACTGGCCTGAGTCTACCTGAATCTTTCATGGGCTGCCCAATCAGTATGAGTTTCTACAGAAATGCAGAGTTAAGATTTTTGTATTTGAGGGCACTCATTAATGTGAGGATATGAGCAAGTGGGCCAGGATATACAGGATAATGAAGTAAGATCCAAGCTAGAGTCAAAATGTGCTAGAATAGAGGTAAATTGTTAAAGGACTATGGTAACTAGATACAGTAATTCTGAATGGCGCATTCTTAGAAGGCTTTATGAGATTATTGAAATTTATATTAAACCTTCAAGGCTGAGTGTATGGTGGATAGAGACTGGAAGTAGTTAAAGACAAAAGAGAAAAGACCAAAGAATCAAAATGAAATAGGATGAATCTCTGCGATAATTTGGATGTTGAATGTCTTCTGAAGGCTCAAGTGTCAAGGGCTTTGTCCCTAGGGTGGTGCTGCAGGGAAACGGTGGAACATTTGGGAGGTGGAGTGTCAGCAATGTTCTTAAGCCTTTGGAGGTATGTCCTTGTTGGGGACTGTAGGGTCACCATCTCTTTTTACCCTTTGGATATGAGATGAGCTCTTTGCCACTGCCCTTAGGCATCCCCGCCAGAGGCCTTGAGCAATGGGAACTCCTGGTCTTGGATCTGAAACTTTAAAACCAAGAGCCAATAAAAACCTTTTCACTTGTAAGTTAATTATTTGGTGGTATTTTTTATAATTGTAGGAATCTAATTAAGACAACGTGCAAATATGAAGCCTTCTTGCAAAGGTACGGTTATTATGACCACATGATATTAACACAAGAATAGATGCAGATCTACAATGTCTTGTCTTTTATGAAATTCTGATGGAGGTGGCCCTGCAAATTCACAGAATCCAGAAGGATGGATTGTACCATTCTTGACATGCAGACAACTGGTTACAGGTGGAAAGAAGATAAAGTTGGATGTTGGATTCCTGCTTCATACCACGAATATGCTGTCAGATGGACCTAAAGGCCTGAGTATGAAAACAAATCTTTTAAAAAAGAAAACTGTCATCATGAATAAGATAGAATTTTCAGTATTGAGAAATGCACATAAATACAGAATTCACAGTAGAGAGACTATAAATCATCAATACATATGTGAATTCAAGTTGAACTCTTTGATAGTAGGAAAATACAAATTAAAGTGAATAGAGATGCAGTTTCTTGCCTATGATATTGACAAAATTTTAAATTTGTGAGCATTGGCAAAGATACAGAGTGATGGAAATTCTCATTTCTTGTTAATGAGAGTGCAAAGAGAACATAGGAGATACACGAATGAGTTAATGCACAGTGTAAACCTGGAAATAACCCACAAGGCTCACAGAGGACATGGAGCAAATTGGAATACTCCTACAATGGAGTGACACAGGGTAGTACAAATTGAACAGATGACACATATGGGCCAAGTTCACAAATTAAGTCCGGAAGAAACAGCTAGTGGGGGGGGTGGGGGGGTGGGGGGGGTGTTGAGAACTGAAAACAGCAGAGTAGCAAATAAAGGGAAAGCAGTCAAAGCTGTGGTTTCGTAGTGCGCCAGGAATATGGTGTGAGCCGAGTGGGCTCCGTTCTGAACACACACCCACGGGATGTCTGAGTTTCATCTCTGTCTCTCTGTCACCTGTTGAGATCTGGCATAGAGTAATTTCTCAACAAGGTACGTTAAAATAAATGGATGGTTGCAAGAGCCAATTCTCCCACTTTTCATAGAAAGGAGCACAGAGTATACGGGCTGTTCTTTAGGGAAATTCCCATGGCATTTACCTGATGCAGGACAGTTTTGTCTCTTTCTTTTTCTGGGTCTTCACAGAGTGAGAAGACACCACCAGCTGGCTCTATCTCTTGGCACACATTTCAGGGATTTCCCCCTTTCATCTTTGCACCTAAAATATTTGCTGCTGGCCTTTTCCAGAGTTCACCATCCACACCTCTTCATCTAGCTCTTCAATTGTGTAGGTTTTAATCAACTAGTAATTGTAAATATAGAGCTTTCCTGAGTTGTGTGAGTTATTTTGGTGAATCATTGAATCCAAGGACGTTGTGGGAAGTCCTAAATTTATAGCCAGCTAGTCAGAAGTGCCTGGGCTTGCCTAGAACTTAAGGTTGGCCTCTGAAGTGAGGCGGTCTCAAGGGATTGAGCCTGTGAAGTTTTCTCAGATTCTGAGTGGTTACTGTCAGAAATGAAGTAAATTGTAGAAGACCCAGTCAGTGTTGGAATGCATGGAAGTTAAGTAGCCTCCCGATCAATCCACTGATCAATCAAACAATGTGCATAAATTTATTTAGTGAATGTTATATGTAGGAGACTTTGTTGGGTGTAGTAGGGGTAATGATAACGTAATAATGACAAAGACTATACAAATTTTGACGAGAAAATTACACAGAGAGTTTTCACGTATTTTGATCATTATCATCTTAAAACCAAAATTTGAATATTACAGCTTGCAATACTGTCTGGGCCAGAAAATAAAAGCTTTTTTTTCGTACACAGATTTCTTTTTGAAGGCTTGCTTGTTTTGGAAAGCACGGATGTACAGGACCTCCTGACTCTCATCCTTCACTAGAGAAGCCAGTGATCTCATTTCATCAGGTGGTCACCTAAAGTCTAGTTTTGTCATTGCCTCCCAAATCATTCTTGCTGGATCTCCACTCTTTCTGTGATTTTCAATTTTTCTAATCTTACGGTGCCTCTATTTCTAGGGTCATTTGACCACCCAGCAAGAATAACAGGGCTACTGTCTGATGGGGTCACAGGCTTGGTAACCCTTTCAAAGACCTTATAAAAGCAAGAGAGAATCCCTCCTGCATAAATTAAATCATACCATTTTATTTTTATCAGATACTTGCTATCATTTCCCCCTCCTTTTACTGCCATGAAAATTGAGAAACTAGGAATCCAATTACAAACGCAAGATAAAAAGGAAAGATAGCAAAACATTTTAATTGGATGGTGGAGACACTGAATAGCACTGCCTGCTCAGTGCTGTAGGCATCCCAGCAGCACCACAGGGGTCACAGGAAGCAGAAATAGTGCGGTGCCCGAGAGAAAAAGGCTCCACAGAAGGGTTCCCCCAATCATTGGGGGACAGAGCAAACAGTACCTCAACACCTAACATCATTGATAACCTCCTGCCTCCTCCTTGGGACTCATCTCAAGTCGAGGTTCTCAGAGCAGAAGGAGAGATTGTTGTTAAACAAACTATAATAAATGAAGGTAATATTAGCAGAAGGCTGCACTGGGACTTGGGTTAGGGCTCAACTTATGCAAACCAAAGAGAGACCAACGTTGTCCAGCATAGAAGGAAAACACCCAAGAGTCGTGGGAAGAGTAAATCATCTCACAAAGGAGCTCCCTAGTTCTGCTACCTAGATTTAGCTTCTGTGTCCGGTTTTTAGGCCCTCAGCTAGGCCTAAAAATTACCCAGCTACCGGGCTATAGTTTGTCAGGTTTTCAGAGCACAGGCACGAAGTTCCAGACTTGAGACTCAGATGACAAAGCTGGATGAAGGCCGAATTTAATGGTGACGTGAGAAAGCTGGAAGACCTAGAGGTTCTTGCTCTGTGAAGAATTTTCACAGGTAGAAGTTGGATTAGAGAAGTTCAGTGTTTCCCACAAGAATGAAGCTTGAGTTTCAGAGGGTTTCCTGCTCTGGAATTTGTTGTCATGGGAAAGTCCCAGAAATAAGGATCAATTCATGGCTGCTCTCTGAGTGTTCAGTTTATCACCAAGTCCTGCCGCATTTTTCTACTAAATATGTCTAGAATAATTGTGTCTGTCCATCGTAATCAGTGAGATACTAGCACAAAACGCATCATCTTTCTGCAAGACGTTTGTAATAATCTCTTCTTGGGTTTTTTGAATTCACTCAAAACATGTTATTCACTTTTCAGCTTAAGTGACTCCTCACAATGTAAATCTGCCGTTGCTCCTTTCCACTGAGTTAGAATTCTACAAGGCCTGTAGAATTCTACAAGGCCTCTCACCTTGAATTTAAATTGCATTCCTCCTTCTCCTTCCACCTAGCTACACTGACCTGTTGTTTCTCTCATTTTAGGGGAATCCCCCCTACTCTTCCTGTTCACCAGAACTCTTCCTCTACTTTCCTTCTTTGTGTATTTCAGACATCAGCTTGAACTTCTTTTTCTCTCTGCATCTTCTCACCTATTCACCCTATTGCAATACAACTATTCTCAATTGTATTCATGTTTTGAATTATGTTGGTTAACACAGTTGGTAGCTCTATAACATGCAGTTGTCATAAACTGAATCAGTGAATACAGACCATTGTTAGTTTCCGATAAGCCTCTGGTGAGAATATTTTCACCAATCAATTGATACCTAGCATTGCTTGATGTGTGCTTCCGCTTAAAGACATCCTATTGAATGTATTGTTAGTTATTGACATTGAACTCACAACCGGCAGTACGATAGCTCAACCCCGAATGAGGTCTATCTATTGACACTTTCCTTAGAAGGCACAACAAATCCTCTCGCATTTACAAAACACTAGACAACATTTCATCTTTATGCTTGGGATCATTTTAAAGAGTGAAATCACCAAGGAAATAGATAAAATGAGAAAAATATGGCACCAAGTAGAACACAAAATGAACACTTAAAAGTGAGGTGACTGAGAAAGCAGGTAGCGCCGTCTTGTTACAGTTCACTTGGGAGCAGATGCAGCACGCAACTCTAATTTTTCACACTCTGTGCATGTTTGCAAGTGGCATTACAAGTGTATTTTAATGAATAGGCAAATTCATAAGTATGGGACTGGCAAACAATAGAGCAACTCTATTTTATCCTCTATTGATAGAAGATCTATGGGCACTGGTGGTGTTTGCTTTGCGTTTGACCCATAATACTTAATAGTGCCCGGAAGTTAGTAAATGCTTAATAAATAGATCTTTAGTGAGTGACTAAAGATAAAGAATACCTGAGGGTATATTGAAAAAAATAGTTGTCTTGGTTAGCTGTTTATTCATTTTAAGAAATGACTCAAATTATTATAAAACTACTCTTGGATCCTCTGTAGAAAGAGAAATTCTTGGATAGATAATAAAGAGAATGGTTCAGGAGAGTTATTCTAACCCTGTCCCGTGTCAGCATTAATGTTGTTATGGGGTTGGTTCATCTGAGCTCCAATCCTTCATTGGCTTCGTGTGTTCTCTAGACCTCTCTTGTGGACCCCAGATTGCAAGAACCGGCTTCTTTCATATACTTACTGTGACTTGTCTGAAGTGACATGCATAAAGAAATTTGAACTTCTGGTCTCTGACTACCAAATTGTTGTTCCTTTCCCCACACTATGGAACTCGTTTCTAATGAACATAATGTTGGTGAAGCTTATATTTCATCACTCGACTATTTACTGCAGAGGAAGAGCACTTCCAATTTAGAATCTCTATCCTCCAAAAAATGAGAAAGCTCTATGCTAGTTTTTAGTACGAAATTTCTTTAGGACCTGGAACTCACAAGTGGACTTTGGATTACCTCCACTGGTGGGAATTTTCCATTAGCCCTTCCATGCTGGGCCCTGAGGACCTGAAATTTCATGCTTTTGTTTGTGATTCTCTTGCCTCATAATCAGGATAACTGGTTTTCACACTTCTCAGGAACTTTCAAACTCCATGTTACCTTCACAAACTCCAGAACAAAGTTGAGTGGATACCTGTCTTTTCACCTAACAAATGGGCAAGTTTTACACCTCTCTGGGCTACCAGAAGAAATGAAATACATTTGAAAAAATGCCCACCATCAGCACACAGTAGCTTCTGCATCTTAAGGCCAGAAATTATCCAGGGTATTATTAGAAAAATAGTGAGACAGATGGTTTTCTTCCTGTCATGTAATTGCTTCTGGACAGACTAAAGACAGGGAATGCAGAATACATTAAGGGTATTCTAAGAAAGGTAGAAGTCCATGCTGGTTTCAGACCAAGAAGTCTAAAGTAATTAAAGCATGGTTAAAGGGGAGTTACCCTCTTAGGTGACCCTGTGACCTACCAACTCACCCAAAGCCAACTTTGTTTTTCCCAATTGAGCCTCAGTAGAGGCCATACCTAAGTATGTGATGAATGAGCTTCACAAAGTGTAGGCTTATTGTGTCTTCTCCATTCTTTAATTCAATGACCACACCTAGACTGACTATGACTTCGTCTGTCTTAGCAAGGACCAATTTTTATCTGTTCTTACTATTAACAGTGCTTACCTTGACACTCTGACATAGCCCACTTTGGGCAGTAAAATTTTCCAGAGACCACTCTAGCAGCCTGTTTTGCCTAGAATCTAGCAAATTACCCATCTGCCAGAAGCCTCTCCATTTTTCCCACCACTTATTGCTCATCGGGGGTCCTTTTATTGTACACATTCCATTCATTATTCTTCTCCACATAGTTTCATTGTCCACAACTTTACTTATCTATTTAGTGGTACCGGAGACTGAGCCCAGGGGCTTTGCCCTGAATGACACTCTACAATCTATTTCACATTTCTGATTTTGAGATTGTCTTGCCAAGATGCCCAGGTTGGACTTGAACTTGTGATTCCCTGTTTTCCAGGATGCTGAGATCACAAGCCTGTGCCATCAGACCCTGCTTGTAACTTATGTAAAAATATTTTGCCACTGACAGTATAGTGTTTGTGTGTGTGTGTTTTCACTGTAATCTAATTCTCTAGAGGTAATTGGTGAATATTTCTAGCTCCTTAATCAGGAATATACATTCAGTATTGTTAGTCAGCATTTGAAAGACCTTAATCAGAAGCCCTAAGTCCAAAGGCATCCATCTCAGGTTTTATCTGTCTTTATTTCTGAACATGGCCAATGGCTTCACTAATTTGAATAAATGATGTTAAAAACCATGCTTATTCATTGATTGCTGAAAGTCTGAGTTTGTCTTGTGGTGTAGTATAAGTAGATAAATAAAGCCTAAAGATCTATTCACACCGATTTTGTCTTAGCTTGGAATGGTGTGCCAAGGGTTAGGCCGACTGCATCTTTCTTTGGGAGACTGGAGGGTTAGTGAATCTTGCCAGGAAAGCCCCACCACATGTGCCACATTGGTGTACGTTTTCGTTCAGAAACAGTGGGATGAGGCTCCTGTTGCTTCTGACATGTTGCATGATTGTTCTTAAAGCTCCCTGTTAATAAATTTGTGTGTTCATGGCAGAATATATGGAAGCCTGGCTACTGACAAATTATAACTTGGAGGCCAGTTAGTAAGAAAATAGAACCATAGCTCTCTCTCTAACTTTGGGAACAACGCGATCACAAATAAGTAAGAACAAATCTGAGCATAGACATGTGTTCCCCTTTTCTTTCAGCTGCTTTAATACCTAACCTAAAGGTGAACATGTATAATAGGCTCAGAAGATGCTTGCTGGCTGATCAACTGTCTTAAGTACCTGGCCCGCAAGGCTCCATGTATTTGTGCTGTGTGGCAAGGGAGAGGCCAGCTGATGAGGCATGCTGACTTGCAGTCTGTGGATTTGAGTTTGGTAGTGGATGACACTGGGAGCCATCACAGGCAGTCATTGTTACATTTCCGTGTGAAATATGGGGCCAAAGGAATCATCTCAGAACATCTGTCTAGGGCGGAAGGCCAACACATATCCTCCAGATGTTACCCGGGGATCTGTGAAGGCGCTCTTCCTGTTCTGCTGGCAATGAGGTAACAGAGTCGAGGAGGCAAGATCCAGGGGGAAAAGTGATGAAATAAAAGAGACATTATAAGGCACACCTTCTGAGAGCAGTCGATTTATAGGTTCTGAATATTGCGCCATAAATATCAGCATTGTGGAATCTCAGAGTGAGAGAGGGTCCTTAGAGAGCACCCGGCCCAACCTCCTGCCCAGGGCAGGATTATTAACTATGGCAGGATGATGTTAATAAGGGTCCCTGCTGCTTCCCCTGGAAAGTTCCTTTCTTCTAGGGTCTCTCCCTCGCCTGCTATACTTGGTCAGGTTGCTGCCCAGCAAACGTTTTCCCAGTGAGAATACCTTTTTGGCTTCCCCTTGGATTCATTCCTTTTAAATCTGTTTTCTTTACCAATAAGGCAACAAAAGCAGGCTGTCCAGGTGGTGTGTGTTGCATCTCCTCTGCTACCCCTCATTTTTCTAATTAATTGGTCCATTTTCAAAGCGAGAGTTGGCAGGCATTTTCTCTGTTAGGGTCTCTTTACCCATGCCAAAAACAGCTATGCGGAAAAACCTATTTTATGACTGGGGTTTCTGAAGTTACAGCCTCTCTCATTCCAACCAGCTTGGTGAGGAAGAGGCCAAAACACAGATTAAGCCATTTTCTCCTCATTATCGCCCCATTAGTTTTGCAAAGATGCTGTGGGAGCCCCGAGATTCATCTACCTGTTCTGGCCAGGGAACCAGCAAGAGTTTAGCACCTTCCTGTGAAAGGATCCATTTATCCGGTGGGTGGATCAGGGAGCCCGCTCCACCTCTCCTGGCTGGAAGGAGACCCGCCACAAGTCAGTGCAAGGAAACCTTGGCTCTCCAGAATCCTTGGGAAAGGAGTCATCTGGCAAGGCAAGTTTTCCAGGCAGTTTAAGACTTCAAAATTCAAAATAATTTTAGCTATTCTGGAAGAAATTTCTGCATTTTCATGACTTCTCAAATACAGAATACTCAGCATAAGTTCATTACGAAGTTAGGGAAATTTTATTGACACAACTCTATTGGTGCAAATGAAAGGCATGTCTGAAAAATCGGAATGTAGCAGTTTTTATGCCTCTTTCCTTTACTGTAATCAACGATTGCACCACCAGCATGGTGTCCCTCAAGAGGACACCTCCTTTATACACGTGATGTTCAATGATGCTGAGTAAAAGGTACCAGAACAAAAACTAGAAAAAAAGGAGGAGGCTGAAATGCAAAGGATCTACACTCTGTGATTCTGTTTATATAAAATTAGAGGATTTAGAGTCATCCGTAGTGACAGGAAAAAGATCTGCAGTTATCTGGGATAGGGGGAAAGAAGAAAGAAAGAGGGGAAGTGGAGGAAGGGGGAAATGCTAAGAGGCAGAAGGGGAGGCGGGTGGACTCACTGCTTCGATTGTGGCGAAGCCCTTGAGGGTGTATGTATGTATGTGGGTGCCAAACCTTAAGCTGCATAGTTTAAACAAGTGCCACTTATTCTATATTAGTTATATGTCCATAAATCTATATAAACACATATAGATTTCTGCAAAACTATACACTTATTCTCTCAAATTTTAGAGAAACCCGTGGCGTGCAAGTTCAGAAGATAAGAGCTATGGAAGAAGAGACAGAAGGATGCAGGCAGCACCTGGGCTTCCAGGTGGGCTGTCCTCAGTGGGGTGGTGACGGTGGTCCGCCCGGCTGTGGCCTGTGGAGCAGTGGTGGAACTGTGAGCCGAAGCACCGTGTGTGGCACGCCAGCTCTGTCAGCACTTTACAGGGTGAGACTCAGGCGCTCCTCAGGGCAGCCTCAAGAGGCAAAGGTGCAGGGTTGGAGTTTTGCTTGTTTTTGTTTTGCACCAGCTTACAGATAAGAAAAATCAAAGCGCAGTGGGTTCTAGGCGTGAGGCATCATCTACAAAGGCCATCCCAAAGGTTGTTTCCTAAGACCTAGTCGGCCTTACAGAGGTAAAAACATTTGTATGGGATGCTGACCAAAATGCTTAAATACTTTATTTTTTGTTTTGCAGTAAGAGTGATGAGAATTGGGCAACTGCAACTACCATCACGGATATCGCCGGAAGTGTTATTTTTTTAAAGGGTGAAGTATGAACTACATGGCTATTGCATTCCATTCCCCAAACATCTCCCCTGCCTCTGCAGGAAATTCCTCTTCAATGGGCCAAATAAAATGCAAAATTGCTTTTTTGGATTCCAAATAGGCAGAACTACACTTACAATTGAAGGTCACTACTGTGATTCAATTTTATATTAGCTCTTCTATTATACCATACAATAGAAGAACTAATGTATGTAAGCATATTGTATATGTTGATTAAATACAAATTTCGGAGCAAACATTTCAGCATGGACCAGGTCTCAAGACACAAAAGCAAGGCAGGCTACATGGAATAGGATGCGTTACAAATCAGAAGCAGTTACTTTCCCTTAAGTTATTAGTTTTTGTAAGAACTTGAGACAAACATCAGAACCTGCTGTGTATCTCTGTAGTGCAACATATACCACTGGGTGCAATAAACGAGGTACAGTTCTCCTTTTATATTTGGGCCAGTCAACCTCAGGTTAAGCAGCCATTATAAACATTATTATTCATAGATGTAGATGTTGGGTGGGCTTAGTATGTAGCTTGGTGCCTGGCACCCAATAAACACATAGTAAATTAATGAATGAAATCAAGATCCTGTTGCCCAGAATGGGTGCAATCAGTTACACGTTACTGTTATTTCTTTCTGACAGGGCATGGTAAGGACTGGCAGGTTGTATATGTATGAGCTCTATCAGACAAGAAGCAGGGATTTATACCCTTCAAGTCTCTCATTGTGCTTGGCACAGGATGGTGCTCCTCTAAGCCTTCAGCAGAGCTTTATGGGTTAACTGAATACATTTTATTGACTCCACAATTTTTCTCAAGACCAGTTCTGGGGCAGATCCTCTGTTATTTTCTGTGTTTATTGGAGAATATAAATGTTGCTGTCATTATAGAAGAAACGGCATTACACTATGCTTTGGATTCCAAGAAAATACCCGTAACAGTGCCTGTTAGATATCTCCCCCTGCACTACCCTCTTCGTGCTATCAGGAGGCTGACAGAGGTTCTCTTGGAGATGGCCAGTCATTGCCTCTACCTCCGTGTGGAGCCCCTGCTATAAATAAGGATCTTTTCTTGCCTCTCTATCTAAATATTTTCATTCCCAGCTCCAGACCACTCTGCTTGATCCTCTGAGAAGGCAAATAATTTCTTCTGTCAATGGATATGATTCCCCCGAAGATATTGATGCATTTGGGAGTATAATTTGGGCGAGGAAAGAGATAACCTGAAACCACAGACTGCCCTAAACACTCTATTATTAACAAAGAGAGAAAAGCTGAATTGAGTTGCAGAAAAGCCCTGGTAAATGATAAATTGCCAGGCCCTGTATAGCTCAAGAGGTTTCAACCCATTTATCCCAGCTGCATTTTTATGAATTCTTGAGGAAGGAACTTTGAAACAGTCAGGATTTGAATGGTTATGTTTGCTCCCACAGCTGGCCTGAGTCCTGGGGAATATGGCTAGGAAGTTTACTGTACAAATGTTTCTAGGCCCGAGCCCTTATGGCATTTGCCATGTATAAAATGATAACATCCAAATTGCTACTAGTATTTACATTTCACTTTAAGCTATGAACTTAGCGTAGGAGTCATAATTTTAGAAATCTCTCTTCAGATCAGGGTAGCAGTTGTCAGTCGGGGTGAACCCTTTCATTAAACCTTGCAAGTTCTTTTGCTCCCTTCCACCTCTTTGGGTTTTTATTTCTCTTTGACTTACGGTTTTATTTTCATAGTTAAGCCCACCCAACATTTACACTTACTAGCATGTTTGTCTAACTGCCTCCCTTCCATTATCTTGGAAGCCTCTCAAAAAACCTCTCTACTGTGTCCATGCAGGTCCTTGATTGTAGTGAGCACATTGCTTTTAAAACTAGAAATGAGGGCTAAGAAAATAATCTAGCAGGATGAAAACAGTTAAACAGACCGTTTTAGCTGATTGGAATGTTATAGCTGCCCTCAGCTTCTAAGGATAGTGGACATAGATGTTGAAGGGGACAGAACATAGACTTTGCAGGCAGTGACTTCTTCAGCCACACACAGCTATTATCCTCAGAGAGATATTGTACTTCTCGTTGTTAATCCTGTCCACTGCCTGCACCAGAGAAGGTCCAAAAAAAAAAAAAAATGGTCTGAATCCTAGCGATCAGAGTAAAGATCACTTCATATTTATAGGCAAAGGCTGTTACATTTTGAATAGGGTTTGAAAGATTCTGGATTAATAAAAATTCTTAGTTTTGATGTATTTCTTGGAGGAAAATAGACGCAACAAAAATATTAGGATATTGAGAACCATTCCAACTGAGTGGAGGTACATGGAGATATCTTTTCCTACTTTTGTGTATATATAAAATATCAAAAAATAAGATTTAGGGAAAAAGAGAAAGTGTTACTTCCTCACCATCCTTAGAAACCAGCTTAGTGAGGCTAGAGGAGCTTTATGCTGTTAACTCAAATTTGTATGTACTTTTAAAATAATTTTGTGTATATATAAGGGGTTTTATGAAAGTATTTCAGCCTTTACTTCCCAAATTGGAAGACAAAAGGAGCTCAGTGTAGCTATATTCTAAAGAGGGCCACCTGAACATTTAAGCAGAACTTGCTAGGAAATTGTTTTTTTTTTTTTTTTTTTCTGGGTTGATTTATAGCCTTGCTTCTGCCTCTGCCAAAAAACTATGCTGAAGCCCTGCCCCTAGCTGCCTGTGAATATGAGTGTATTTGCAAACAGGGTCTTTGCAGATGGAAGCACTTATGGTGAAGTTTATATGGTGGACTCTAAATCCATTGACTTGTGTCCTTACAAGAAGAGGACACATAGTTACACACGGTGGTAAATTGGACACGTGAAGACAAAGGGGAACTTGGTGTGAAGTACTGGCAAACCGAGGGACATCAAGAATAGGTGATGATCAGCAGATGCCAGCAGAAAGTCACGGAGTAGAGTGACCCTCAGAGTAAGCAAAAGGAACCAGTTCCGCTGGTACCTTGGTTTGGACTTCTCGTTCTCAGAACTTGGACAGACTAGATTTTTGTTCTTTTAAGCCACCTACTTTGAAGCAAATTATTAGGAGGGCTCTAGATACACAAAGCAGCAGCCAGATCTCAGCTCTGCAGCCCGTCATCCACTTGGCTACCTTTCTTGGCCAAGTCAGGTGGGGCCTCTTGAGACAGAATATTGGGAGAATTATTTTTTCTCATTGACATTCTCTCAAAGAAGAGGAGATATGAGAATAAATATATAAGACACAATATAAATGTATAAGATGTCTTCTGTTTTCTCCCAAGCTGTGGTGACATGGGTAAGTTCTTTTTACTGAACATTCCAATATCTGAAAATGAAACTGTTTATTAATGACTAATAGTGACTTGGAAAACCATGCACTTTGAGATACAACCAAAGATGGAGAAAGCCAGTGACAGGAGAAAAATTAATTTGGTTCCTGCTTTCATTCTGCTTAGTCCAGCTGTCCACTAAGCCAGTTACACTTGTTAGTTAGTCTTACCTATTCCAAAGCTTTAACTGTTCTGCCTAGCTCTAAAAAATACATAATACATGGTCTAGTATTTCATCCAAACATCAACAGAATTTTGAGTGTAAAAATGTCTACCAGTAATGTTATGTAGTCGTGCAGTTTTTGTTACTTGAATTTTATTTTGTTATATATATATATATATACAGATACACATATAATTTTGTTTTATTATACATATATAATCATATATTTCATTTCTTTTTACAATACTTTTTAAAAGTGTATAAAGCACTTTCTTGTTAATGACTCTGTGATATGTTTAATTGTATCCTCATGACAATCACAAAAATTTAGAAAAGCAGAGGTCATACCGAATTTTTAGCTCAATTAATGGAGGCTCAGAACTCGGGATGGAAATTCTTCCAAAAAGCTGAAAACAGAAATTCCACTTGACTTAGCTATACCTCTTCTGGGTTCTTTCCAAAAGAGATAAAAACATCATATCACAGTAATTGATAATAGCTGAATCTTAGAAGTAACTTATATGCCATCCACTAGATAAATAAAGAAATTGTGATGTGTATAGACAATGGTGCACTGTTCTTTTATAAAGAAAGAAAGTTTTTGTAGAAAATGGATGCACTTTGTGGTCCTTATAATAAGCAAAATAAATTAGACACAAAAGGTTAAATATCACATGGTTTCTCTTATATGAAGAACTCAAGATATAAATAACTAAAAGAACAAAATAAAAGAAAGATGATAGGAAAGAGGGAGGTGGACTTTGTAGAGGCGGCAGGATGTTCAGGGTTGGGGGAAGGGTGGAGAGGAGAAAGGGAAGTAAAAATGATTAAGATGCAATACATCTATGCACCAATTTCTCAAGCTGAATGTAATTATTATGTATTGCAAACATATTCTAAGAAAAAGAATAACTGGGGGCAGGGGGCAGAAAAGAAAGCTAGCTTCTATAGCTATTGAGTGGCAATAAAGCGCTTGATCCAGGATTCTGATCTCAAGCCTAGTTCTCTCTTTACCAATAGAAGACTTCATATGATTGCCAATGACTTGGTGGAGGAGCGTTCTGAGGGTGAGTGATGGATGGTGGCTGTGGTTGGGAACGGAAAGACTTGCTTGAGTTCATCATGTGCATGGCCTGACATATGTGGGCTGAGCTTGAAAATGGTATGTATGTGCTCTTTCATGAAGTCTGTATCCGTGTGCTTGCATCCTACTCAGGGTAAATGGGCATCCTGTCTTATTTAAGAAATCCATTACACAAAGACTGGAGCCGTGGCTAACTTGCCATATCCATTCCTTCCAGATCCTGGCAACAAGGCACCAACATGGTGCACACAGAGAAATGTTTTCCCAGCCTCCAATCAGAAGACTGTGCTCTGAAAAGCAGCCTTGAGCTTTAGTGACAAATTTTCTGTAAGATACCTGCACTTTTTTGCGCATGACTAATTGCACAATTTGAAGCCCAGCAGACCAAGCTTAGGGTGTGGTTAGGAGTAAAAAAAAATGTAAATGTACCTTGAAGCAATAGAAAAATTCCAATCAAAATCAGGATCATGGCCACATTGGCCCAGTGAATGAGCTGGCTGTGATATCACCAATTGCTTTCAAAATCTCTGCTCATAATCAATGACTCGTCAACCAAGCTGGTTCTAACCCAGGTCCAGTCACTAAAATCCAAAGTTTTAAATTCTCTATGCCTTAATTTCCTTGCTTGTGGAATGAGAGCCATTTTTTCTTGGCAAGATTGTTTCAAAGATGAAGGGAGAGTATCTATATAAAGCACTTGTCACTGTAGTAAGACATAGAGTAACTTCAATGAATGATTATGGTAATAATACTGGTATTCATAAGGACAAACTATTACATGGTATTTTCTCACAAACCATGTGGCTTGAAATCTGATCTAGCTATCTCCCTGGTTGAGTTTGCTTAAGTTATCTTTGGTTCCATAGAAATGTAATGAACTAAATTGCATTATGTGTGTCCTGTTCTGCCTATTCCCCCCCCCCCCCCCCCCCCCCCCCCCCCCCCCCCCCCCCCCCCCCGTCCACCATAAATAGGCCCTCACTGTCGGTCAACCACTATGCTGGGCACCATAAGAGTGTAAAACACACTTCGGGACTTGTAGGATTTCACAGAGCAGATATGGTATACATATATTAAATGACTGAGTAACAATTCATTCTGATGGCAATCTAGCTAAACGAAACACAAACAAGCAAAACCAGAACAAACTAAAACAAACCCTCTCCCCTCGTTTCCACGGAATGTTGTTCTGTCCTAAGAAGTTGCCTCTGTTGTCAATCACCAGTATTTGCCCCAAGCACTCAAGCAACGTTCTAAATGGAAGTTTCAACGGGATTCAGGCTTTCTATCAGAACAAGAAATTGGATCTAAAAATTGATGGTTATCTGAAGCTGTATTAGGGAGAAAGAAGGAAATCGCTGCAGAGGCTTGGGTGCCCTAGTGTGTGTGGGTGCGTGCACACACACAAACACACACACACACACACACACATACACGCACGCACCCTTCAGTGTCCAATCCAGCTGAGGTTTTTTTTTTTTTTTTGAAATAAGCTTCCTTGCCATCTTTCAAGAAATGTATAATTGTATGGCCATTTTCTTCATCACAATTCTGCCTCATAACAAATAAAAAATGCTACCTTGCCAAAGGAAATAGGACATTGGCAATCAGCATGTCTCCCAAGACCTTGTCAAAGAGCCATAACTGTAACAAAATCAGCAAATAGATCATCAGAACATTTCTTTTCCTTTCCCCCTTGCTTGCCTCCTTTTTTTTCCTTTCACTTTGAATGCTCCATTAGAGTGCAGAAGATTTCACAGTTTTCTCCCGATCTGGAAAAATCATTAGGCCCTTTTGCTGGTCGGCTTTGGAAACATTTGGAACAAATTATCTCTACTTTTGGAATCTGAATAAAGGAATGTGAGCCTCACTGGAGAAATGTGAAATCTAGGGCGGGATTCACAAAATGGCTTAAGGTTTGCTTTTGCACACATAGTTTTTTCGAGTTTGTTTGGGTTTGGAACATATTATAAGAAAAATAACAAGACTTGCAATGTGCTTTCCATAATTCCTTTGCTTTTCATAAAAACCACTTGGCTCCTCCCCCAGCGTTCCATCATCACTTCTCAGTAGCCCCTATCCTAGTGGCAAGCGTGTGCTTCTTACATAACATGAAATCCACGGGCTATGGCAAGGAAAGAGGAGAGAGATTTGGGGGATTGATTCTAGACTCCATCACAGATTCCATCCTTCTGTTTTGCTACCGATGTCATGGTGTCCTATACCCCTCCAAGGAACTGATGCAGGCCCTATGGGAGTCATTGACATGTCATGGACATCAATACTCAGCTATCTCAGTTTGGCCCAAGAGCAGCTGCAGTGCAACCCCAGTCCTGAAAGGCTCTGGATTTTCCTGTACTACCTTTCAGAGCCTCATTCCCCATTTCTGCCTTGATCCCTGCACAATGACAGGACAAGCTGGGAGGTGACATGGACATCCCACCTAGGCCACAGCTGCTCCCCCTAGAACCCTCTTTTTGAGATTTCATGGCCACACTCCCCTCCTGCTTTGCAGACATGAGCACCTCCAGATAGCAAAGACCCTCACCGTCACAGCAGAAGCAGGAACAGTCAAGAAATCAGGCCTGGGAAAGAAAGTAAATGACACAGGGTTCTGCAAACTTTGTTTCAGAAGGGAACACGCTTAAGGAGCTGCATTTTTCACCCTGTTTTCTTCGTTGCCAAGAGAGTTATGGAGATCACTCCTGCTTAATTCCCTAGATGGTGTGTCTGCAACATTCCCTTCAGTTATCCTTGTGTAGACGCAGAATCTGTCAAACCATTTCTACATTTTCAGTTCAGAAAAAAATGTGGGCGCAAAAATATTTCTATAGCTTTTGAAACCTCATGCAGAAGTGTCCCATGGTCTTATCAAAGATGTCTGTCACCAGAGACAGAACATTTTCTTTCCTCATCTTCCCTCACATCTTAGGCAAAGATACATCTCACTCAAATAATTACGACAGAAGTGCCCAGGTTAGCTCATAAACAGACAAACACAAATGAAATATGGGACACACATACAATGGAATGACACTCAGCTCTAAAAAAGGAATGGAATTCTGACCTCTTCTGTGGCATAGATAAACACTGCTGATATTTACGAGAAATAGGCCTGTTACAAAAGGACAAGTTTGTGTGATTATACTTAGATGATGTATCCAGAGCAGTCAAATACATAGAGAAGAAAATAGAATAGAGATTGCCAGTGGCTAACATAGGGAAGGGAAGAAAAATAGAGATTTTTTAAGTGGGTACAGAGTTTCCATTTTAAATAATAAAAAATCTAGAGATAGATATTGACAATGGTTACACAACATTGTGGATATACTTAATGTTACTGATCTGCCTACTAGCTCAAAATGGTTAAAATGATAAAAATGTCTTCTCCATATATACTTTTACCACAATTTTAAATAAAAGTGTCTATTGATTTTGAGATATTTATTACTAGAAAAAATGGCCTAAATGCACATTCGTTTGGAATAAGGAAATACATGGATTACATTACGACTGCTACCCAGTAGGTGGAATAACTCATAATAGAAAACAGTAGTATTTAGAATCTTACTCAAATCTGGGACCTTTTAGATACAACATATTCTATTAAGAGTTGGTATGGACAACCCTGCATTACGTGCTGTCAGAATGAAGGCAATGTATGTATTGGGCAATTCTATCTGTCTTTTTATGTATGTATCTATCACCTGTGTAGTTTATCTAAAATATAGACAAAGGAGGAACTTCATCCTGTTCTGCCCAGTTCTGGCTTCTATTAGAAAACCCAACTTCTTGTGTTCCTTCTTTAGTTCTCCTCTACTAAAGCTAGATTGGAAAGCATGATAACATAACTGAGGTATGAAGCCTCAGTAAATCTTCCTATACTTGAGTAGGACATTTTAAAGTCTGCTCCAGGTCCACTTGTCTAATCTGAACCCAGAAAGAGGCATGAAGTAAAGGTTTGCCTTTTGTTTTCAGTATGACACTAGAACACCACCAATAGGGCCTTTCCCCTTCCCCTCACTTATCCTGCTCAGCATCAAAACTTGGCTGCATGAAGTATCTGAGCCTGGAGCAGTCCCAAGAGCCCCTCCTGTGTGTGAGTGAGAGGGTAATTACTGCATTACTACAAGCAGAGAAATTACTAAAACGAGATTGGCTGTCAGAGGATCAGAGAAGTGGGAGAAGATAATTTTTCTCTTCTTTCCACTGTGACTCATGTGTAGCCTGAAGTTCTCTTCTCCCCTAGTGCTCTCCCACATATTTGGGTTATTGATGATATGAACCCAAAACACAATGGAATGTCCCTGTGTTTTCACAGACAATCAAAAGGAAGTGTTTCCAAGTGAAGGAGAGAACCACAATTGATGAGGATGGTAGCCAAATCTTGGGATTGAGAAGCAGGCCCATTAAGATCACCCCATTGGGTGAAAATGCCTACAAGAGAAAACTGATGTCTGCGGCTTTGCTCAATTAGATATATTTTAGATGAATATTCTAGATAGAAAATCTCTTCTCCTTTTTCCTCTAGCTAGGAAGATGGAAATATGGGTTAAAGTAAGGATTATCACCTTGTCATTTCCCTCTAATTCAGGCAAATGGTAGAAAAATTATGAAAGAAGGGCCCCTACTCAGGTGTCAGGAGGTCTGGTTAGTCATATCGCTGCTTTGATCACTGGCTTTAGTCTGGAGCAGTGCAGTAAAGTTGGTGTGTTTTTGAAACACTTAGAGTATTTTCCAAAAAAAATATTGTGCCTGATCTTTCACTCCACTTTTGATTCAGACGCTGTGTATATGTCGGCTGGGGATGCAACAAGAAGCTGGGAAGATAGGGGGGCACGTAAGTTGTATCAGCAGTAAGTCAATACGTATCCCTGGTTAGCATCCACTGGTCAAATTTATAGCTTAGGTCACTTTCAGGTCTAGAATTGTTTCGTGTGTGTGTGTGTGTGTGTGTGTGTGTGTGTGTGTGTGCATGTGCACGCACATGCATACACACGCATTTATAAGAGATACTAATATATATATATATATATATATATATATATATATATATATATATATATCAGACTGAATACCTACCAGGATCATTAAACACAGTCATTACAAGGATCAAATGAGAAAATAGCACACATAATATCCAGAATATACTGCTATACAAATGTCAGCAATTATCAGAGCCCACACGATTCTGTGCATTATCCCAGGGGTTATCAATTATCAGCCAAACCCTCTTAGATTAGAAATTCTACAGCATAAGTCTAAGGAATAGAGCCTGCACTTGGCACCTCGGCTTGAGTTTCTCCTAGGGACAGGATACGCCAGTGCCGTTACCCTTGCTTATTTTATAATAATGTGGGTTTGTGTACATCACATCAGTCACATACGTGTATCAGTTTCTAACAATGTGAAGCCAGATAAAACCTGTCACCTTTCTAAAATCTACCCATTTTCCTCACCTTAGAACCTGTGTGTCCTGAGAGTTCTGGTCATCTGAAGAAGTGTGTGCCATTGATATGGTCACCACCTTTTTCCTAAAGGCTGAGACCAGTGTCATGCTTTGGTTCCCAGGATGACTCGCAGTAGAGTTGTTAGTACGCTGTAAAGGGGGGACATCTATGCCTAGAATCCTTCATTTCCACTGAGCTAATGAGAGCGCTGTCACCTAAATTTTCATTGTTTTAAGAGCAAGTGGAGGCTGACAGTTTCCTTTCAAGCTTGAATGATGAAGAGAAAACATCCCACGGCCTCATCTGGCTGGCTTGCTGCGAGGTAATGAGCCCTGTGCAGCACCCATCTCTGCTAGACTGGGATGACCTTATGTCTGGTAATGCATCAGGGAGGAGTGAAAAACGCACCACAGTCCTGCCAACAATTCCCCCAGGACGTGCTGCATGTGCCAAACAGTTTAGTAAATAGATCTCCAGTTACCGTGTTGAAACATATTCCAATGTATTGCAACAGAGAACGTCTCAATCTATAGGTCATACTTTACTTTGCAAAGACCCTGTGTGAGAGGATTTTGGGAGCTGGGAGGGAATGGCTGAAAGGGGAATGTCATGGAGAAGATCAGGAGATAAAATATTTGTAGCGTTTAAAAACAAATTTCACAACCTTCTCTGGCTAATTGCATTCTACTCTCAGCCCAGACAGAGAATTTCATTTTCTGCCAGTCTTTGTTCCAAGACTGGCTGGAATTTCTTGGGATAGAGCAACATTCCCCCAGAGAAGGGGGTGGAGGAGGAGCTGAGTCGTGTCCTGCAAAATGTGGGAGAATGTGACGTGATGGGGTGCGGCGAGGGTGGAGTCCAAAGGCTCCAACTTTCCTGGCTTCTTATTTTCTTTGCTTTTAGAGTCTTTGGAGGAGCAATAATGCAAGATTTAGAGGTGCAAATCTTGTTTAGAATAATTGTTGGAGATGGCTTGGGTGAAGAGAGAAATAAAAAGATTTGAAAATCGTGGACTAAGGCTAGCTTCGCAAGTACAAGGAAGAACTGGCTATTCTCCATGGTGTGGTTTGAAAAATGCCTAGGGAAAGGACATTCTGTGTCTACCATTATAGCTTCTCTGTGGAGGATCCTTTATAAAAGGGTTCTACTTTGGACTCAAAGGATATTTGTTGAACAAGTATAATATTCCTGGTGATGCATGATCTGGAAAAGTCAATACCTACCTTCAGGCTGAACATATAGTCCTTAATGCACTATGCACAGTGCTTTCTGAGCTTTCACATTATAGAGTCTTTTCCACATTTTCTCCTTTACCTCGTGTCTCCATTGTCATTAAACTGGAAATCTCTAGAGCACAGAGGGCTAAGTGTAGTTCAAAAAGATCTCTAAGAAAAACAATGAAAACTGAAAAAAAAAAAAACCAAACACCAAATAAACCTCTGCTACTCCTCAATGTTTATTAGCATAAAAATCTAAACATAAAATGATGTGCTTTTGGTGGTTGGAGGTCAAGCTACATATTGGGGTTTCGAACTTGCCTTGGTAGATTCACAGAGATGAAATGTTTGATTTTGGTGGCTGCAGAGGAAGTACTTGGATGTTGTGGCACATTGTCAGATCCTTGAACTTACTGATTCAATGCGATTAGGTTGGACCCTCTTAAATTGCCAATGTTTGACTTTTTTTGATATTCAAAAAAGACAATTTTATAGGGCTCAAGATAACCTGAAGCAGAATGTGAAAGAGTCCCACTGGACACACACATAAACAGACGGAGAGAACAAAATGTAATTGGATGTAAGACATATTTCTTAAATCTTCAATTGCTTCTCTCCTCTTTATATTATGTCCATATTTATTAAATCTTTACGAGCAAATATGTTCTGTTGGGATATATGACCTGCTTAGTGCAAGACCTTAAAGGATGATGTTTAACATGGGAGTGGTTTCTGGGGAGAAGATTGATCTGAGAATTAGGGAGGAGAGAGATCTTTGGGAAGCAATGTAGGCATTACAGGGAATGTATTTTGTTACTTCGTATTTCTGAGAATGGTCAGCTGGCTGAGATTATTGTTCCAACAGTCTCAAAATGTTTGCATTAGCCAGAATGTAGTCGGTAGCAAAATCCCAGGTTAGTTCTTATTACAATTTGTTGACCCCGAGGAAACAGTTTTGTGAGGCCTACAAGTTCTGAACTGTGTACCTCAAAGTCCACTTTGCAGTAGGAAATATCCTGGTAGTATATTTGTTTGCAAGCAGACACAAAGACAATCCTTTCACCTTGGCATGTATCTCTGTTGTTTAATTTGCGTTTCAAAACAATTACTAGAAAAATGTTCAAGTGACCTCCAGTTTCTCATTCAGATGGCTAATGGATTGTACTGGGTGACTTCATGGTCTTCCAACTCTAGGAGCATACAGTTTTCTGATGTAGTAGAGAAAGCTCTAGGCTGGGAGGCAAATTAGCAGAGTTTCAAACTCAGTGTGCAAGCAGACAGCTGTGTGAGCTTGAGTAGCAGACTTGAGGAAGGCCCTTGATAATCTATAGCAGGAGAGGATTGAATCAGATACCTCATTACAGTTCAATCCAAATTCCCTGTGAGGCTGAAAGAGGAGGATTTCCTAATTGCAAACGGGAGAAGAGGAGTTAGATCAGAAAATGACCTTTGCTGACCTGATATGTTATGAATCTACCTGAAAGGTCAAACAAGTGTGTAACATTTATCAAATCGATTGTGTTCACTTTGAATTCCATGTGTCAGAATGCTATGGAAGTCCCGCTTTAGCCTACTGTGCGAAGCTAATATCATTAGCCCACTGTCAGTGCACTTGTCCTCTGAACTATTTCCTTAAGCCCTCAGTTAGTGTTCACTATTAGTTTTTATTTGGAAATAAGAACTGATGTTGTGGGTTACTACTGTTTCTAAGTGGCCATGGTCTCAAAGCTCTAGACTCTAAATTTGGTCTAGCTGACATAGGTCCCACACAAAATTATGTGATTTATTCTGTCTGCAAATGTAAAGGGTTAAAATCCTAGCTAAACAATATTATTTGTAGAAGGGTAAATGAATGAGGTAAAGGTATATACTATTTATTCATACTTGGAGCTGTTCCAGTGTAAGTCCTGAAAAACAATTGCCCTTCTCTCTTCTGTAATCAAAGTCATGTAAAGTATGTGTTCTGTAATTAAGAACTTCGCTGATGGGTCAAAATGAATCTCCTTAGCACCTCCCGTTCCTCTACCACCAAGTTCGAGCCATTCCTCCACCAAAATATGTGCAAGGCCAAATATGCAGACTGCCCAACTTTTCAGTGACTTCATTGACAGAGCATTAGAGAGTCAGCCACACAGACTGTGCCCGGATCTTTCTACCTTCCTACTGACTGTGCCCTTTGGGAGCCTCTCCAAGCGTCCCTCTGCTCTTTGCAGCAGCTCTAAAAATAGCAGACGACTGCTCGGTACAGGTGCTGTTTGTGCAAATGCTCTCTTCGCATCTAGCCTGCCTGCCTCCGTGATGAGTGCGCCGCAGACACACAGCATCCCCCGGACTCTGCTGTGTCAGCTCTTCTTTATAATAGCACGGGTGCTGGAGGATAATTCCAGGGCTGCTGTTTGTAGGGGCTCTCTCTCCTCCCGCCTGGAACACAGGCCACACTTTCTTCTCCCATTGCTATTTGGGACTTCGTGATCCAACACAGGCGGGAGGGAACTTCACAGTGAGTCTATCACTACAATGTCCAACAGAAATGACCAGTTTTTAGAAATGCATCTCCTTTCTCCATAGAACTGGGATGGATGAGTAAGAAGGAAACAATCAGAAGCTGAAGGTATAGCTCGGTTCTTAGCTACTGCTCCCTGTGGCCTTTCCACAACAATGTTCATAACATCAGAAGATGACACTTACGGATAGAAACTCAAATATCATGTTCCAGATTATGGTTGTTGAGGATTAGTATGCATTATAACAATTACCTAGTAAACTTATTTAACCCACTGATTTCTATAGCCCACCCTTAATATTCTGATTTAATAGGTCTTAGAAGTCCAGACTTAGCATCTACCCTTGTAAACAGAGACCCATATGACTGGCATGCAGTTGGTCCTTGGGCCAAATAATGGGAACCACCTCTCCAAACCAAATCTCATGGATACACATGAGGAAACTGGCCCTGAATGTGGAAGCAATTCCCTCACTAGGGCTATAGCTAGAACCCTGGCTCACTGTCTTTTTGCCAAGAATTCTTTCCATATAAAGTCATACAGTTTCCATTTGGCTCAGGCCCATGGCTACAGATGATATAGTGTACACGCAGATGCCATTGTAATCAAAGGTCAAGGGTGCTTTAAGATGAGAAATCACTCTCCATAGGCAGGGAGAAGGTGGTATGGCCGCATGTTCTGACCATAAATTTTGGGAGTTTCTTATGATGACTGCCACACTTCTCTCGACCTCATGTTTCAAAACAAGTAGCTTTGCCTTATTTAATGATGACAATTTCTGTCATGGGACTGAAGGCACTTAAGCTTGATCTTCAACTGGGACTCAATTAGAAGTCCAGATTTGACACTTCCATGATTCCTACTAGGTTCAAAAGACCTTGCACCAGGCCCACTAAACAATTACGTAATGCCAGCCTGGTGTACTGGTCTCTGGCTTACAGGAAGACAGTCTTTCCAGAAAACACAGATTGTCACAATTATGGGAAGTTTCTCCACAAGGGAGGTTTGTCTGTGGAGGACAAATTTCTTCAGATTTTCTTGATAATCCCATGTAAATGAATTCATATTTTATAATTCATATAAAACTGGGGTACGTGAGAGTCCTTGGCTCTTGTCAGAAGGGATCTACAAGAGGCCAAAAACACGAAGCTTTAAGCTCAAACTTCTTAGAAACTGAAAGCTATGTGCAAAATCAGAAATACGTAATCAACTGTCTTTATTAAAATTGATTTCACTACTCTGTTTACAAGGAAAAAGATGAAACATATGTTTAGTTTCACAAAAATTTTAAAGGTCAAACTTACAGTGATAATTTTAATAGTTTTGCAATAATTATTAGATAAACTAGAAAGTTCAGATCTCTTTGCTAAATATGCCTGAATTATCACGAAGATTTAATAACACATCCTGGTTACCTGACTATTGGGAAGGAAGTTTTTTTCAAGGCATTACTCCTAGATTTCCTAGTTTTGCAAAGTACTGAAACAGTCAGAGGAAAAACTCTATTCTCCTTGTGGCTCATAGTAAAAAGCCCATTAGTTCCTGATGTTCCTCTTGTACTAGACCAAAGGAGAAAACCCAGCACTTCTGGAAAAAAACAATTATATATCCTACCGGAGTGATTTACCTAGCGACTGCCCCTAGCACAGTGATTAAAATGAGCACAGTTTGATGACATTGTGACTGTGGGTAATTGCAGATCAAATGTGTCAGCAGGGGGCCTGAATTGGAAGAGCAAGGTGCTTGTTGGAAGAAGGGAAAACATTCAGGCAAAATCTCCAGCTGCAATGTTCTTCAGAAGCCCACACTGACTTGTGCATATCCTCATCAGCATTTACCAAGTAATTCCTGGATGTCAAATACGTGCTGAGCACCGTGCTGATAGACGGGATGGTCATAGTCTCAATATCTTGGTGTTATGGTTACCAGGCGGTGCACACAAGTAAAGAGGCAGTCCTAATCACGTTATAAGGGTGGGTCGTGGAGTGCAGGGATATAGAGAAAGTGCAGCCAACCAGGGCTGGGAGAGACTAGTGTTCGAGAGGACAGGGAAATTCCCCTTCAAGAGCCATCATACGCCAGGCACTGTTCTAGACTCAAGGAATATAGGCCACTGCCTTCAGAAGCCTGCTATCTCTTCTAGCAAGTAACACAGGCAAAATAATACGGTTTAAGTGGCCAGGAGTGAGCAACACAGAAGAGGAAGGTGAAGCAGTGTGCATCATCAAGCAGACTGTCTTCGAGCAGAACCTCAAAGCATGGGGATGTAGCGTGCACAAGAAGATGGCTGCGGCCAGTGATTGCACAGAGAAGCTGGGTCGCCTGGTGAGACTGCAGGCCAGGCTCCAAGAAAGGCAGGACTCTGGTGGGACCCAACTCTTCTCCCACATGGGAGTTGGCCTGGGGTTTACCTGGCAGGAGTGAGGAGTGTGCTGCTGAGATAGAATTGCTGTCTCTGTACACTCCAGTGAAGTCAAACTGTCCACTCCATTTGACAGCATCTTTATCCCCATGAGCTCAGGTGTAGCTCAGAACCCGATAGTGCTTCCTGCCTTTCCTGGCATCAGGCAGGTCTTGTTGCAAGCAGGCAAGCTGACACGTGCCAAGTGACGCCCATAGCTTAGAGAGGAGCTGAGAGAGGTGTGTCCTGTCCGGAAGCCATCATGAAGAGTTAGGGGTCAGAGTGCAAGCTGTGGACGCCAGGCTGAACAGAAATAAACCTGGAACAAGGTTGAATTCTGCCACCTGCTTTCCCTCTCCGGTGCAGAGCATGTGTCTCAGAGGCTCTCCAAGGTGGCATTTCCTATGCAGTTTTATTTCCCCAACAGTTTCCTCAGGTAGAGACAAGTGGCGTGGTCGGAAGGGCATAGAGGTCGTCACTGCCCATGCCTGCGATCATATCATGAAGCCTGAGTGGGAACCCATACGTTAAGGACCCGGGGCTGCCCTGGTTTCTTATGTGCCCTAAAAATGTCCTCCTGGAACTCTGCAAATCGTTTCCACAGGGTAGCCATGAAGTATTCCCTAACCAAACAAGGGTTAATAAATGAAATTGGATTAATGTGTTTTCTATATTAGCAATGTTTTAACCCTGAAGTCACTGTAACTTTGAAGAAATGGTTCTCTAGTGGTAGATCAGCAACCAGCAAAGAAAAACCATTCTTTCTTCCCTTTGAGAGGCTTCACCAAATGCCCTAAACCTTGGCACTTTCACTAGGGCTGGGAAGTAACTAAGTCAAGTCCGCTGCATTCAGAGTAGAGAAGTGGGCATTGTATACATATTATATGGGATTTGAAGTGTTATATCTTTACAGTTTGAAATTGCCTCATGCTAGACAGCATTGTGGGTCACATGACCAAGCTTATCTTAGAGCTCAGGTGGCACAGAGACACCACGGGGGGGTGCAGTATGCGAGAGGTCAATGGTGTCTCTTGTGTAAGGGGTAGGGAGCGGATTCATTCCAAGTTATGAAGCAGAGCCTGGATTAAGGGCTAGCAAATGCATGTGCACATCTATATGCACGTACCATGTAGTATGTCAATTCCCCTGTGAGCCAGTTCCGCAAAAGACCTTCCTTAGAAATGACAGCCTAGCAGGTAGAGAACTCCCTCCCTGCCTACTCCAGCCGTGTAGCAGTGCCCAGCTGCCCAGCCCATGCCCACTCCTGGCAGCTGAGGCTTGCTTCTAGGGAGCTGAGGAAGGCACCCGGTTCCTCGGCCCTTTATCCCAGGGACAGGAAGCATTTTCCCTGAATATTCCTGACCAGTACTCTCTAGGGCCTGGCTGCACCCCGAGTCTACTGCAGTGTGCCTGTCCCTCGGGCCTTTGTTGCTGCCTCCCCTGTGCTCCGAGGGAGGGAGCCAGCTGCCTCCCAGTCCTGGAAGCCTGCCAGCAGCGCCCTCCAAAGAGGAGCGTCTCAATCAAGTTATTTATTCACCTAATCAAAAAGGAAATAATGTATACAATTTACAGTCTTTCCCAGGTCCTAGCTCCCCCGGGGGCCAGGGAGGGGGAGACCCAATGAAAGCAGAGCTCAGAGGTGGGGCTCTGACAAGGAGATGAGCCTTACACTGTGCTGTCCACGTGGGCCGGAGGTCCCAGCATGATCAAAAGGAGGAAACGGACAAAGCAAGAGGCCACGCTCACCCTGAAGCTGTGGAGAGCGTCATTAGCAATAAACCAGGGGTGGAGACAGAAGGGGAGCCATCTGCTCAGCCCAGGGCATTCAGAGTATGGGGCCCAGGGACTCCAGAAATCCGAAAAAGAATGGAAAAAGCCCGAGGCACCCAGCTGGCTGCCTTGGTAGGTGTGTTTCTTCAGAGCTCCAGTTTCTTCCTGACTTGGGGCTCTGACCAAAATCCTCTTTCCCCAGATTCCAACCTTCTTGCATTTCACAAGCTCTTGCTCACCTCTCAGATCTCTGAGGGAAGGACATTTGGAAGGAAAGCCACTACCTTCTTATTTAAAATAAGTCCCCCTGTTATTGTCTCTCACAGTGCATGGAACTTTCCCGAATATTTTGCACTTTCAATTTGCAAAAGACCTTTCTTAAGGACGGGGATCTCACCTGAGGTGTCTAAGAGATTAGCACTGTGCCTGGCACACCCTAGACACTCAGTAAATGTCAGTTGATATGGCGATGTACTGTGCGCATGTGTGCCTCAGGTTTTAACCGTTTAGGTGCTCTGTGTAGATTGCACGATCACTGGATATATTGCCACAGAGCCTAGGGCGGTAAGTTAAAGTAATAATGAATACCAGCGCAGCGTTAGAGTCAGCAAAAGTACTGGATGGAGACAGCCTGCCCGAGCTCAGGGTGCAGAAGCAGCTGGGCGCTGGCTCTGGGTTCCTTGTTTCTTTGTACCCGACTTTGCCAAGAGTGAACAGAGGAATGCCTGCTTCATGGTTTCCTGGGAATATATATGAAGAAAGCCTCTGCTTTCTTCAGGGCCTGCTGGGTGAACACTCCTCGACCGGAGCTTTTGCTAGTCAGGCCTCAGGAGGAGAGCTCAGAGAACAGTGAGGTGCTTGGAAGTTGGTCATTCAGGCCACACAGGGGGTCTCACAGCATGGAGCTCCCAGAGGGTTGCCCTAGTCTGCTTGTCATCTTGCTTCAGAATTAACACACTGTAAAATTCTGAGTGTCCGTGGAGGTACACACAAGATGGGGAGTCTACAATTCAGGATCCCCACTGTAGAAACCTTCAAGGAACACAAACTTTTGCTCTGGGTCCTCATAAGTGCACAAGCACACAGACAGCTACTGATCTGAGTTTGCATGTGAGGAGATTCAAAGGGCCGGACAGGGAGAAAAGCAGCTGCACAATTTCGACAAAATACCTCCCCTTCCCTTGGGTTATGCCATTTGAGTCACACTCTCTCTGACTCCTTCCCTTTGGCTGTCATCCACGGCACTGCAGTCTCCCAGCCATCGTCCTTTACTTTGATGAAGAGGGCCTTTTTGCCTGAGCCGCCCGACATCCTTCTGTGGGCCTTCTAGGGAAGGAAAGCTTGAGGCTGAGGTCAGCCAAACAACTGTGAAATCAGAGGAAGCACCTCAGGGGCCCTCTCACCTCCTGCTTTGAAGTCCTTACTCTGTGCTTTCTCATTTTGCCCCATAATTCCTCAAGGCAGGAAAGAGGGGTCTTGGACTCCACTTCCTACAGAGAAGCCAATTCTCACAGATCAAGTACAGCAACAGGGCTCACAGACTGAGCCACGTCTTGGTCCCTGCTTCAAGGAGTAGGGGTGGTTTGCGTTCTTATGGAGTAACATCTCAGGTCCTACAGGGGTCACGGACTGTGGTTCCTGGAGGCGCTGCATCACTGTGTACTATGCTCACTTCTTTTCCCCCGACTGTCATATTCTTATCTAGATGAAATCAGTGACAAACGAACTTCATAGGAACCTTGAAAAGAGAAGTTTTCACTTGGATACGATGGAGGGTTTATGAAATTTTTGAAGTATTCCTCCTCCCCTTTTTGCTGTCAGTATACCAGGGAAGTCTCAAGTCCCAGGGTTGGAGTAACTGCGTATCACAGGGCCCCAGAATGGTTCTGGCATAGGAAGACGTGATGTGGGAGGGGACTTCTCAGACGTCTTCAAGCCAAGAAAATTCCTGGTCTCTGTTTTGCCTGTCCTTTGAAGTTCTACCTGCAATGACCATCTAATCCGTGAGCATTGGTCAATTGAGGCAGTCATGGGCCAAATGCAGGTGGCAGTGCTGTCATCCCATGAGCCCCTTCCCTTCTGCTGCACAAAGTACAAAACAATCACCTTCCCTTTCCTAGCACATCCCACTCCACCTGTCATGAGAATCAAATCGTCTTTTCAATTACACTACAACTGGGATCTTCAATATGGCTTCTTGCCTTCTCTGAAACCTTGGATCTTACATCCCTCCTCTCTGAATCCCTTGTTCCCCTCTTCCTATGATGTAAATTCTTCTTTTATGGGATTCTATGGCTTTCTTATACACAGCAAGGTACCACTGCTCTGCTGTCAGGCAGCCAATAATGTGCTTTTGGGGTCATCTCTTACTTGGTTCTGGTGTGTGTGCAACTTCAGCTCAGCAGTTATAGATTCCAAACTTCTCTCTAATGCTACGTCACATGCAGACCATGCAGCTCAGGTAGCCGTGGCCTCATGATGATACGAGGTTTTCTTCTGTGGATACTTGCCTATTTCCTCCTTGAATGTGCATGTGCCAGAAGGCAGGCATTGTAGCTTACTCATCTCTGGGCTCTTCCACAACTCTTACTGAGGTAAGTGACTTATTGATAACACTCATGTTTTTCTCTAGACTCCAGTCTTGAAAATACATTGCGACACCATGGGAATGCACCTATTTTTGTTATCTCGGATCACACGACCCCACCTTTCTTTTCTGCTATTGCCGATGTGAGTGGAGCAAGTTAGTCAGGATAAATGTCCCTTATTCCATGAAGGGATAGATCAGTGTAATGGAGAGAGGAGAGGACTTTGAAGAAAGAGAGAAGTGATCACCTCTCACCTGCATGACCTGCCACAAATCCCTCAATCCTTCATTATCCTAAGGCTTGATAGTATAAGGACACCCTGCAAGTTGCCACTTTGATGTTATGTTGCACTACCATGGGTATGATCAGCACTTTAGGAAGATTATGGCCTTCCAGGGGACAGGTACAGTTTTTGCATGTTCAGTGTTTGGTACACTAACCAGAAGACATGGGGACTTACTAAGTATTTATGAGGTCTCACTAAGAACAAATACCAAAGAGTTTCTGAATCAAGATGATGTGGTTCTACTTTATCCTTGACTCCATTAAAATAAGACTAATTTCACTTTTTTCTTGAAAAGAAATATTAGCTCTTTCCACGACCAAGATAAGCCCAATGAATAAAGAAATTTCTTTTCACTTGGTTCTTTGGCCACTGGATCCTTGGAAATTGCATCTGGCTGTTCCTGAACTCCCCTCCCTGGGGCTTCAGCACGTATCCTAAGTGAACAGGATGCCAGGCCTGCCAGGCTCTGCAGACAGGGGCGCAAGTCAGGAAGCTTCCTGCCACAGGGAGGATTTTTATCAATGACTCAAGCCATTCCTCTTCTCTGCATTAAGAGAGCCTCAGGCATTTCTCAAGATTGGAATTCCCCTCTTAGGTTTTCAATAACAATAGCAGTGAAGGCAGGGGGACAGAAGATCCTTTCTGAGGCACAGAAATATTTGATCACGCACACATTTTTTATGATAAGAATAGGTTGGAAATTCAGAATATCTCAAATAGTAGTACTAATGATTGCTAATGTTTACTGATGACCCACACTATTCCAAGTACTTGACCTGGATTAACTAGTTTGATACTTACAATAACTTTACAAACAATATGTCATTATCTCCATTGTATATGTGCACAAACTGGGGCATGGAGAAGGGTATGGAGCTTGTGAAATGCCAGCTGGCTCCAGTTAAGGTTTTAATTCACGCAGTCTGCCTCAGGGTTTCTGCCCACACATCAATTGTTGAGAAGGTAACTTAACTCACTCTACAATCCTAATGAGAAAGGCCATGAGAAAAAGTATGGCCAGGCAAAGGAGTCCTTAGCCAGGCCTCTGTGACTCAGAGAAAATGGTGGTTCTTGGGTCTCATGCCCTTCAGCCAAAGAAGAAAAATGGTTAAGAGCAGCACAGCACCACTGCCTTCTCCAGCACCGATTCCTCAAGTTCTCAGAGAGGAGAAGGAAGGGAGGTCCTGCCAGCCTCTTTCAATCCCATCCTGGAAGTGGGCATCTGTTCTCCCTGCTGCCCTCTACCAGGAAGCTGTCCAATCTGCTAGCCCTCCATTTGCCTTCGTGAAGTTTTCTCTATAGGAAGTCAAGTCAAGGACATTATCAAACCTGATGGCAGAAAGCCAGCTGCATGGCACCAGCAGGTGCCTATTGGAAGAACAATTCGGGTGCCAGCCCTGGAAATGAGCAGGATGAGGTGTACCGTGTGTGTCCCTGGTCAGAATGTCCATCCAGCCAGCTGCTCTTCAAGCAAGAACCCCGCAGCTGCCATTAGCAAGGTTCCCACCACTCCATGGTTCTCAGATAAGAGGCAGGGGAGGGGGTGGGCTGAGGCCTAAGAAGAGCCTGAGCTCTCTTGGCTAAGTAGATTGGAAAACGTGAAATTAACACACATTGTTTATTTCACGCTCTCAGCCTTGCCTGCACAATAGCACAAATTAAATTCTGCACTAACCAGACGAGCAATTAGCCCACAGTGAAGATCGGGCTTTCAGCTGATTGCTGAGACATTCCATTCATACTATTTATGAAGAGAACAAACTTACTGAAAATATTTTTGTAGCAATAATTTTTTTTTCTGATACGCATTTCCCCCCACTTTGTTGCCTTGCCCCACACTTCCTGGTATTTGAGATAATTTGGCTAGGTTTTCAGAAGAGAGTATGTAGTTCATCAAAAAGAAATTCATCTTGGGTCAATACCCAGTAATTAGCATCATTTTCATTGAAGCTGCTGTCATTTTGAAAACAGCAGTTATTTTCTCCCTAGTCTAAAGGTAGCCTGTAGAAGGATTAGAGACCTTACTGCACGTAAGATCAAAAATCTCCAAATCCTAATTTATTTTTTCATGTGGCTTGTATATTCGGTTTTCCTCTTCTAGCCATAAAAATAATATCTAACTTTTATTGAGCATGAGTCATGAGGGAACCCCCTACTCTGAGGTCTACAGATACATTAGCCATTCAAAGAAGGAGGTTCTGCCATTCTCATTTTATAAATGAGCCAGAGTACAGTCTGTCACACAATTTATAAATGGTGGATCAGAAATTAAAACTAGAGCTCATGTTGGGGCTAGGGGCAGAGCTCAGTGATCAAAGCACTTGCCTAGCATGCACAAGGCCCTGGGTTCTATTCCCAGAGCACCACATAAAAATTAGCTGGGTGTGGTGGTACATGCCTGGGATTCCAGCACTCAGAAGTCTGAGGAAGGAGGATTTCCTTGAGCTTGAGGCCAGCTTGGACTATAAAATGAGTCCAGGACCAGCCTGGACTATATAGTGAGAATCTGTCTCAAAAACAAATACAAGCAACAATCAAAACTAGAGCTCATGTTGTCCAGGCCAGTGGAGGAAGTCAGTATGAGGACATTGTTGTTTCTCAACCTTACAAACTTAAAGACATCTGGGGCTATGGGCGTAGTTCAATGGTTAAAGTGCTTGCCTAGCAATGCAAAACCCTGGATTCCCCATTGCCACATAAACTGGGCGTGGTAACACATGCCTGTAATCCCATCACTCTCAAAGCTGAAGCAGGAGGATTGCCCTGGGTTCAGGGAAAACCTGGGCTACATAGTAAGTTCAGAATCAGCCTGAACTATAGAGCTATATTCTGACTCAAAAACAAACAAAAAATCCAAACGTGAAGGCATCTGTGACTTATTTTAGATAGTCGTAGTTGCTCTATAAGATCACTTTATTTAGCCCCTGTATTCTCACCCAGCCTGTGCTTCCTCTTGTCTGGGCCTCTGTACAAAATTGCCACTTTCTCCCTACCTCAACACGCCTTGTTCTTGATCTCTGCCAAGCAGCACACTTGCCAGTTTAGCCCCTGAAGACATTGCTTAGACTATGACATCTTGTTCAGACATAAGTCTCACTTTGGGATATTCTCAAACTTATTAGATACTCAAGAAGCCTTAGTTAGACAAGCCTGTGATCTCAGCACTCTAGGAGGCTGGAGCAGGAGGATAAAAATTTAGTAATTTGTCGAGATCCTGTTGCGGAATAAAAAAAAAATTAAAAATATCTGGAGATGTAGCTCTATGCAAAGGCCTTGGGTTCAATTCTCAGCATCACAGAGAAGAAATACACACACACACACACACACACACACACACACACACACACACACATAAACACACACAAACAAAAAGCAAGCTCTCATAACTGACAGCAGCAAATGTATACATATAGCAGATTATCCAAGAAAGTTTTTTTTTTGTTTGTTTGTTTGAGCTAGGATTTTACCATATGACCAAGCTGGTCTGCAACTCCTAAACTTAAGTGTTTCTCCTGTCTCAGCTTTCTGATTAGGTGAGACTACAAGTGTGCACCATGTTTGTCAAGACATTTTTCAAAATTACAGATGTGTCAAATTTGACTACTCAATGAGAGGGCCAGGTATTTGGAAAATTTTAAAAAGCCATCAGTTTTTAACTCATCTCTGCGTGGGAATTTCCAGATCCTGGAGTAGAGGTAAAGTATGGCGGCTGGAGCCAGGCCCTGTGGCCACCCTGTCTGTGTCCAGAGCTTGGCAGTCTCAGGCAGTTAATAACTGTAAAATTTTGGCTATTTCTTACCTTTTTTTGCCAAGTCCCTCCATCTATACAATTAAAGATGAGAGCATTCCTGTCTCCTTCCCAGGTGTGTACATGCTTCTCTGAGTGAGCGCTGGCCCCCGTGCCCAGCATCCCAGGCTCCCACCATAGTCCTTTTCATCTTTTGCTAGCACGACTCCCCTGCATTAATTCTTACTTCTCTCCCCCTCTCTCCTTTCTTTTAACATGCATGTATGCACAAATTCTAGAATGTCTTTTTTTCTTTATTCTCATTCTTGAACTAGATACCAGGTCCTTTGGTACCTCCAGTGCCTGAAGCTGGCAGGGACAGAGCAAAGCATGTGTAGACTCAGCCTGCAGGCCTTGCCTGGCCTTGACTAGCAGCCACTGCTCTGGGCTCTCCTATGCCAGCACAGAATTCAAGAGAGAGATGCCATTGCCTTCTCTATGGGGTTTGCTTATAACCGCCTTTGACAGAACTGTCCTAGGACATGTGGGTGCACGTGGCCTGCTGGGCCCCACCAACATCTTTCTCATTCCCAAGTGAGCCAACCTGCTTGCCTTTGCACCTGCCGGATGCTCCCTGCCTAGCAGGCCTTCACACCCTGGCCTACATCACCTGTGTCTCATTATCACCTACAGACCAGTAGGTCACATCTCTAAATGCTCATCAAAAGTCAGTGGTGTAAATAGATGTTTCATTGGTAAAAATATTACAAGGCAAATGAAAACATAAGCTAGAGTCACGTATGTCAGTATGAATAAGTATGCAAATAATACTGCTGTGTAAAAAAATCAGCATACCTACATGATGAATAATATTTATATGAAGTTCATTAAAATGCAAAATGATACTATGTGTTGTATAACGATGGGTGTGAAACTTGAGAATAATCAACATCAAATTTAAAATAATAATTTCTGAGGTATAAGCAAGGACATGGATGAGTCATTATATAAAGGTATTATACAAACTGTTACCTGGAATGTTCTATTTCTGGAATTGGGAAATGACTACAAAAATGTTCATTAAGCTATTAACTAAATGTTGGTGGTGTGTGTGTGAAATATTTCAGTTTAAAATAAGCAAAAAATATAAAAAACCTGATGCTCTGAGCTCCTTCCTTACAGGGCTCTATGACATGACTCGATAACAAACTACAGAGGAAAAGGCGGTGGACAAGGAGTGAGTCTCTCTTGTATCACAAAGAAATCAGGGATACATTTTTGATATGTCATTTCACTCACCTTCATATCAATTTTCTCATCTGTAATGGAATTAGAACACTTTCCTGTTCATACGGTGGTTAAGTGAGATGATTGATAGCTTTTAGGTTGTTTCTGAGTTAATGGTTACTCATGCCAAGAAGGGCCTGGAGTTAACGGGAGAGGAAATATTAGCAAGTATAATGAGGTGTGTGTGTGTGTGTGGGGGGGGGGGGGGGGGGGAGGCTGTAAAGAATTGTTCATTATGGATGAAGGAAATCTCCAAAATGGCACTTCATAGTTTTAAAAGTTTGTATCATCTGCCGTGTCAAGTCCTTCATTCTGTGTACAGATGATAAATTTAAGCAGAACTGAGGACTCCGCACAAGTCAGTCTGAGCTCTACCTGTCAGACATTCTTAGAGATTAGTACGTGGAGAGCAGGCGTGGAGGTGCAAAGAACTATGTATCCTTTCTACCTTGGTGTCTTGTCCAGTGGTCCTACCATTTTCTGAAATGCTCCCTGTGCTACCTCAGCTACAGAAACCCCAAAGTAACTAAGCCAATCGAATGACATCAAAGGCTGACAGGAAGTAGCAGATGATCAGGGTGGCATTTTTAAAGTGTGTTTTTGTTATATTCAGAACCGAGGGAAAGAAAATCTTGAGTAGAAACCATAAATATTAGCTTTAGTTAACCAATTATTTTATATAATGAAGTTATTATTTGGCCATCTGGATGAAATCATAGTGCAAGGGATGGCAAGGCAACCTGAGAAGAAAGGAGGGGGCAGAATGAAGAGCTCTAAGGAAGCAAATCGCCTCCCAAATTCTAATATACCACAACCTCCTTTCCCAGGGAATTGTGAATGACAGAAGGGAAGCACATGACTGGAGCTAAAGCCTCATGCAGAGACAAAAAAAGTGGAAGAAGCACGGGATGTGTGAGGAGCACGTGGTCTGGACAAATAGGCCTCTTTTCCTTGCTGATTCTCCGTATGCATTTTGCTCTATAAACACTATAATATCAGACTGACAGATTTATGGTATGGCTTCAAATCCCAGTTCTGCCTCTCAATAGGTGGTGACTCTGGACATGTTCTTTAACTCAGTACATCTTCACCTACAGAATGGGGGTTGCAAATAGAGTGAAAAAAGCACACACACTGTGCACGTGCATGAGTACGCACACGTCAATATCCACAGAGCTTAACCTAAAGTCAGCACCCAATGCATGCCAGCTGCTGCATTCTCAAGGCCCACTTTCTCCTTCTTCCCTTGTGCAACAAGATCCTCCGCCTTTGGCATCCTGGGAATGAAAACGAGCCCTGGGGAAAAGAAACATGTTCTCCACCCCACAACCTGGTCATTTGCCTCTGAACACTATGGGCTTGCCCCAGGGATGACTTCTCCCTTGAGAGGAGTTCTGGATTTATCTTTAGGATAAATCAAGAGAGTGGAGGTTTGAAAGAGCAAGTAAGAATTCTTTCCTGTGGCAACTAAGAATGAAGCTCTGGTCTCTGATGCAGGACTCCACAGCCATCAGCTTTCCTAAGCTTGCCTGGCTCCTTTCACCCTATTTCTAATTAGTCTTCTGGTGGAAAAGTAAGGAATTACTTTAAGAAGAAAGAGAAAAATAAAATCAGACAGCTCTTGTGGCTTCCAGATAAAATATGTTACTCATGAGGTAAAAGTCACTCATCTTGAGAGCAAGATCTTAGCTGCCACCCAACCCAAATCCTTATTTTTACAAATGGAGAAACTTGTTTCCAGGACACGGCAGTGGTTTTCCTCTTGGTGACCTATTGGCAGAGCTGGAATGAGACTTCTGTTTGTAAACTCTCTTCACACAAGCTGGGTTGACGAACTCTGGTCAATGGCCAAATCATGAGCTAAGAATTACTTTCTCATTTTTACATGGTTGTTAAAAAAGTCAAATGAATGTCTATTATTCTCCAAACTCCACGGTTATAATGTATTACAGAATTTGGAATTTATGTATTTATTAAAAAATGTTAAATTTTATGTCACATGAATTTTTTTTACCACAATAAAAGTACAAAAATTTCTGAAGATAAAACAAATAAAGAACAGTATTTTGTAACATATATAAAACATTTAAAACTCAAATTTCATTGTGTATGAATGAAGTTCTATTGGAATACAATCACCTCAGGCATTCACATGTTACATACAGCATTTTCATGCTTTTTTATAATTTAACTATGACAGATATTGATAGTCCTGCAGTCTGAAATATTCACTACCTGAAAAGTTTGCAGAAACCTGGACTACAGTGTAGGCCTCCAATGCATGGGGAATTTAAGGCATATAATTTAAAAAAGTTCCTTTCTGTGCTGTGGACTGGCTTGTTCAGAATGTCTATGCTGTTCCTTCTGCATACGGAGAGATAGAACATTGCCTTCTCAGTCCAGAGGGGGAGCTAGTAATGAGAGTATTAGTTGTACAGAGGCTTGACAATGGGCTATATTCCACTAGGAAGGGAAGACTGAAAGCAAGAGGTGGCTGTTCCACTGGTCAGCGAGCACCAAGGAGCCGCCACTCTCCAGTGCCTCCCTCTGCAAGGATGCTGATCAAATGTTATTGGATATTAAATATGCATTACTGCAAGCGTTAATTGAGGATTTAATATGCTCCCTAATTAAAATTTGGTGGAGAGAAGTTCATCATATTTAGAAACACAGTATTAAAAATCCTCAGAAACTTAATAAAATTATACACTGAAATATCTTCTCTGAAATTAATGAGCCAAAATATTATAGCCAAGCAGGAGTCAGCCGTGTCTGGAATCCTGAAGGTCATTTGGAGTCATAAAAATGCAGTTTTCAGTTTTATGGTTTCCGAACAATAATAAGGCTGAGGAGAAATCTGGCAGGAAGAAAAAAATCATCTTTGCTACACACAGCAATTAATATAATAAGAAGCTGTAAGGAGGTGACACAGGCAGATAGCAGGTTTAATTGAGAGTTCTCTGTTTCCGGTAATGCTGGAGCTGGAGCAAAGCACGCTGGGTTGGAGGGTGAAGGTTAAGAAAGGAAGAACAGAGGAGTTGGAAAAACAGGGAAGGGAAATCCTCAGAGTGAAATCCGTCGGAAAGGGTAAGAGCCTAAGGTGCCAGCATACCTGGTCACCGCAAAAGTTCAAGCTGATGATTCTGTCTAGAATGCCCCAGTAGAGTTACTAGTTCCTGCTCTGAGTGGATGTTAAACTAGAGAACATTCGAGCAAACTCCAAGAATAATTTTAAGTATTATGGACACATTTAGCTAGAATATAATAGTAGAATGGGGTAGCCTTCTGTCTTACCCTTAAGTGCCTAAAGAGAAGATTAGAAACCTTAGATTCCTTCCTTAATATACATTTATATGTAGGTCTCTCTCTTTCCTCTGAAACAACCATGTCCTGTTTCCTACCTTTCACTTAGACCTTACAGTTGCTACTCAAATGTTTTGGCCTTTCCCATGCCAATCCATTAGCTCTCTATAGCTGATCTACTCTTTTGCCAATCCAGGTTATAGATCAGGTAGAAGTATTTATTTTGCTTTTTGATAACAAGCAGTGTGGAGTGATTCTTAGGAGTGGCTTCTGCTTCTCGGCGGCTTCTTACAAGGAAGTAAAAGATCTCAGTAATTAAATTACAGCATGCTGATGAAGGAAATTGAAGACACAAGGATAGGGAACACTTTCCATGTTCATGAAGTGGAAAAGTTAATATTGATCAAATGTACATATCACCTAAGGCAATTCACAGGTTCAAGGACAGCCACATCAAACAACTAATGACGCTCTTCACAAAAATACGGAAAATGATTCAAAATGCATATAGAAACACAAAAGACCCAAATAGCTAAAATTATCTTCTGTAGAAAGAATGAAGCTAAGGTGTCACCATACCTAATTTCAAGACTTGGGGGCCATAGTAGTGAAAGAAGCATGGTACCAGTATAAAGCAGATACACAGATCAATAAAACTAAACAGAGATCTCAGAGATAAACCCTATGGTGTTACAGTCAACTGATCTGTGACAAAGGTGCCAAAAATACGCTTTGGAGAAAGGATGATTTCTTCAATAAACAGTGCTGTGAAAGCTGACTACCCCATGCACAGGAAGGTTGGAATCTGACCTCTGTCTCTTACTTGTAAAAAGTTAACTCAAAATTGATCCGAAATTGAATATAAGATCTGAAACAAGAAATTACCAGAAAAAAACTTATCAACATGGGTATAGACAATTTTTTTTGTCTATGACCTCAAAAGCACAGGAAACAAGAGCAAAAATAAATAAAATTACATTGAACTAAAAGGCTTCTGCACAGCAGAAGAAAAAGTCAACAGTAAAGAGACAGCTATTCATCTAACAAAACATTAGTATCCAAAATATATATATAGAGAGAATTCAAAAACACTACTTTGACACCCTCCCCCCCCCCCGTACTCTCCCCAACTCCCATTATCCCCTCTATTTGGTTCTATGAAATGACTGTGTTCTGGGTTTCTCATATTAGAGAAACCATTTGATATTTAACCTTCTGCATCTGAGCATGATGGCCTCCAGTTGCATCCATTTACCTACAAAGAGTGACAGAGAAAATAGAAAGGTTTTGTGGAGAGGGAAAGAGGACATGAGGGACAGGAGGGGATGGAAAGGGGGCAGGGAAGTAAAAATGGTCAGGGTGTGATATGCATATGCACCACTTCTTCAAGACCAGTGCCATTATCATGAATCACAAATACATCCTAATAAAAAGAATAATTTTGGGAAAAATTTTAAATAAAAGAATTAATGACAAAACTCAATTTAATTTACTGATCTGAATCAATAAATTGTTCTTAATGCAAATGATCTGAACAGACATTTTGTAAAAGAAGAAATATAAATGGCCAACAAATATATGAAAAATTGTTCTATATCATTAATTAAAAGGAAAACGAAAATCAAAACTACAGTGAGATATTACCTTACCTTGATGTATTACACATGCCATCTTATAAATCTGGTAGAGATAACTGATCTACCTGAAGTACAAACCTCAACATACTAGCACAATTTAGCTTTTCTGAGGTTTGGGTCTTAGCAAAGACTGTTACTGTAGTTGTAATGAAGACACAATGATCCCTAACTCACTAGGCTTGCTTGAAAATGCTAGGAGACGGCCACAGATGGCACTCAGGAAGCTGTGGCCCTTGGAATGGGCGCAACCCTTACCACAGGAAAACGATGATGATGAACAATGCAAAGCCAGCCAGGATTGTCCCATTCTTTCTTTTGTTTCTTGGCCTTTAATTCTGAATTGTGCCTAGTTCAACTTTTGATCTGACCTCGAAGGGGCACAGAGTAATGATGACATTGAGGTTTCTTGTCTTGCTGCCAAAAATGCACAATGCAAAACTACACACCTAATTGATAGCTTAATAAATACAAATAATTCAAACCAGACAGCTATCCTCATGTGCCTCTTCATTGCAGCCACAAGCATTAATGTCCTGGGGCAGCCTTACACAACACGCCAAGACACAGCAAGTACTCAAAACCTACTCTCTTAGGCCAGGATTTGAGGAGGAGGTGGAAGGAACTTTGGTGTTGTTGCTTTTTTCCTCAGCTGCACTTCAAAGTTGTGTGTGTGTGTGTGTGTGTGTGTGTGTGTGTGTGTGTGTGCGTGCGTGTGTCCTGGGCTTAGATATACTCTATATCAAACAACAATAAAAAAGATTCCAAAGAAGACAACAACGGATATCTTGCTATGCAAGGCCTTTCTTCTCAATTTCCTATCTTTACAGAGCACAATAGAAACTAGCTAATGTTCCAAGTGCTGGCATCCACTAAGAAGAAAAGGGATCATTTCCAGGCACAACTTGGCTTCAGAAGAGGTTTTCCTGGAGCTTGAATGTCCTTCACCAGCTTCCGTACTAGGAGCTGGGCCGTTTCAAGGTGAACATTGCCTATTCAAGACCAGAGATGAAGGCTTTTTTATTTTTTACCAAACTTCTAATGTGTCAATGAAACTAATTTGCAAACCAATACTACTTTTTAGCCAGAAGGCTTAGGATAGCCTTCTCCTGCCATTTTTGTTGATATATATATATATATATATATGATATACAATGGTTACACTAAACTTGAAAATTTTTCATGCATATATATATATATATATATATATATATATATATATATTATGTCAAATTCACAATCTCTTTTTCTCCCCTTTTCACCCACTTATTACCTCCCTTATCCCCAGTGTCTCACCCATTTAATGGTATTATTTATTTGTATTCTGGGTTTTTCATGTTAGAGAAAACATGTGACACCAAAATATTCATCAACAGACCAATGGATACACAACACAAACTGTGGTATTTATACACAAAGGAATACTACGCATCTATAAAGTCCAACAACATGGAGGCTTTTGCAAGCAAATGGAAGAAACTTGAGAACATCATGCTTAGTGAAGTGAGTCAGAAGCAGAAGGTGAAATATCAAATGGTCTCTCCGATATGAGAAACCCAAATCACAATGATCTCACAAACTTAAAGTGAAATATAAAGCAAACCGGGGGAGGGGGGCCTGTAGGGGGAGAGTGAAAAAGAGAGAGGGGAAGGTCTTGTTACCTTGACAAGATATGTATGTGCACAAAATTCTCAAGATCAATGTGAACCTTGAATTTGGCACTTATGTGTATCAATAAATTGCAAAAAAATAGAGAAACCATGTGATATTTAACCTTCTGAGTCTGACTCGCTTCATTAAGCATGATGGTCTCAAGTTGTGTCCACTCACCTGAAAATGACTCAAATCTATCTGTCTTTAGGGAAGAGTAGCATTCTATTGTGTACATATACCACGGTTTTGTATCCAGTGGTCTGCTGATGGATATTTCATCATCTTCCATGATTTAATTATTGTTATTTGTGGGTGAACATATATCTCTCTGCTATATGTTGCTTTTAAATTTTTGGAAAGATATCCAGAAGAGGAATAGGTGGGTCAAATGGAATATTTATTTTCAGCTTTTTGAGGAGTGTCCATGCTGCTTTCCATAACAGTATACCAGTTTACAGTCCAGTCCCACCAGCAACACAAAAGGGTTCCCTTTCTCCCTCAACCTCACCAGCATCTACTGCAACTTGAGTTCTTAGTACACACCATTCTTACTGGTTAAAGGTGTTATCCCAGTGTTGTTTTGATCTGCATTTCTCTAATGGTTAAGGACATTGAATTTCTTTTTTATGTATTTGCCAGCCATATCGGTTTGCTTGTGTCTGCGTTTTGTGCACATGCATTGGTTTAATAGCTAGGTAATGGCTTTTCAACCAATTGTTCAAGTAGCTCAGGTCCAGAATGTGTTTTCAAAAACAAAACACTAAAACTTTTAGGACTGATTTCCTCTTTGAGAATGAGAGAGATGCCATTACCGTATTAAAAAGTAAAGAATGAAACTGGGTCTTTGGGGTACACAAGATCTTCAATTGCTTCCGAAGAATTAGGTCAGAAGAATCTCTTTATCTTACCCATAGACTACATGGAGGTTGGCTTCAGGAGAGATTTGAATTGAATATTTTTGTTTAACTTTAAGTTTTCATAATTAAGATGATAATCACATTCTGTTGTATACTAACCTCAGTTAAAATCCAGTAGACAGATGGTATTTGTCCAGGTTCACTAACTTAAATAAAAGGAAGAAAAATTAACTTACAATGGTCATGAGCTAAGGAGTAAAGAGTAGAAAATGGAATTCTATTTTACAATGAGTAAACTGGTTTTACTGTCATGTTCTTTCTTGTTCTTCTTAACCTTGGGTGGGTGTAGCCTGGACTCACAGTAGGTTTTTGTATTATCCCTGCTTATATTTGCATCAAAAAGAAAATGAAGAAACAAATCACTTTAAATAAATGGATATTTTATTGGCCCTTTCTCTAAATAACAGCAGTAAGCATTGCCCTGGATGACCTGCTTTCTCAATTTCACTCTACCAATTACAAGGATGTCTCCTCAGACAAATGGTTATGAAGCACATTTTCCTAAATCTGAAATTATCCTCCTTGCTACTTTATAGGAGAATGATGTTAGAAATAAAAGAAATGATGCTTATGTTTGGATAAGAGTAATAAACATTCAGAAGATATCATATGATGATTACAGGTTTTTCATGGTTCCAATTGTGACTTAAGCAAATTTGTCTTTGCAGGATTTTTTCCACATATTTAAAAGATGGGGATTCAGGCATAACGTTTAAAATGTCTCTTTGTCTTTAAAGTGAACTTATTTTGACCTTTTGAGTGAGTGGCTTGTCACATTTTATCTGTCTCCTAAACGAGACTGTAAAGTCTCTCCTTCAGGGTGACACTCATACTGGGCAGCAGTGCCACTTGGCGAGACCCATGGGCTGAGGGCCTTCTATGCACAGAAGGCCTCCCTAGGACCCTGAGAAAGAACTGGTCATGGTGGATTGATTTGTTCACCAGGAGATGGTCATTCTGGGATGGATACTAACACATATCTAACAACTTAAAGTTCACTACATGTGCCTTTTAAAACATCATCCCAGAGATCCTCCTAACAGTTGTTTAGGTCAACAGAGGAGCTAATTTTTGCTCTTATTTCATAGATGAAGTGACTGAGACCCGGGAAGGTAAAGCAGCTTGCTTTAAATCCATAAATAGAAGGAAAGGGAACAGAGATGAGAAGGAGACTGTGTTCGATCCCTGCTGCCTCCTCCCCTCTAGGTAGCTTTATGAGCATCCAGGCCTGATATGCATCCTGCCCGCAATTGATGACAAAACATTCTTACATTTGTTCTTAGAGGGTTTGATACTCACAATGCCACCTTCGATCCAAATCCTGTCAAAGAATGCTAATCAAATCAGACCTGGAATGATGTCAGCGCTTCCCTTCATTCTAATTGCAAAACTAAGCTGTAATTAATACATAAAAGATGATGATTACACTGAATTAGATAACATATCGAGAAACATCACAGTTTTAGATTGTCTTCCCGTAGTTGCTGCACCTCCAGGAAATACAGTCATCTGAAAAGGCATTTTTGGGTTAATAGACTATCTAAATGTCACTCATGAACTCTTGTATTGATTGTTTATATTCAATATCTTTCTTCTTTTATTCTCCAATGAAATAGGTTCCTATTCATCTTCCTACATTCCTCCCCTCTTCCAGCACCGTATCTTTATTGTTTTCCTCCATAGGGGAGCATGTAACTTTAAATCAAAATAAGAGGCAGAATAATAGAGGATCTCACATCTGGCTTCCTAACTCAGTATCAAAATATCTTACATGGCCTCAAAAAGAAGCTATCAAAGAGGCATAAAGGAAACAATAAACATGAAAAGAACAATAGGATATTTGAAAAGGGGAAAAATATCTTAGCCAGCAGAGACTGACACTTTTATGAGGGTTACCCTGGGAAAACACACTCAGAAAAGATGTTGTCTTCTATTTCTCTCTAAACTAGAGAAGTGGAGACCCCCACTCTTCAGAAACAGCCTTTCCTCCCTTCCCTTGAAGACAAAGCCTAGGGATTATCTACATGTTCCATGAGCCACTCGGGGAGGCCCCTAGCAGGGCAGTACAGTTACTAGTAATTAATAGATTCAACAACTTCCTGATTCAACGTACAGCTAGAAGGTCAGGAGGACCAAGACACTGGTTTAGCTGATCCTAAAATACCTGATTAACCCCTAGGTGGCAGATGTTGTAACCAGATTTGTGTCTTCCCTTAAGGTACAGAAACATTTGTGTCAATTTGGCATCCACCTAGACCTCAACTTACCTTACTTACTTGCATAAAAAGCGGAAGTCTCTGAAGAACAGCAAAACCACAGGAACCTCAGAAGGTAAACACTATTTTTTTTCTGTATTTGTGATGACCTCTCCCCATCCCAAGGCCCTGAGAAAACCAAACTCTGGGACCCTTCATTCCATTGTGCTTCCCTTGGGAGGCGGGATCAGTATTTTGTTTACCTGTACTGCCTTGGAGCCCTTTACAAAGCCTTGAAAGCCATGAGTAGTAGTTAACAACTATTTACTAGATTATATGCCTGGTGCTCAGTGAAGCCTTGTTTAATTCAAATAGAAAGTAGGATTTTAGGAAATTAATTCCCAGCCTGTTTTGGAATTCTTTTTCTTAGACAGCTAAGAAATGAGTAAAACTATAGCTCATGCTCTTTAAGTACTTCCCATTTCCTAAATCACCCACTTCTAAGGTTTTCCTCTTGTAGGTCTTATTTACAATCACAATGGCTCCTTAGACTCACCAGTGCTCACCCCCACTCTGCAGCTGAGCAAGCTCCGTAGTGCCCGTAGCCCACAGGCAAACTCCATAGCGTGTGCCCGTGTTGCTAAAGCAAGGATCTAACAGACTGTTTCTGGGAGAAAAGACACCAAGGAGGAAAATGTGTAAATTTGGTCTTTTGACCACTTCAGAAATCTTTTAGCTAGTCTCCATAGCCAATGCCTTTGAGGGCACAAAAATCAGTTATCAAGGCAAAAGGCAGGCTGCGGAGAGATAAGGCCTACAAAAATGGGAAGAACATGACACGCCTGGCTGCAAGGACTGATGGAAAGGATTGGAACTGCTTCCGAGAAATGTGATGATCCTTATCCGGCAGTGACTACGCTCTGACCTTTTCTAAAGAAGCACATCTAGGGAAATGTTTGTAATGGGCTCTTTTCTAGCTCCCTTTCTGAGGTGAGAAGCTGCACCTCGGGGTGAAGAGGAGGGACAGCGCCTTGACAATGATCTTGGGCAGCGGGGTGGTAATTTAAAATGATGCCTATCATAGCCGCAGTCACCAATGAGAGCCCAGTAGAAAGCAAAGAGACTTGGGGGCTTGGCAGGTGTTGCCTATTCCCAGCAAACATGGTTATTAGTTAGGTTTAAGGGGGCTACAGAATAAACTGATGATACAAACGGGTTCTAAAATGTGTGTGTGTGTGTGTGTGTGTGTGTGTGTGTGTGTGTGTGTGTGTGAGACACATAAATACTAGCGTGCAAGAGTGAGCTTTCTTGTTGGTAAGTTCCCGTGAATGTGGGCACCCAGCACAGCTTGCCCACTGGAGGTTATCAATATATACTTAACGAGGAAGTAAACAAAATGAAAAAAGATAACAGTTCATTAAGATGACACTCTTTGATTAAAGAATGTTGTATACTTTGTACAAATTTGTGTATCTCAAGTATATTTTTAAAGCTTTGAAATGGGCCAAATTTCTCGTATGTATTTCATGGAAGCTGAGAACTGTTTGGTCGCAAATGGATTGGGGATTGGAGTGATATCTGTGATCAACTGAGCCTGACAATTCAGTTAAGCAAACTCAACTTTGATATTAAAAAGCTGGATTTCAGGTTTCTAAGATGCTGACATTCACTCTGTGTCTTTGCGAAAGTATTATAATGTGTATCCAAATATGGCCAACCAGGGGAATCATTTGCAGGTTGCACCCCCTTACTTTTGCAAAGCTTTTTCTCAGAAAACATTTTAGCCTAGTAGGTAGGCACTTAAGAATTTGATAGGGTCCATGAGTACCATGCTGCACCTTTGTTATCTTTCGTGAATTCCTTCGAGAAACTTCTATAATAGCTATGAAGTATTCTAAAAGATAGTTAAGAGAATTCAAAGCAAATAATAGCTGTTGAAGTTAAATACAATATTACTAGTGCCCACTATTCATTCAAGGCTCAGATTGACAAGGCACATGCAGAATCAGGGCATTTTCTTTTGAAAGAAATTAGATTCAGATGTTAAAGAAAGAAAAAAATTATAATTATTCTAGATCCTATGATGTAGCCTAAAAGTTACTTTCAAGTAAAAATCTAGTGCCTGCTTGATGACTCTGGTTCTGGCTCTCTCTCTCTCTCTCTCTCTCTCTCTCTCTCTCTCTCTCTTTCTCTCTGTTTACCTCTTTCTCACCCTCCATCTCCACTTGAGGGGAGAGGTAGGGCGTATGTTTTAACTATACACTCAGCATCCATGGATTCACACAATTACAGATCAAAAACATTAGAAAAAATTGTGACTATACTCAAGTGGACAAACTTATTTTCTTGTAATTATTTTCTACACAAAACAATGTAACAATTATTTATGTAGTATTAACAATGCATTAGTTATAAATAATCCAGAGATAATTTAAAGTATACACAAAGACATGCATACATGCACACAAACACACAAATAAACACATATGCATACAAATCCACATATTTTACTGTTATTTCACAATAGAAAACCAGAAACTAAAATGTGTGACTATTTGAGATTTTGGCGTATACTTACATATCTGAAAAACTGAAATTCTCATACTAAGAGGATAGTATCCTTCAATAAGAGACCACAGTGGTAAACGCAAATGGCCCTTTCAAGGTGACACTTATTTCCCTGCCAAGGTGAAGCCTGGGGTGAACTCTTCCCTTCATCCCACTCACGTCCTTTCAATTCCTTGATATTAGCAAACTCCTCTGGCCTGAGTATCCGTATCCCAGTGTTCATGTCGTCTCCTGTGTGAAATGTGATTCTTCCTCCTTTCCCGAGTCCTTCCTCCTGCAGGTCCCAGGTTATGTGGCACTTCTTTGGGGTGAGGGTGTGTGTGGGGGGGTGTTGCTTGTTCCCTCTCATCTAAATTATGTACTTCTCATTGTGTCTAATTGTTTCTGATTCTTATAGTTGCACACATATGTTTTAGAACATGTTGTCTCCAGTAAGTGGAGCTCTGTGGAGACAGAAGCTATGCCATTAAGTTTCCATTTACCCCTATCACCTAGACCATTTCCTTGCACACACTTTATAAAGACTTAATAAATATTTGATAGATGAATGAAGGGGAGAATAGATGAAGATCAGAACACCAAACTGAATGCTGAGATATGGCTACATATTGTTACATGTAAGTGCATATCTAAGTGCTTGGAAGGTCAAAAGATCAAAAATTTTAAAATGGTGGGAAGCTATCTACTACTTACTTTCTTAGTAGAATTACTTTGTAACATATTTAGAACTCTTTTTCATAAGTTGTCTTGAGGTTGATTCAGGGTGCTCTGATTTCATAAAATAACCAGGAATCGTTCAGAAAGTAATCTGGAGTGCTAGAACAAAGTTCGTCACAATGTGCGTCTGGGATGTCAAACAGCAAAGCTGTTGGACCTGGAGGACAATTTTCAAACTGGAAATCCTTGCGCATCCCATCGTCCTGGGAGGTATCATGGGGAGGTGCATAAAAGGGAGCATCACGATCTTGAATATTGATTAAAAAAATAAGTTCCTTGACCTTAAAGTTGTATTTCCCAGCTTACATTATTATGAAACATCAGCACAAAAGTATCTGATGCTTCTGAGGAGACTCCATCCCAACCTCCTCAGTTTCTAATTCTACAGGCAGTGTGTGGGCCATCTGTGCTCACTCACACCGATCAGGTTTCAAAGTCATTGTTTGGAGGGAGTTACCAGTTTCCTATATGGCTTATTTGGAGAACTCTATATAAGAAGGGAGAATAATAATTAAATGGCATAATGGATATTCATCTAGTCTTGGTACAATTGCCCCCACATCCTACTCCTTTCTTGCACCATAATGAGATCATGTGTGAAAGCCTAAATTATGTAAATGAAAAGGCTCCACTAACACTGCTGAAATATTCCTGGAGTGTTACACTTGACAACCTCAAAGTACATTTCATACTGCTAATGACTTCATCACTAACACAACTGCCATGAGTCAAGCAGTTTCCATGGCAACGCCCTCATACAGCTGTTTACCCATATAAAGTATTGCACCTTCTTAGTTACATATACAGACAGATCACTAGATTCCTAGGTACTGAAATTGAAATAATTCAATTTTCAATGTCTCTCTTTATGAAGTGATTCTGCCAGCTATAGGGATTAGCATATCAATGTGACTTTGACAGGGGTTGCTGCAAAAGACATATTTTGCAGGCACTTCATGTCAATTAGAGCCCTAACTGTTTCATGGAATAATCATTCCTGCCAGATTAAGGTCGGGCTGCAAGGTAATTTAATTGGTGCCATTATATGAAGAAAAAAAATGCTCTAATAGAGTGCGTACACTGTCTCTGCCAGGAAAGGGGAGGGCTGCACAGAGCAAATGGCTGAAAAGAATTGCCTTCTTAGCCATTTAGGAAGGATTTAGAAACAACACACATGCCAAGGTGGGAACCTCCGAGTTGTTATTTTCTGAATTACCTGGGAGGAGAACTTCGAAGAGTGAAAGGCCATTGGCCAGTTCATGGTCTTCTCCAAAGGTTCCCCTCCACACTGGAGGATAGCACTGCGATGATTGTACTGATTGATCAAGTACCTACTACCTAAGCTTGGAACGCTATGGCACATTGCTGAGGGGTGGGCGTGGGAGGCATTTGTCCTTGGGCAAAGGTGAGAAGGAAGATCCCAAAGCAGGCTTAATAGATTCTCAGTGTGCCAACAAGGAGGTTCAGCCAGCGTTTTCACTCTGTTCTTGAAGAGTATCAGATCCGTCGTGCCTTTACTGACCTTAGCAATCTGGATTTTCTAATTTAACCCTTACTGCCTCATATGAGGCTCATATTATCTCTAGAGTTCTCTACTTGGAGTTGGAAGAAATGGCTGAGGTTTTGAAGTTCCGGGAGCAGCATTACCACCCTTCCCAATCTTGCTGGGAGTAGAGTAGAGAAATGTTGTCAGAGGGAAAGAGTGCACTGGAAGCCATGACCTGTTACCAATAGCCCCTCATACCCATCCCCACTCTCTTGGTACTCCCATGATTAATGTGCAATGATTTGTGGGAGAGAGAGAAGTGGGGCCAATGCTTTCAGTGTCACTTCTCACCTGAAAAGACTCCCAATTTGAAGGGCCTTGAATTTAGTTAAGCCTTGAATAATCTAAATTGCCAGAAAAACTAATCTTGCAATCTACCACAACTTCATATCATTAGTAGTTGCCTTGCATTTTCATGTCCTATAACTTCACTCCCTGGCTCTTGCTGCTTAAGGGCAAGAATTGTGATCTTTGTATCAATACAGCACCCTAAAGATAACATGTGGCTTACATAACAGGTGTCTTGTATTCCATTCTTACATTATTGATGATGCTGGAAAACATTTTTTAAAATATTCAAGAAGGCAGTGAACCTTGTAGGATACAGTCAATGTAAATTACTGTTTTTCAGAGATGGTCTCTAATGTACCTAACTTTCCAAATCAAAGAGGCCTTTCAAGTGTGTCTAAGACAGCATGGTCCCATAGAAATTAACACAAGCCATGTGGAAAAATTTTAATTTGCTACTAGCCACATTAAAAAGGTGAAAGTACACCGATTTCTAGCCATGATATATCCAAAGTATCATTGCAGCAAGTAGTCAATATGAACCTTGTTAATGAGCTATTTCACATTTTATTTCCAACTCTTTGAAAATCAGTTCACATTGACCACAGATCTCACTTAGTACTGGCTACCTTCCAAGTATTCTGTGCCCACGTGGGGCTGGTGGCTCCTAAGTCGGGCATTACCCGTTAGCAGCAGAGCCAGCACCTACCTCTCTTACACTTCTGGCCTATGTTCTTTTCACTGCATGGAAGGGAGGCAAATTGTTTCTGTGATACTCATCTTTTTTTTCTTTCCCAACCCTCTGGCTCTTTGCAGGATTCCCCAGCCTCAGCCATGAGGTAGATCTAGGAAATGCCTCTGAAGAACTTCTAGTCACACAAAGCTTCTGTGAAGTCTTAGATGAAAATTAGTTTGTTTTCCATTTAAAGATGTGGGCTTCAAATAGTGCAAGGAAGACTTTTAGAGGTTGATGGGAGGAGGGAAGCTCCCCTCAGGTTCTGTGTTTCTTTCTCTCAATGTGGACAAATCCCATATTAGTCCACCACGTCTCCTTTTCAAGCTTTGCAGGTCACACCTCTGACTTTGATAGTTATTATTTAAACACTATTGACAGAAGACAAAAACCTTACCTATGAATGCATATTTATTTATGTGTATAGGGTGGTCACGTCTATAGTCTTTATGTTCAGTGAGGAAATACATGGAATTAGAGCAAATTGCTCAAAGTCACAGTGTAAGATACAAAGGAACTTGAACTGGAGATGGCATTTAGGACTGTCCACTGTCCAGTGCTGTCTAGGTCAAGGTTGCCCAAGGCTGGCTGGCTAGTGTGGGTTCTGGAGAGATGGGAAAAAAAAAAACATGCATTGTCCACACAGCCTATTCCAACAAGGGGAACTTTTTGGTACCTGAGGGAAGGTCAAAGCAGGGTATGTTACTCAAATGGCCCAGTAGAGCCAGGAGATACCCAGTGAGAAGGAGGAGGCTTGGGTAAGAGAACAGAGGGCCAGAAAGGAAGCTGGGGGTCTGCTCCCAGTGAAAATGGGGGGCAGGAGGTCATAGGGCAGAATGAGTCAGGGTTATTGGTTTCCCTTGGTGGCCTCAGTTTTTCTTCCTGAATTTCTCACAGCTGGCTTTTGAGAGAGCAAAGGTACAGACAGCAAAGTCTAGGAGAGTACTTCTTCTTCTCCTAATCTGGGGGACTCTCATGGTGGGATAAAACACCTATTTTTCTGTGGGTCATGATCGTGTGCTCTGTGCTGGTGCACTCAGAGGATTCCGACTCCAAACCCAGTCAGTCTGTTTGTTTCCCTGAAGTGACATGGTGACAATCAGTATGGTGTTTTTGCAAGTTGCTGTAATTTTCCCCAAAATATTTGCCAGGTTCTCCTTCCTTCTAATTAATACTGGCAAGTAATCCTTCCTCCTCCAAGGGAGCAATACCTTCTTCAGAGCAGGTGTGCTGTGATGCTTCTTTTGTGACAGGTCACACACAGAAAAACAGGAGAAACGTATAGCACCTTCCAGAGGCTATTCAGGAAAAGGTCTTTCTGTTTTATTTAAAGACTCTTGTGTTGTTGGCTACTTTGTTTAAAATGAAACAGTGTGCAAATGACTCTCCTTGGGAGTAGGGAGTTCAGATGAACAAGTCTGGCCCCTTTCCCACTGGATAATGAGTACACCCAGGTAGCTGTTGAGAACAGTGATGTATTCAGTTGTCACCCTTATTTTACACTGGGGCTGGGTGGCTTGCTGAATGTATAAACATAAATCTATCACCTGTTTTTACAAGTTCCCACTTGGAAAGCCAAAGTCTTAGAATAATGCATGCTTGGTATTTGTGAGGTTGGCAAACCCTTCCATCATTTCCATAACATCTATGAGCATTTGTAGCAAACTATAGACCCTAACACACACACACACACACACACACACACACACACACACACACACACACACACAGCCGGAGACACATACACACACATACACATACAGACAGAAATAAAGAGAAGAGAGAGACAACTGTAAACAAAGGAAATTTCCTCAGTCTCTTAGCTTCTGTAAAGAAACAGTAAAAATATGAGATGAGTGAAGGCAATACTGCACTAAAAATTAGAAAATTCTCTCTTAATTTTTTATAAAATGAAATTAAATATGGTCTCAGATTTTCCAATCATCACTTCTTGGATTTCCAACACTTGAGACTTAGTGCAAATCAGAAATTGCAAATCAGATTTTAATAAAGGGGGGGGCACAAAACAATGAGACCCACAGGCCACATTCAAAATTTTGGCACACTGCTAAATCCAAACGTCACTGAGTGTCCACTTTAGATCATGCACTCACTTGAACAAAGATGGAGATAGTGGGCCCTTGTGAAGAGGAGATATTCAAATGAGTGCTAACTGTGCTAAAGGATTCTGGGAAGTCCCCAGATGGATATTTTCTAGGAAGTTTGGAAGAGGATTCTTGGAAGACCACCTGACCAAATACTATATTCATAAAAATCTACACTCAGATCAGCAGCCAGCTCCACAACGTAGTGAAGAGAATTCTTAAGTCTAAATGTGCTGACTTCTGAAGCTGCTACAGATGAGAGCAGAGGCCAAGATGCCGCACGTTCTAGGCTCTCCAGGCGAGCAAGGGGAAGGTGAGCAAGGCTGAGCATGGCTGCTCTAGGGACAGGTGGCACAGCTGCTGATTCCTGCCTGTGGCCCAATAGCTGCCTCAAAGGAGAGATATGCACAGGCCCAAGCCTTGGCAAGTGTCATGCACGAAACTCTGAGCTGGTTACCTCTTATCAGTAGGTAAACATATCTGCCCACTAAACAGCCCGGTGATTGAGGGAATAATCCCTGGATTGCAACAAAGCAGAATTTAGCCTTGTTTACCAAGTCTACTAATAAGCTCAGAGATGAGAAACACACTAGTTTCTCCTTTCCTTCTCCTTTGCACCCTCCCAGTACTGCCTCCTCTTAGCCAAGCCCATAAAACAGATGTCATGGAAACCTAAGAAATAATGTTGCAGGAATCAGCTTCACCTTGAAGCAGAAGGAAGAGGGGAGGTGACAAGATATGGCCCTGGGGCAAAAGGCAAAAACCTACATTATTCTCGTAGCTTGTTTGACACAAACTAGTAACACCTGGCTCTATCCTGTTTTGTTGGATACTCTAGGACAGAGCTGTCTGTTGTGGTTTGCACGTGGCATGAGTTCATCTTCTAAGGGTTTGTGTTGGGATCTTGGTCTCCAATATAACCATGTTAAGAGGAAAGGACAGTGAGATGTCTTTGGGTCTTTGAGTCTAAGACCTTAGAAGGGATTAAGATGCTTATAATGAATCATTGAGTTGGTCCCTATGAGAGTGAGGTTATTTTTTAATTAAGGCTGAATCCTAAATTGCCCGCTAATTTCCTGTTTGGCAGTGCAATCTCTTCTTTCTGCACGTGCTCTCACATTAGGCTCTTCCCGGAATTGAGCATCCAGAACTGTGAGCTAAGTAACGTTCTTTTGTTTATAAAATAGAGTGCTTCAGGAATTTCACTATAGTAATGGAAAACTGTCTATCCAATAGACAAATTTAAAGAATTAAATGAAGTGTAGACATTTTGATAAAGTATTTAATTTTATCTCATATATCCAAAATATTATCATTTTAACATGTAATCAATATGACCAGGTTTAATGATATACATTTTAAGTCTTTGAAATCCAGAGTATGTTTTGTATTGACCACACTTCTCAATTCAGACTTTGCAAGCACTCAATAGTCATAGAGAACTAGTGCGTTTTTATTAGAGGGCACAGATTAAGAGCTCCAAGTGATTTCTTAAGATTCTTGAGGTAAGATAAGAGCCCACTGTAGAGCACATCTCCACATCCGAGATCTGAGTGAAAGCTCCAATAAGTTCTTACTGAACTCAAAACCAAAAGGGAAATAACAAAACACAACAGAAACCTGTTGAACAAATCACAGAAGTCTGAGAAAGGCTAGATATGCCAGAATTAATAACATCTAGATCTGCTTCACACACCCTATTAAGTAACTGCAAACTTATAAGCTGTGTTATTGAGTTGTGAATTTCTATTGGAGAAGGATGTATTCATTTTTATGGTTTCCACTTTTACTATTAAGAAGGAGACTTCCCTTCTGGCAGGAGACTACCAGAGTTGGGTGGACATTTTCCTTAGAACAGGTAATGACTGAGCATCGAGGAGATTTGGCCTTACGGAAATTTCAACAGCCCTGAAGCTCACCAGTGAGATGCACACAATGTACGTGATGATCTCTTCTGAAGGGCGAGAGGAGAACAACACACACAGTCATGTTCATGGGCTTTCTGTCCAGCAATGGGCCTATGAGTGTTGGCTGTATTGTCACTCTTCATACTCTCTCTATATTTAGTAAGGTTTTTTTTAATAATCCTTGGATCTTTAATAAGTTCATACTTGGAACTCACACAATGCATGCAAGGTAAGTGAAACAGGTGGGAAGCAAGCAAAGGAAGGAAAGAGGGAGAGAATGAATGATGGAAACGAAAATAAAATAAAATATACAGCCAGTGCAGGTGGACCTTGCCCAGAGCACGGTAGCTGAGAAGATGCCTCGCTGTAGTCTGACATCCATCTTCATGCTTTACCACCTCTCTGCCCAGCTTCACACATACAAGGCAGGTGGCCCCTAGACATGGAGATGTGTTTTAGTTTGGTTGAGGATGAGCCTTCAGGCAGACCCCTGGACTTGCTTTTATGGGGAAGAAGAAAAATACATGATGTGCAAAAATTGGGCCAGTGTTGGTGTGATGAAGGGTACGACCTATGCTCTAATGCCATCAGAGACCCTCCCTTGATTATTAGAATGATTTCATATGAAGAAAAGAGCATAACAGACATATAGACTTAAGTTGGGATCCAAATACATCTAGAGCACCTTCCGGTTCCTACCAGAAGCACTCCCGTTGCTGGAATCCCCATGTGACATTATGAGCCAGCCCTGACTGACAGCTGCACGATGGATTTCTCTTCTGAAGCTGTCAGTAGCTTGCAAACCCATCCCCAGAGTCAAGTCTGGAGGGCAATGGCTCAACTAGTCATTCTCTCTGCATTAGTTTGACCCAAAATTCCTCCTCACTCCAGGAGACTGAGCTGCCCCAACACAGAACTGGCCAAGACTTGAGTTTCAGACACAGATTCAGGAAGAAGACGGAATTAAGTCCGGGGAGAAGATGAGTTCCATGGGAGAGGAGCAGCAGAGAGCAGGGTGAGGTTCGGACCGTACAGGAGAGGGAGCCGGGCACCCGCAGGACTGGGCCGGAGCTTCACAGAGCTCTACTCCTCGTGCCTCTTCTTGGGTTCATATTCTTGGCTGCATGTCACCGTTGGACCTGCAAGTGCCTCACAGTAGCAGACAGGTGTCATCTTCGGTAAGAAAGTCCTGCTCTGACACAGGCAGTGTTATGTCACCTCCCTAGCCATGCAGTGGCCTTGTTCTACGGACAGCGAAAGTGAGAGGCATGTTTTATTTAGCAAGAAACATTTCTCCGCTTCCCCCAGCATCTAAAGGGGAAAGATAATGATGACAAGTGTTTTCAACGTATTTCAACTGACAGAGTCACGTAATTAAATTTTAATTGGAAAAGGCCTGAAGATATAAACAAAAAAATCTAGACTTATTTCTCATTTTATTTCCCCCCCAATAATCCAAATGGTTTTTGAAAGCAGGAACGATCTCAGCCATTTTGTTGTCTATGAAACTTGCTAACTGACAAGAACTCTGTTTGATGTTAATGGTAGTGATGGGGCAGCCTGAGCTATTGCTGGAGCGTCTCTGCGTGGGCACATGCGCGTACAGCATGCACGTAAGTGTACATAGGTAAAATGGCTGAGTAAGCATTAGACTGTAAATCTAAAGATAGAGGTAAAGTCCTCTTTTTACCAAGCCTCGAGGTGATTAATCATAGTGAATTGCAAATTCAAAGGAGCAGCTTCAATCCTGCCGGGGCTTCTCCCGCCTACCCCCTTTTTAGGCGGGAGAAGATAGATTGAAGCCAGTTGATTAGGGTATTTAGCTGTTAACTAAAATTTCGTAGGATTAGAGCCTACCAATCTAGTACGCACGCACACACACACACACACACACACACACACACACACACACACACACACACACCTGATCTAGCAGTGCTCAGATAAGGTGGCTAAGTTAGACGTGTAGTGAGTAAACTAAACTCCAAGAATAGCAGGGACTCTGTTAAGCCTCAGAAAAATGATTTGGAATTTAAATAGTAAGTGTTCGAAAGTGATAGGCAAAATAAACCTGGAAGACTGTTTGTGATCCAGATGGGACCTGCTGCTCTCTGAGCAGGGAGAGGCGCTGTCAGTATTTTGACAGACACGGAATGACTGTTTAGACTGATGTTCAGGACTGAGCCAAGGAGGCGCTGGTTGGGAGCTTGGCACGTGGGAGCTGGGAGAGCTGGAGACCTTCCTGACAGATTGACAAGCCTGCGCAGGAATTCTTTTCAAAGAGGAGGGAGGGGAGAGGTGAGAGGAAGATAAAGGCACAGCAAGACTAGGGACTGGGGAGCAGGTGGCAGGTGAGGTGAAAAGGGCAGGATTGCGTTTATCAGCTTTCCCTCTCGGGGATTATTAAAGAGAGGCAGGTCTCGAAAGTCACGAAGGAGGAAGGGGGACAAGCATCGCTTCCCTACACTTCTGTCTCTTGGTAGTCTGTGACCCCTCGGGCCTGCTTAGTGCTCCGGGAAGGAAAACCCAATGACAGATGCCTCCCGGGAGAGGGCTGAGGGTCGGGTGGGAAAGTTCAACCCGAGGCAGCCACCGAGGCAGCCACACAGAGAGAAAGTGGCCTGTACAACCGTCACCCAGAAGGGAACCTAGAGTCCGAGATGAGGGTGTGAGAGCCCTGAAACCAAGCCCTTCAGGTAGGAGAACCAGAGTGGTGCTGGGAATGCTGCTCCCCAAATGCGGGTCTTCCCCTTTCTCCTCCCTGCCGCTTCGCGGCCCTTGATCCCCTTGTAGGCCCCAGTCTGGGCTGCCTGCCCCTCTCTCCTTCCCCACCTATGTGCACTGAGGCCCTCCTCCGACCACCCTCAGTGTTCTTGAAGGGCTGCACATCCTGATTCCCACTATCTAGTTCAGCGGTCTCGCCGCATGCTGCGCAGCAGGCGTGCTGCAGCCAGGACAGAAGCTTCCTCTGCATTTACAGCCACTCCCCTTGGCTCCCCTGACCCCAGATCTCTGTTTGCCATCTCTAAGATTAGCAGCCGCGTAGGACCCTCCAAGGAGCACGAGCCCTATTGCAAACCACGCAGCTGAGGGGTCTGTCATTCCCTACCAGGATCTCACCCTAACCACGTGAGGTGGAGTTGAGCCAGTGATGCTAGTGTCACACCGCCTACAGCAGAAAAAGTGTCTCCCATCAAACTGGTCCCTTATGCCAAAAGAGCTGGGGACCGCTGTGCTGCTCTTGTGCATGTCATCAGGGCTTTTAGCTCCGGGCAGTGGGGAAGGGGTGGCCCCAAGCTGCTGCTGTCAGGGAGGCTCGGTTCAAATCTCACGTCTGCTCTTCCTTAGCCACATGTACCTGAGCAAGTTCTTTACTCTCTGGGTTTTGGTTTAGAGAGTAAAAATCATGCGGCATGAGTAGCCAGATTGTTGCATCTAGATTAGTAGCCGTCAACGAGGGTCCTGAGAAATTTTTGGCTGTGGCAGCTACAGAGCGTAGGGATGTATTCTACCGCCTAGGAAATTCAGTCCAGGAATGTTGCTAAATACACGAAAAATACATGATAGTTCCCTTCCAATGCAATGTTAATGGTACACTGGCTACTTAGGAAGTGTCACGTACACAGTGGGTGTTTTGTTTTGATCTCACTGGGCAGTCCAGTCCGCTCTTGAATTCGCTATGCAGCCCAGGCTGGGTTCTAACTGCTGATGCTTCTTTTTCTTCCTCCTAAATGCTGGGATTACAAGCATCTGCCATCACACCCGGCCAGAGTGGATTCCTGCGCACGGGCTGCTTTATATTCTTACGTATGTGTGTGGCTTGGGATGATTGTGAGCTCTTTGAGGGCAGACAAAGGCTGAGTTATTATCGTTTTTTATTTAGAACCTTGCAAAGTAAAAAAAAAAGAAACTTTGAAAGACATCAACTACTTGCTAGAAGGAATCTCAGAACAGACTTTTATGACAAAAGGTTAAATCTGTTTATGTACCACCAGTTTGCCTGTTCATGAAATAAGATTGAAGTGGACCATGTTAAAGTCATATCTGGATCGCTCAAACACAACTTTAAGAGAAAAATGCAGTCAAGTCTGCTTTTCAACAGACTGACAACAAAAGAAAGGCTGTTTGACTAAACCCATCCCTTTTTCACTGCGAGCCATCAAAGTGATACAGGAGGGTGGCCTGCCCGGTGTGAGGAAACTTCACCTTTGCTCATAAATTCATCAGAAATGTTTCAAGTGACCTGCTTTTGCTGGAAAACATTGCAAAATAGATTTCAGGGTTGTTCCCTTGCTCCTTAGTAATTATCCGGAAATATCTAGGACCATATGTCGCTGCTGCTCTCACACTCAGCACCCAGCACAGCGGCCCAGTGCATGGTCAGTAGATGTTTGCTGAGGGGAGAGGAGCCCTCCACATCGCCTGCAGAACCGACTAGAGCCAGCCTCAGGGGCCAGGTGTCAGCTCCAGTGCTCACATGTGTGTGGTCTCTGTTAGGCTTATTATCATCTTTGTATCTCCCTTTAATACCTGTGAAACAGGTACATATGCTCCCCATCTTTGGGGACTTAAAGTGCACACAGAGTTCTAGGTCTCTCTTCCCATGAAGAGACCGGGCAGTGATACACATCAGGCAGCCAGCATGCTACTTAGAGAAACAAAGCAAACGACAAGCCTCCTTAGCGTTGCTTCAGCACTTTGTAAGCTACATTCTTTTTGTTTAGGAGAGCGATGCTGTGAGGTACATGAGCCAACATAAGTATTTTCTACCCAAGTTGGGTGCCTAGCAGTTACTAGAGTGGGCATTCTTGCCTCTGATGCCCTAACACAGGGATTCTTAACTGGAGCGATTGGCCTCCCTCAGAGGATATTTGACATGCCTGAGGACAAGTGACGGGTGCTGACAGTGTCTACTTGGCAAAGGCCAGGGATTCTGCTGAACATCATACAATGTGTGAGACAGGTCCCCACAACAAAAGTTAGTGAGTCCAAATGCCACTAGGGTCAAGCCTGAGAAGCCTTGGCCCTGACAGAAAATCTTGTATTCTCTAAGTACACAGTTGAGACATCCACTGTGAGGTATTGGAGAATCCCACGCTCTGCAATGAAGTCATCGATTCATCTCAAAGGCTCTGTGTTTCTCTAGGAAGCCCCTGGGAAGAGCCCTCTGTGAACCACCACTGTTCACTACACCACGGAATCAGCACAGTCATGCATGCGTTTAGGAGTTTCGGAAGCACCCTGACTGCGCGTGTTGATCTTATGGTTAAAATCCTCCTGCATATGGTCAACTTGTGGGGCCCAGTCTGGCAAGGAGCAGGCAGGGAGTTGTACTCACTGGGAGACACTCATGATGGGTGCCTGATGTGTAATGTTAGATGTATTCGGCAGGTGGGAAAGGAACCTTCTTTAGAAAAGAGAAGAAGGAAGTCCCGAGCTTCTTAATCTCTGCACGTGTTTGCGTGTCCCTTATGTGTCACAGTTCAGGTTGCCTACTTTTCCACTTACCTTCATAGCCACCTTATTAGGAACTAGAATTTCAGGATTTTTGGATTTGGAAACAGAGTTGTCAGTTTTTAACATTCTAGAGTAGATGAGCAGCCTAACATTGGTGGCATTTTATAATCAGTGACAATTTTTTTTTTTTTTACATTTTAATATACATGAAGGAAAGATATATCATATAATCTTAGCTTCTTAGATCAATAAATTTGGCCCCTTGTGTATGATAATATGAGTAATATGTTGCAGATCTGGGGATCATAAGACATATATGTGAGGTGATCAAAATATATGGTAAATGTCTAAATTTTAAAAATCATTTATTACAATAAAAGAAAAGTGGTCATTATTTCCTCTCAAACAGGTATTTATCATTCTTTATAAAGCAGTTCTTGAACTCATCTTTCCTGAGTGTCTTTATAAGTTGTGATTTAAAAATACATAGTGAATGCTACTACCGTGTGCCACCCAACAGAAGGGCAAGCTAGGAGAAGCAGCACAGTGTGTCATCACCAACCATGTACACTGGCTCTGACATGATGTGTCTTCTGGTTCCTCTCCAATGTCAAAATGATCATGAAAGGTAAATGTTTTAAGTTAATTTAGGACATGGAGGCAGTCACAACTAAAGGTACCCACAAAATAAGACTTTTAGAACTGCTTCAGAAAGGGGGAAAAGGATGAGATAAGTGTATCCCAAGTGAGGCAGAATATTTTGAGGTTAAAGATAAAGTATATTTTACAATAATTTTAAAAATGTAAGCTTTCATTGTATTCTTCAATCACTCATTATATGGTCTTTATTTCTAATCTATTAAGGAAATGCATACAGTGGGGAAGGAGAATATTTGTTCTCTGGGAAAGTCAGCAAGGAAATACTTTCTTTTTAATAGTTTGCTCTAGGCCCAGTGGGGCAGGCCTTTGTTTTCTATTTATTCATTTATTTTCTACAGGTGTGCTGTGTCCCACAACACTCAGTCTATGTGGTGCTGGGGCTTGAACCCAGGGGCCCCACACTTGCCAGGCAAGTGCTCTTAACCACTGAGCTCCCTTCAGCACCATGGAAATACTTGTTACTGAGCTCACAGGATGGCTGCAGTTACAGGCTAAAAAAAAAGTGCATTTTTGTTAGCCTATGTTTTTAGAGAAATTTTAAACTAATGGGGGAGAAAACAAAGAAGGTAAGTTCCTAAGACTTGAAGTTGCTGTGAACAGTGACAAAGACAGATGGGATCTAAGTAAGTCTACCTGAGAAGACAAACCTTTCCAACCAAGGTTATATCGTGGTTGGAGCAGCCAGGACCAGGGTGGGAAGTCAGGCTTTGAAATCCACCTTTAGCTGATTGTCCTGGACCCTGGGACGGTGATGCAGCCTTTCCTAGGTGTTGCAGATCCGTAAGATAAAATTTAGCTTTGGAGTACTTGATGATATTTCAGCTATTTCAATGGCGCCAATCTGTGCTTAGGAATGAAATGTATTTTAAACTTGTTCCAAATAGAATTCTATCTCAATGCTAAAAACACAGATAGGTGATGTCTAGCAGATACTTGTTCCATGTAATTTTTTCCATAATCAACTGCCTGATTGCAATCTTTCCCTATCAGACATCATCTGTGTCTCTGCACATGTCACGTTTCTTATCTTTTCTTTTTTTCTTACTTTTTTATGAGTACATATTGGTTATCCAGATTAATGGGTTTCATTTTTGCAGGTCTTTACATGCACATAACATGCTTTGCTGGTTTTCACCCGGTTACCCCTTTGTTTGCACCATCACTGGTACAATGGATTCCTGGCAAGCCTGTTACTCATGACATCCGGGAATCCAAGGATAGAATATAGCAGTGCATCTTATATTTTTTTTCACAAATTCTTCTCAGTTTCATCTTGAAAACATAATTCACACTAAATTTATTATAAATAAATGTATGGCATAACTAAATCTTGGTTGATCTAAATCCTCTTCACTCTTTGATGCTACTTTGCATGTGACCACATTGAACTCACAGAAGGAGAGTGTCTTGAAGAGATCACAGCTAATTCTGACTTTTCCAAGGAGAAAGAATTTTGCTTTACCGAATGGACAATCTGTGCCAAAGCATTACATCTGGCTTTTGTTTCTATTTGACTGACATCTTGTGTCTTAACTCTTTAGTTAGGGATTTCTATTGGACATTTGTTTGCAGATGCAGTTCCTCTACTCACCTGTGTGTGTCTCCCTCTCCCCCTTTTCATGATCACTACCACAAGCACACACAAACATTATTAAAGAAAAAAAATTGAGCCTAGAGTGTATTGGTATTTGATAATTTTGTTGAATACCAGACATTCCCTCTTCACTTTGTAGGCCAAACTGTTTCCCCTTGGAAATACCTCCTTGACTTAAGTCTCTATGGTTTGGGTCTTAACTTGATTTTACCTGTTTCAGGGTAAAGAATATAGCATGAACTCGAGCAGCCACATTCTCCCTTTGCAATGATTGGATAAGGGATGAGAATTTAAACCAACGGAAGCCAAGGAGGCAGTTACAAGACTTCTGAAACTGTGAGAGGCATTCTCCCTTTATTATTGAACTTAGAATTATGAGGATAGAATGTTGGAATCTCTGGATGATAATTTTATTCTTCAGTGAACAGAGCCACTGAAAATGAAATAAATTAATGGCAAAGCAGAATGAAGAGATGGAGAAAAACCTGTTCTGATGATATTATTGGAACTCTTGGTCCTACTGAGCTTGGAACTCTAGATATTTTGGTTACATGAACAAAAATATCAACCTCTGTGTAGGGCAACATTATTCTGATACCCACAATTGCAAAATAGCTGATGGATCCAGCAGTGTAGAAGTCACCTGTTGACTAAGCTCCATGGAAGAGATTTGGTTGCTGGCTTAGGTGATTTTTTATTGGCTATGTTTTTTTTTTCAGCTGCCTCATTCTTTTGCACAATGTTATGGATGACAGTTGAGCATAACCCATATTTTCAATCAAGCTGTGAATTTTCTGATTTTTCCGGATCTAGGCTAGAACAGCCTTTTTGTTATGAGAACTACATCCCAGAGGAGAAGGGAAAACATCTATTGCTAGTGAGAACTAAAACTGGACAGGCCCAATCACTGAGTTGTCTACACAGCAGAGGGCATTTCCTTTGGGAAGTGCTGACAAGAACTACTTGTTCGGATAAGAACTGCCTTCCCTGTGCTCTTGTAACTTGGTTAGGCCCTGAAAATGCAGCTTGACTTTCAAGCAAAGGATCAACAACGTTGTTTACATGGAAGCAGGATCATTATGGGAACGACAAGATGAACAAGTGTGTTGGAGGCAGAGAGCAGGGAATGGCTGTGCAACTGTTTTACCTCCCTTATGCACATACACACGCAGCAAGATATTTTCTTGCTATAAATTACTGATATCACTGCTGACAGCTACATTTTCATCTGCTTGAAATCAAAAGGCTCCCATTTTAGTTTGCCTCATCTTATTTTAAAGTGCTTTTGCTTTTGGTGGTTTTGGCCAGGGAAATCCAAGGTCTTGTTACGGAGATAGCCTGGGCTAAAGTCCAATAACTCCATTTCTTAGTCTAGTGCATTGTATTATTGATGATGCTATTATTTGCATCTGACTTCTTTTGTCAGACTATGGCCTTGTCCTCTCCTTAGGACCTCTCAGAAAGATCTGAGCCTGGATGGGGCATAGATCGAACAAATGCCAATTTTTGTTCTTGGTGACCATGACCCGTGCCCTGTTTGTTAGAGATCAAATGAGCATGATCTTGTTACAGAACATTACAACAAATTAAAGTCACTAAGAATGCCTGGGTTCTAGTCCAAGCATTGTCATTAGTTATCTCAGTAGTCTAGAACGAGCCTTTTAGCTTTTCAGACTTTTTGCATCTACTATAGTGCTATTTAACCAAATGACTTGGAAGTTTGTGGATCTCATTTGAGTAGCACCTGTGTGTCACTGGAAGAGCCACAGGGTCAGACCTCAGCAAAACAAAGGAAGCAAGAAGTGTCTTCTCTTCCTTTGGTTTCTCTTCTCCTTCCCTGTCTTGGGTTGGGGTTGCCTACAAGACCTCAAGTAAAGACTGGCCCCTGTTTATTTGGGAGTTGACCATTACAAGTATCAGCAGAGAAATAGGAAAAGAAATGAGGCAGCCAGCAGAGAGCGCACTGGTGAGCTGGTTCCTGCTAAAGGAAATTGGGGTCTCATTCTTCTGACGGACCTCTAGAAGACTACGAGAATTGTGCCTCAAGGAAGTCTTGCAAATCATAAGGGGGCCCACCCTCCAGGCTCCTGCATTATTAATCAAACATACTTTCCAGGAGCATTAACCTCAAACATTCAGACAGTCTTGAAGGTTTACAAAAGATGCTACTGGCACGGGTACACCGGGAACAGTGTTAGGATGAAGAGCCTCCCTGCACTGCTCAGAGGTACTGTGGTACCTCAGCTTCAGTCCTTCCACTTTTGCTGTTTCTGAAATGCTGGATGCTAGGCCTTTCCAATTAATCATTCTCGAGATCTGTGCCTAACTGTTCAGCTGCACCTGTTATGTGAAGCTTGACCTCTGGCTAGGCTGACTCACGGTAGTTACCAGCCCTCTCCCCATGCCCACTCAACTAGATGAATGACAGGAGTCTGAACTTGTTGCCCCTTGCCTACTGCCCTTAAGGCTGGACCATACTGCCCATAGTTGTATACATATGCTTCCACATCTGTGCACACTACACATTTAGACTTCACACAGTCATGTTGCTATCCCAAGAGACAACAGGACAAAGGAGGAAAAAAAGTAAATAGAAGCACTACTTTTCACTTTTAGTAAGAAAAGCACTTCGGCCATTTTGACTCCAACTTTTTATGAAACAAAGAATTCACAATGGAAGGTGTGTGTATCATTGTGCCATTTATTTATCATGCGTCAGAATGCTTTTTGGTCTTTTTGCATGCATTTTTTTTATTAACAGCGTTTATATTTAAATTTGGAGGGACTGTTAACTACTCGTAGTTTTTTTGTACTTCTCTTATTCTTTGAGGAAAAGACTTATTTATGTTCCCCAACTCCTCATGTAGGTTTAGAAAGCTATCTGCATCAAATAAACTCATAGTTTAAAGGTTCATATTTATTGAGCATTTGGCATTTTCTCCAAGCATATTCTAATTACTGTGGGATTTACGAAAGAAGACATTCTAATACTCTTCCTTCTGTGGAGATTAGTAAGGGGAGGGGAGATAAGACTCCTGAAATGAAACAGAGGCTAATACAAGCCATTTTATAGTCAAGTTCTGCATTGTAGGCATTGGGCGAGCTTTGCTAGAGGGGCTTGAAAAACAAACAGAAATCCCTGATTAAGTAAGATTTTATGGTTGTGGACTTGAGATAGAAGTACTCAGAATGATCCCATCTTTTACTCCATGCCAAACTGTTTTCTACAATTTATTTCTTTAGAACTCTGTTTAGTCTAGTCTTGAATATTCTTAAGGTTCCGGTTTCTATCATAACTATCAGGAAACCCCTCCCAATCTAAGCCTCCTCAGCCCCAAGAAGCTTTCTCCCAAGCTCACGTGGCACTGCTGTGCTTTACGGTGCCCTTTGCAAAACCATTTCATCATTTCTCAGGTCACACTCCCAGTACCCTTACTTTCTATGTCTTTCTGTGGTTGGCCACCAAAGCCCCTTGTGTCTTTTTCTTGTCCTTCTGCATAGGTGTCTTTCCTAGCTATGGCGATCTTATTCCTTAATGTCCTTCACATTAAGTAAATGATAAGGCAGAGTGTGAGTTACAGAAGCCAGAGTACTTTGGAAACTAGATCTCTGGTGTTTTCTGTCCTTAGAATATTTTCAAGTTCATGGTTCTTAGTGTGAAGCCCTGGCACATAGTAGGTGCTCAGTAGCAGCTGCTGGATACATAGACTAGCTCACATTCCTCCGAGTACCTGTTGCTCCCAACAACGACAACTTGGAGTCTAAAAGGTTTGATGACACGGTGAAGTGGAGCACCAGATATCACCGACCCTGGGGCCAGGGAGAACACAGTGCAAATAACAGTAGCACAAAAGAAGAGAAAGGACACACAGAAAAAGAAGGCAGAACCAGGCGTCAGAGTCAGAGTCGGAGTTGGGCGCCTTGACAGGACCAAACCTCAGCAGACCTCCCTCTGTGTGCCCACCCACCTCATCTCTGACTCTAGAAGACAGGTGTGGGCCTGTATCATTAGAACTTTAAAAATTGAAAAGTTGGAATTTTTGGTGGGATACTAAATTTTTCTAGTAGAATTGTCAGGGAGGAGAACACAATCATCAGTGCAATCAGAGAAATCTCTCAGGCCCCGGAAGAGCAGCCAGCTAAATGTGCATACTGTCTGCTCGGTTATCCTTCAGAGTGGTGTCATGTTTGAGGAGACCTTGTCCCTGCTGTCACTCTGCTCTCATTAACTCACAAGGCAATGTTCTCTCTCATGTTACAGAAAATACAGGATGTTAGTCTGGCATTTGTTTGACCATACACTATTTCTCCCTGAATGGTAGCAAAAAGTACTCAAATCACTCAGTTGAGCATTTAGTCGAGCAGTCATAGTTATAAAATAATGGTTTCTCAGTTGAGGCAAAGTTAGTGTATACACAGCTTGTGTGTATAATTTGGAAATGTGTCTGTGAAAGCTGTTTGGAGCTCAGAGAATAACCACCTACTCAAAGGTAATTTCTACTTTATTGTGAGCTTTCCACAGTATCGTAGCCATAAAAGATCTAAAGAAAGAGAAATAACCTATTTTAAAATTATGCTTTTGCCCAAATACGTTTTATATTCTGAGATGGAACATCAGAGGCCGGCACACAGTGACTTTTCACCAGTTCAGTCTGGACAGAAGCGTAGGGAATGCAAATGCAAGAATTCAGTATATGTAAAGAAATCTCATGACTCGAAAGAATCCTATAGTTAGTACGACATGGCCAAGACCTGACCACCTTCCTACACTCTAGTGTGACTTGATTGAGAACTGAATTTGTCCAAGCTGATATGCGAATTGTCCAAATTCAAATTATAAGCTTTAATGGTTATTTCTTCTCTTAGTCTATTGGCCAGGATTGGTTACATGGTCTTACTAAAGCAGAAGGCAGAATTCTACTGTGTTGCTCATGGGGTGGGGTAAGGAGCCAGTGGTGAAGACTTTCATCCTTCCAGTAAGCCTGGTCAAGCCTGCCTTCCCAGGGAGATGACCTTGACTGCTGGTTTTCCACATCACAACCTCTTACTCTCACATACCTGATTTTCCTTATCCCCTTGTTTCAAAGTCAATTTCACATATCTCCTTTAATTCACCGCATTCTCTAATTAGCTGTTGTATTTATCGTTGGTGAAATGTACTGTCATGATAGCAAGCATCTTTGTTTCTTTTGATAACTGCTGAATACAGTGCTGGAAATGGTACCCCAAACCTCTAGCCTCTGCTCAGATACACGAAGACAAACCTAGCATTTTCATGATAACTTTCTTACCAAAAATGCAAAATCACAATCTAAGAAAACATAAAAAAACGCAACCAAGGCACACCCCACAAAATTAATGATCGATACTCTGCAGAAGTGTCTAGGTCATGAATGTTGATGAGAAGCTGAAGAATTATCACAGACTGGAGGAGACTGAGGAAAGATGAGAACTGAATGGGATGTAGCACTGGGTTGGGTCCCAGAACAGAAAAGAAGATTTATTTAAAAAAAAAAACTAGTATAAGCAAGTCAAAAGGTAGTAACTCACCTGGTACAAATATATATTAGTCTGTTGATTTTGATATATAGTTACTCATGACGTGAACCTTAGGAAAAGTTGAGTGAAGTTTATGTGGGAATTTTTCTGTGTAAGTTTTACGAGCCTTTCTGAAAGTCTAGAATTATTTCGAAGTTTAACACTATTATAAAGCTTCCAGGGGTCAGTCACTCTGGCTCTCACTTTTGTTCCATATTTCGCTTTGATCTTCAGCATATAGCAACATACTCCTTAGTGCTGTTGAATGGGAGGACAATGGCAGGGAGGCATGGACTCAGGACAGGACTGTGTGCCTAGATCACAAAGTGACATGGTTCACTCCAGAGTTGGAAGCATGAATAAATAAAGAATTTCTAACTAGCAGTAAGGCGACCTTAATTCCAGTTCTAATTTCATCAAATTGGTTTTAAGGGTAAGACCCGGGGAATGTCGTTCAATTATTTCCATTGTAGTAATAGGCATAGTGATTAGAGTTTCTTCTCTCACAGGGCTGTTGTTAGGCTCAAAAGATACACTGAGGGGCTGGATCCCTGCAGCAACTGAGGATCTCCGCTGTATTTGTTGCCTAAATTTCACTTTTCATCACACATAGTTGTGTTTTATGAAGAACAGTATGTGTGCAGGGTACCACACAGACTCTAGGTTAGTATTAGCTAGTTTCCATCTCAGAACTACCGCTTATCAATTGTATTGAAATGCCCTCAGCTGTAAAATGAGGGTAATGACAAAACTTGCTCCACAGGGTTGTTTTAAAAATTAAAGAAGATAACATTGCTAAAGCTTGGAGAAAGGAGGAAATGGGAGGAAGGGGAAAAGAAAAGAAAAATTATTAAGATGCAACATGTATATGCACCTGTTGCCCAAGTTGGGTAATTATTATGTATCAAAAGTACATACTAATAAAAAGAATACATTTGTGGGAAAAAGTGCAAGTTGACTTACAACACGATAAAGACTGCATATTGTTTGTTTTTTATTTTAAAGGTATTTTCTGCTGTTTTGTGCACAATAGAAAACAGAATATCATTTCACTCTGTTGGGTGTATTGTCTGGTGCCTTCAAGACTGAACTGTGAGCTGTTTGGGGGCAAAGGGGCATGTGCCTGTGCTTCTCCATAGCAGAAGGTGTGATGCCTTACACAGAGAAGCTCAATAACGATCTGGAGATTCATAGATTCACAAAGTCCCAGAGACAATGTGCTCCGATTTCACAATTTTTGTGTTGGGCCCACTTGTCAATTGTGCATATTTAAACAACCTTGGAAAATAGCAGACGTCTAAGTGTTAGAACTTGCTTTAGGTAAACTGCATCAGGACTTTCTATGGAGTTGTTATCTTTTTACCATCACTGATTCCCACCACTCCTTTATGAAAAACCATCTGCTAGCACCCCTTCTGAGAAGGCAGCCTTGGAAATAGTGAATTTCACCCTCAACCTATGTGCTTTGTCCATTTTTTCCTCTCTTTAAAGGGCTGAAAAAAGAAAATCCCCCAAACTCCTACCATTCATTTTCCCAGAGTAGTTCCTTTTTTCTTGCTTCCATAACTAGTTCTTCAGAATCAATTCAAACTTCAGTACTGGCCATTACTAAAGAAATAAAATATTACTCTCTTTGTTAAACATTTAGGCCATATTCTTCTGGGCATCTCCATTGTCGGTATCTAAAGAGCAGCCATCCCTCGGTGCCCTTGAAGACGAACTTGTTACTTTACTGAATGGATTAATCCATAGAAGAAAAAAATATCATTTTTTCAATTTATGAACCACTCTTATCTTTACTCTTCACCTTTCCTTCTTTTTGTGTTTCTCACACTTCCATACTTTTAAATTATTTCTGACCAAACATAAGGCAGCCACATTGGAGTCTGGAGTCAGTAGCTGTCTTTATGATCACTCCTTTGGTGCCATTTGTTTGAAACGAAGTCCCACAGATGCAAGGCACACCATATAACTCCTTGCATTTTTTTCAAACATCAGAAACAGTGCTGGGGAGAATTACCCAAATGCTTACCCTCTCTTCCACTCCAGAGTGTCATTTCTCTTTGGCACATTATTTCTTCCTTTTTTTTACTCTAAGACTCAATAGTGGAAATAATTCCTAATTCTAAGGAGCTTTATCACTCTCTCGGCCCTAAAAATTGTTCCAGAATGATAGGGATCTTTCTCTGTACTCTGAGAAGGAGGAAAAGATAGAATTTGGCCTCTGAATTCCTCCAAATCTCCCCTCCTGTCATTTCTGACTGACTTCTTCTCCAGGACAAAAAAAAAAAAAAAAGTCTTCCGCTTTGAAAAGAACAACTGAGTGAATTTAGAAGGTGATGTAGTACGAGAGCATATGTGTGTAGATGGCCATACCCCAAGGACAGGGACAGCTCCTCTTCACTTATTTAGGGTGACATGGAGACTAAGGTAGCTGAGGAGAGTACAGTCTCTGCATTTGAAGATCCTACCTTGAATCCCAGTTCTACCCCCATCAATCTATACTCTAAGCCCTTGATCAAATCACATCTCTGGCCTTCCTTAAAAAAGAAAGGGGTAACCCATATGCTTCTCACTGAGCTATTATAGGCATTGAGGAGCTCAGTACTTGATAAAGCATTCAAAAACTGCAAAGGATCACGTGGACAACATCTCTCAAAATACATCGTATAGCAGCAAATCAAAGGATGGCTAATGTGGCCATTTAATTCTTGCTCAATATGATTTATTCCATAAGCATTAGATAAGGCCATTGACCACACGAAAGTTAAAGTCCAGTTGAGGAACCAAAACATATGCAGCTAGTTCTGTCTTACCCAACTCAATTCATGAGAAGGCAGATAAAATTGAATTCTCCATTGGATGCTGCAACAATGGCATTCAGGCTTCAGAGGTTTAGATCCTCAGTGAGGAAATGCCAGTGTGGACCACATGTCTCTGCCCCTAATTCCTGATACTGCCTTAATGAGACTGCAACTGTGGTGGTTCATGAGATGCAGACACTTCCGAGCACAGAGGCATTCAGCCTGGCGTACTCAGCTATTGGACACGATGCTGTACTAGTTTCAAACTTTTGTCACAAAGAGTGGGGTGGAAACATAAATTAAGAGTAAAGAACACTGGCTGGAATACCAGTTGGCATCATTCAAATTACTTTTCAAATGGAACAGCTTGGGACCTTGGATAAATTATTCGTGCTCTTTGGGTCTCTGGAGCTAGGACTGTAGATAACTGACAGAGCAGTAGTGAGGATGAAGAGGCATCTTAGGAGTGTCAAATCCTAAACTGTGCTTGGCACGTAGTAAGCGCTAAGTCAGTGCTGGTTACAACTGCTAATACTGTTCTTGTTGCTATTACTACTACTATTATTAAAACAACGTCTTGCAAGTGTTCCATTCTGGACCACTAGTCCTTTACAAGCTCCAGTCCTATATGACAGTCATTTTGAAGAAAGTCTGTGGCTCAAATATCTAATAATTTATATATATATATTACATACTAAGATATATATGACTCCTGAGGTATGGGAAAGATACTTACAACTAGACAAAACTAGGTTATCTAAACATACTTGACCATGGGGCCTTGGCTTCCTACATAATGGCACTGATCTTACTCCAGAGTACACTTGAAGGAACCTGCTCCATGGAGTGAAAAACAGGACATCTCTGACTTGCGACTGTTTTAAGTGCATAGAAACAAGGAAATCAATTGGAAATAATATTAGACATATTGTGAGTGATTTTTAAAACATCAAATGAATTATTTGCATATGTTTATTTAATCATTTGCCTTTTATTTGATAGATCAAGATGGACAGAAATATTGAATTTTCTTTCTGGCCAAAAGCAGATATGCAATTTGAGGGAGGGAGGGAGGGAGAGAAAGAAGAGAAAGGCTAAAAATTGGAACACAAGTATCAGTAGTGGGGGGCTAGCAACATAGCTCAGTGGTTAAAGAGCTCACCTAGCATGAGCACGACCCTGGGTTTGATTTCTCAACAGTGCATGAAATTAGCAGTATGTGGTGGTACATTCCTACAATCCCAGCACTTGGGAGGCTAAGGCAGGAGGATTGCTCTGAGTTCAAAGGCAACCTAGGCTACATAGTGAGTTTAGGACTAGCTTAGATTACAGATTTTTTAAAAAAGGCATCAATAATGGTACAAGGATCTGAGATCCTTGTGTCTACATTGCTCTGAAAATTACACATGTTAAATTCACTGGAAAATAGAAAAGTTCGGAATAACTTCCTAAGGAAATTGACTTTGCTTGTGATATTTGAATCATCTAAAACTCTTCAGCATCCATCATTTCTGGTAGAAATAAATGTCCTAATTTTTATTTTATAGATTAGGGTCAACATATGAAGAAGCCATGAGCAATTGTGTGTTTACCTTCTAACTCTTTGAAAAAGTGTACCCATTGCCGCCTTAGGCACAGACCTAGAGAAGACTTTAGAATATCATAAAAGGATGCCAGAAGATGGGTCCTTAAGAAGAATGTTAGCGGGTGTAAAGGGAGAGAAGGCAAAAGCAGCAAAATCTGAACACATTTAACTTCATTAAAACAGATAATATATGGCCATTTCATGGGTTTGATAAACTGAAGTGGCTCCCGTGGGCCCCAGCTGTCAAAGACTGCCTGGTGTACATATAATGTTTAGATGACCTTTCAGGGCCTTTCTAATACTGATATTTCAAAGCCCTAATTCATAGTAGACCTTCCATTTAACTTTTCCCCTTATTTCTCAAAGAGTAAACAACAACAACCACAAGAAAAACCAGTAGGACGGAGAAGTAAAGGTTGCTAACCATAAAGTTCTGGTTCTAGTCATCAGTGGGTGATAAAAAGTTTCCTATTGAACTTGAACTTCTCAGGATCTGTCTTAATGAGAGTTCCATAATGGGTAACTTGACCTTTGTTATATAAATAAAATTACTATATCAGAGAATCAACATAAAAGTATGATCGGTTAAGAGGCCTTTACATAATTGAGTTTACCTTCCTTAGTAGAGAACAGGCCATGAGGAAATGAGACAGAAGACTTGTAAGGATCACAGAGGAACAAAGACAGCACATGGATATCTATTAGTGGCCCCACAGGGAATTCTTTAGGCAGCTGGGAGACCATAAAAGAGTGCCAGGTTCTACTGGAACTCAAAGAGACATGAAGAAACGGTTGAAACGAAAGTGAACTGAAGTAATGGTACTTCTCTCATGTTTTGGCTTTGGGCTGGTCTGGTCACTGAAATCTCATTCTTGCTTAGCAGCCATAGTTCATTTATTTTTGTTCCTGTAATTTAACTCCCAGTGAGGCATCACTAATCCAAATCCTTCAATAAAAATTTTCTTCTCTTCCATCTACCATCTAAAATCTAACTTAGAAATTTTGGATAGACAAAAAATCAAAAAGTATTAGCAATTTCTTTAGTGAGGAAAAATCAGGACAACAGAAGATAGGGGAAGACGTTTATTCAGCTTGTCTCAGCAAAAATGTGTCCCACAATTAGGGCAAAACTTCTGTGGCAACATTAAACTAAGAGTTGGTAGTCAAAGTAAACTGAATGTCCCAAGTACAAAAGGTAGAAGTTACTTTATAAAACGTGGTCTTTTAAGATCTCCGGAAAGAATGTGTCTGGGCCTTTCTCGCCTTTCTGAGATCCTCATGTCTACAGGCACTTGAGATTTGCTGACACAGTTCTGCTAGGGATGTCATTGAGCAGGGTACTGGGCTTGGTGATGTATGCGTTTCTATAAGGGGAAATATATATATATATATATATATATATATATATATATATATATATATATATATAGTCCCCTAGTCAAAACCACAAGTATTTGGAATATTCCCAGAGGAATGAAATCTCAGACCTGTGGAATGTCAGTCATGGAAATTAAATGGTTACCACGTGACCTAACAAATGCCACTGTGGAAAATAAACATGTGATGCTGAGGAGACCGGCTGTTTACTCTAAGGCAATCACTTTCCAAAACCACAGCCAGAGGTAGAGCTCTCAGAAGGCTTAAATCAAGAGTCGTTTAGAGCAAATTGACTATTCGTAGGTGATTCTCCAGCAAATTAAGAATCTACTCTTGAATGCTGGACAATGAAACCCCAGACAAAGCTGCTAAACACACACAAATGTGAGTTTCCTTCGTGGCTGCAAAAGACTCTCCTGTTAAGTACTGGTTCGCTCAATCCTGTTTGCTGCTGTGCAAAATCAAGATCTCTCTCTCTGTCTTTATTTTAAAGGCGCAAGAGCAACCACTTAACTCTGGTGAGACACTGGAGGTGTTGTGAGCTAGGGATGGGAGAAGAAACATGCTTGAAGGAAGATGTCAGGTAGGAGAGACAGAAAGATTGGGTGGGTCTATGGCGTGCCAAAAATAGAAGTGAGGAATGAAAGAGGTGGGGGTGAGAAAATGAAATGCAAAGATGAGAGGAGTAGGAAGAAAGGGAGGAAAGGGAAAGAAGTGGGAAACGGAAGTGAATGTGAGAGAATCGGCCAGATGACTAATAGGGAGGCAAAGATGGTAGGCCAGATGCCAGGTGTGGGTGCCCCTTTCTCTTTCAGAGGGTGTTTCGAATGCAGGCAGCGTGGCCAGCAAGGAACGCAACAGCTGGAATCAATCAGAGTTCTGCCCGGTCTGGCCCCAGGGATGCAATGGGAAGCCCTTCCCTCTGGTTTGGCAGAGCCAGGCTTGAGCCTGCCAGCATCACCACCCTCTTTGGGGCAGCGTGGAGAGCAAGAAGACACAACCCAAACTGGCCTCTTGCGCACTGAAGCTTGGGAACAAGAAGGACGGACCAGGCCCCGCCTGGATTTTCACACAGAATGCTGGAATATAGATTCATACCAAGTTATTTTTCTGCTTCAGAAATAAGTGAAAGAGTGTGGATTCTTTCAAAGAAAAAGAAAAACTCTAGTTAGCTGCCTTCAGGCTTTCAAGCATTAAAATTGAGGCCCAGTGCTCTACAGTATACAGAATCAAAATCTTCAAATTACGCAGTTGAATGGCTTCTGTTGGCGTCTCTCGCCTCCACTCGGGACTCCTTTCAAAATTTTATTTTATTTTGCTTATTGTTTTTGAGACAGGGTCTCACTCTGTAGTCTAGGCTGACCTTGGACTCAGAACAATCTGCCTGCCCCAGCCTCTTGAGTGCTGGGATTACAGGTATGCGCCACCACGCCCAGTTTATGTGGTCGGGGAATTGAACTTGGGTACTTAGCACTTGCACAGTGCCTGCTAGGCAAATGCTTTAACTACCGAGCTCGTCCTCCAGCCCCTTTACCAAATTTTAATTAACTCAGCTCATTTGATCAACATATGTATTTGACCTCCAAGATGTTAGAGCCCTGGCGCAGGGCAGGAAATGCTGAGTGAGTTATGCACGCCCAGGGCCTGTCTTCAGGTCACTTGAAAGCTCTTCCATGTTCCTATATGTCTTCCCAGGGTCCCAGGACTTTGAGTCCAAACCCGAATAAGGACAGCAAAGTACCCAGCGAACAGCGCCAGGCTCTGCTCAGGAGGCAACACGGCCGGCTGGAGAGAGCGTCTGGGCTCGACTGAGACACCCTGGACTGCATTTGCAGGGAACACATCGTGTGGTTGTGGGATTTCAGACACGGGCCTTGAGTTTCCCCTCCTTCACTTTTAAATGAACCCATGGGTTAGAGGATTTCTCAGACCTTCTAACATTTCGTGTTTCTACCAAAAAAATCTCACTTTCCACAGTGCCCACGTGAACCAATTTCTAACAAGGCTTGGATTCAAATAAGATATGATTTGTTCAGATTTCTTCTTAGGCCAAAAATAGGATTTCCTCACCAATTCAGGTACATGAGAAGAGCTTTATGATGACAGAAAAGAAGAGAAGTCATTATGGAAATTTAATTTAGGAAATAAGAATTAAATCAAATATTTCTTAAATCATTTTAATGAGTTTACAAAATTAAAGTAAATCTATTTGTTCTCTAAAAATAAGATTTAGAGCCTGAGATTCACTTCCATCTTTCAAATAGCTTGGATGGGGGTAGGGAATGGGGAAATTATATTCATATCTGAAAATGATTAAATAAAAATTTAATCCTTAATTATCTTCCTAACAGCTGCTGATGGAAAATCAGGCATGCTCACCAAATTTTAAAGTGCCCTGTGTCTGTGCTTTCAAATTAAGGGGTTTTTTTTGGTAATCATTTGACTTTTAGAGTTATAATGAATGTCTGTTTTCAAAGCATTCAGCATGATGCAAGCAGCAACTATTTTAAGTATTAAGTAAAATAATCTACTCATTTCCCTCATGGATTACTGAACTCTTCCAGTAGCTTCTTGCGCTGCCTTCTGCCTTTCCCGTTCGGCTACAGACCTCTACACCTCCGTTCTGACTTCTTTTTCTGACTGTCAATATGGGCGTTGGGGCTGCTCCCCTTATTAAGCTGCGTTGAGGCAGTTTCTCACAGTGTGGCCCTTCGGCCATCAGCAAGGACATCCCTGGGGTACGTTCTCGGGTCTCATCCTGAACTGTGGAGTCAGAAATTCTGGATATACAGCCCAACAATCTAGTTTAAACAAATCGCCTATTGATCCTGACGCTGAGGCCTGAGAATGGGAAGCTAAAGGAAGCGACGTGGAACTGAAGCAGAAAAGGGTTGTGAGATAAAAAGACACAAGTCTTTTGTATTTCAACAGCCACTGACTTGCTCACGGTTGGTCCCAACCCTCCTCCAGTTTGAATGGCTCTCCTTTCAGCCGATCTGTAGAAATGTTTGGATCTAGTGTTTAAATACATCATGGGAGGAAAGGTGCGGCTTCTATGGCCTTCCAAGCTCTTGTCAGAGGCAAGAAGTGCACGTGAACAAAGGTTTGTTTTTAGGTTCTGTTTTGCTCTTGTTGGCTTGCTAGAGCCAAATGTTCAACTCCAGTGACTGCTTTTGGTCTGGATTTCATCCTTCCAACTTTTTATTGTTCTTACATTCTTTATATCTTTTAATGTCTATATTTAGCAAGACAAAACTTGGAAACCCTGGCACACAGACACCCATATATAAGGTTATTGGTGAGAAAGATTAAAAAGACTGAGAAACATAGATGTAGATAATTTCTAAGGTCTCTATACGCTTTCAAAATTCTGTGTTCTCGTTTTTTTCTATTATTCCAATCGTAGGTGAAAATGACCTTCAAATCTCCTCTTATGATTGAGTCAATTCCTAGACTTTTTATGGATAAAATAAGTCTCAGGTTCTGTTATAGGTATTCAGAGGCCAATGTCTATCCAATCTCAAGCTTGGCATGAGCCTCAGTACACCCTTGGTGTGATGGAGGCCACAGACTTTCTATTTCAGAAATAGCTTTTGTCAGCAGGATGTTACTGCATCAAGGCAAAAAGCTGAAATACATATTTCCTCTATCATAACTTTAATGTTCTACAAGCAAGCATTTTTCTGTTTCTTCAAAATCCAGACCAGGATAGAATCTGCTCTCATTGTTACCTGGAGGCTTCCATTTTCATAGATATTCTATTCACTGTACATTATGGGGTTAAATTGTGTCTCCCCCAAGTGGATATGTTTAAGCCCCAAACTCTAATATCTCAGACCATAACAGTTTTTAGTGACAGATCTTTAAAGAGGAAATTAAAGTAAAATGAAGTCATCAGGGTAAGCCCTTTCCACTGCCACTGTGGTCTTACAACAGAAGAGGTTATAGGTTCAGAGGGAAGACCATGTGAAACACACGGAACAGAGGGCCATCTGCAAGCCAAGCGAGGACCATCAGAAAAAACATCCCTCCAACACTTGGCTTTTGGACTTTTAGACTTCAGAATTGGTGGCTTGAATATACATTGGTTAGAGAATCCAACATATGAACTTTCATCATGACAGTCCGAAGAAACTGTTAAAAATGTGGGACCCACTTATGAAGTCAGAATGAATATTCAGAAAATAATCCTTTTCAGACGTTGGAATGTGTGTGATAGGGAAGGTAAATTGGATTCCTTGAGAATAGTGGAAAATCTCTCTGAACAATGTTCTTCTCTAATGCCTAGAACTTAATGGTAAAGTTTTTCAGTCATCTTATTTTAGCCCAAGTCTCAGTTTTCATATTCAAAATCATATCCTTTCTTAAAATGATCATGTGATTTACCTGCTCTTCCTACCCTCTGCTCATAGAAAGAACATAGAAGTCTTATGAGGTGAAGCAACATTAGTTCAATTGTCTGTTAGCTACCAGAAGAACCAGAATTCAGTCCTGACTCCAATCCTATGTTTCTTCATTATATACGCTTTTATTTTTTTCCTGCACCTTATTTTCAACTTTTAACTATGCATAAGATGCTATGATAAGAGTTTTAAATTACAGACAGTGATTCAACCCAATGGTATGCAACATATCCACATGATTTTTAAAAAATTAACTGCATTAACAGAGAATGTGTGTGCCTGAGTGTGTCGTGATGTGTGTGCCTGTGAGTATGTATGTAAGAGGAAGATGAGAGAGACAGAAGAGACATGGACACTGAGACAGGAAGAAAAGGGAAGCTCAGCTCCAAACCACATGACAGCTTATATTCTCTAATCTCCTGGAGCTTCCCGTGGAAATTCTCTCAGAAGCCTTCCACTATCTCTTTTAGAAGAGCCATGAATGTTATTTCTGGGGTGAACTACACATCTTCCCAGCTGACTCACCTCAGGCATCTATCTCGTCTTCAAAGTTCCAGTAATGTTCACAACTGGCTTTCAATTCATGAAGACAGACCTTAAATATAACACTTCTTTCTTCCTCCAAAATATGTTTAAGACACAGGGAAGGTGGGGAGGAGAGGGGCGACTAACCAGGAGATTCAACTGAAGGGCAAGTTTTCTGCACCAAATACAGAAGCAGTCAGCGCTTTTAACCTTTTGGGTTACTTCTCAATCCCAGGCTAGTACCATGCAGTGGGCCTCTCAGGTACAGTCATGATCTGACCCTATCTGATTCTAGTTTTTATTTTGGAGACAAGAGAAGAGAGGAAGTTGTTCAGAAAATAGAAAAAGGAATCAGCACCCCAAAATGGAAAAATATAACACATGGTGGGAGAAGAACAGAATCATAGAAAATACAAGGCAAAAGGAAGAAAGATAAATGAAAGAAAAGGAAGAGTGGAAAATAAGAACACATGAATAAGGGGCTGGAGGAATGGCACAGTGGTTAAAGCGCTCGCCTAGTAAGTCCAATATCCTGAGTTTGAATCTCCAGCACCACATAAAGCTGGGCATGGTGGCACATGCCTGTAATTCCAGCACTCGAGAGGCTAAGGCAGGAGAGTGCTGTGAGTCTAAGGCCAGTCTGGGCTCCACAGTGAATTCAGGATCAGTCTGGGCTACAGAGTGAGGCCATGTCTCAAAAAAATAAAAAAGCATGAATAAATAGGACAAGAACAGGACTGAGCATGATAGTTGAGCATTTTCAAGTGGTCATGGAGCAGGGGCTAGGGCACAGGCCTGCAATTCCAGCACTATGGGTAGCCCAGGCAGGAGGATTGCAACCTGAGCCCCACGTGAACAATGTAGCAAATTAGTGAGACCCTGTCTCAAAAATCAATGTTGAAGGTGTGCATAATCTAAACCCCTGAGATAAAATTGGAGCTAATGCTCAAAGAAGGAAACACAGAAACATAGGTGCTTATGAGGCATTCTTGTAGTGCCTACTGTTTCAATTCCATTAATATCTGGTGACAAATCACATTGCTTGGATTTGCATGTTGTGTTTCCTTCCATTCTCTCCTGGGTCCCATCGAGGCTCTGGCTCCATGAGCTTCCACCCGTCCTTCTATGGCGATTTGACTTGTTGATATTTAGCCGATGACTCTGACTTTGTGGAATGAAGTCTAAATTGGTCATGAAAGTCACTGCTGCCGAGTGTTGTAGAAGAGAGAGAGAAGGTTCTTTGCACAGAATAGGGAGTAAAGACTGGAAACAGTATGAAGCTCCTAACTGGCCACATGCTCACTGAGACTTAGCCCAGGCTCCTTACCTGTCTGGGACTAGCTGTGTCTTCTTTCAGATAAGTTTAACAGTATCTGTTTCAAAATTTTTTGAAGAAATTAAAAAAAAAATTCTGGGGGGCAAATATCCCAAAGCAAGGTGATGCTCAGTGAATGTTAAGTGTATGTGTGTGCTGGTCTGCACTGTACCCAACATACCAGCCCTCATGTGCACGTGCGTGACAGGTGAAACACTAAGGCTGCCTCACTGATTACAAGCTCAGCGTCTTTGCTGGCCTTGCCACAGGAGTGTAGCTAACACCAAACCTAATAAGATAGAATGGGAATGAGTGAGTGAATGAATTAAAGAAAGTTACTTCACCCAAGTTTAAAAACTATGCATGCATATTTTTATGAGGATGAAAATATCTCAAACAATTTCATTAGAAAAAAATGCCTCCTCTATTGTTACTAAGGCAGGTGTACCTATGGAAAGAGTTATCAGGTGCTCCTGTGCGAAGCTGCTTACATATGTGAACACATGTGCCTATGTATGCTTCTATGTTCATTATCTCAGAAGACTCTCCCAAAGGATGCTGGGTGCTTTCTCTTATTTTCTTGAAAAGGCACTAAAAGGGCTTTAAGAGAGAAAAATTATGGAAAGCGGACAGCAATGAAAATATCATTTCACTTGGGTTCATAAATCATACAAAAAATTCTTCTCTCATTTCCCGCCACCTAGCAGATTTATTGAAAATTTATCATCAGCCTTTTCAGGGAAGCTTTCCCCTGTCCAGAAGAGAGAGGATTTTGACCTAAATTGCCTAAGAGCTAAGCCAGAATACCATTGTAATTCTGTGGCTCCATTTCAAAACTAGCCTGTGTTTTACAGAATTTCAAATATCTAAGTCATTTCCAGGCACAGGAGCTAAAATTGGCCAGGGTGGAACTTGTGGCTGTCAGAACTGATAAACATTTTCTGACTACCAATTGGTTGGAGAACCATGTCTTTGCATGCCATTAAAAGACTCTGAAGTCTACCTCAACATGCAACCCCAAGTTTCAATTGCTTGTCAGGAAATTGAGACTTTGTTTGGACAAGTCCAACCAATTTTTTCAGTCCCACATTCTGCCCACTAAGGGTCTTAAAAAGGGTTGGGAATTCTGGGTGAATCAGGCCAATCCTTAAGTTCCTCTTTGGGATAAGAATAGTAAAGCTCAAATATCTTTCACTCGGGGATAAAGACCTTGATACAAGGTCTATTGCCTTCCATGGACATCAAAATTTTTAAGAAGATAGGAAATACAGATCAAAGCAAAGTATCTGCAGTGTACTATGGTAAGGCAAGATGAATTTGACCATGATCAAGACCCTTTTTCTTTGAGGAGAAGCTTTCTTCTCCAGGACAGGGTTTATCTTTGGCAAAACTGGGAAAAGGTGTTTTCGATTTCTTCCACTTCCCTCCCCCCATTCCTTTTCTACACAGTGACCCCTTGCCAGCTAAACATTTACTACACAAATCTAGATTGTCCCTCTGGCCGTTTTTAAAGGAATTATTGGCCATAAATCTCCAAAACCTCACTGATAGGAAGTATCTTTTGTTCACAATTGACAAATTGCATCTAAGCTAGTCTAGGCACAGTGGGAACTTTGTATGTGTAGCTCGACTATAACACTGCAAAAAGGTGAATGTTCTGGGTCTCAAGATACTTGGAATTAGAAATTTTAAATTCTGCCATCTTCTTCTTTTTCTGAATCTTTCATTTATATTTCTGTCTGGGGAATCTCACCAGACATACACAATTTTTAAACTTGGGGAAATAACTGTCTTTCTTTAACTCGTTTGCTCACTCATTCCCATTTTACCTTGGTATGTTCGGTGCTAGTTACACTGCTACGGCAAGGCCAAAAAAGATGCTGAGGTCGTAATCAATGAGGTGGCCTTAGCGTTTCATCTGTCATGCACGTGTGCATGAGGGCCTGCATGCCGTGTGCAGCATGGATGAGCAGAAACTAACAGAATGATTTCTTTTTCATATTGAGGGACCTCGGTTCCCACAACTCCAGTATCTTATATTAAATTGCCAGAGAATTTCTCTTCTTTTGGAGACATATTTCAAAAATGTTGGAGAAATACTTTGATTATGTTATTGTAAGTCTGGCCCACGTTACCAGAATAGCCGACTAAGGTCAACAGAGTAATGTTTAAGAATGCCCCAGCTTGCTCAGGGTCTGGGATCTTATTCAAATTACTGAGAGAACAAAGAAGATGAATTTTTCTAGAAGAATGATAGAATAGACAAAATCATACAAGTTTATTAGAGAAACTTAAAATATTTGTAAAGTAAATCACTCGCACAAATTTAAATCTTAAGACAGGTCAATGGGACCAGAATTATATCTAGTACAGTTATATCTTCATAGAGAACGAGTGAGTTTATACAAAATGTGTATAAATTAATTTTTCTAAAGAGAGAATCAGATTCTAAACATTCTGAGGAATTTGCTAAACAACCTTCAAAACAAAGTGATAGTTTTGTTTGCTATATTAAAATAGCCCTAGAATTTCCTTTGTGTTTGAATATAGATTTTAAGATTTTATATTGGACTTACTTAGATTGGAAGCAGGTAGGTTAGGATGTCAAACACTCATTAAATGCTAAATTTTGTTAATCTGATGCTTTGGAAACAATTTTTGGGTTCTATTATATGTATTTTCCTGTCACTGCAAGTATGACTGTCCCTAGTGTTTTAAAGGGTTCAATTTCTAGTTTTTTTCTTTTCTAACTGGAAGACCATAAACAAGTTACATATCACTGTTAAGCTTCATTTCTCTCATTTGCAAAATAGAAATTACAACAAAGTTATTTTTCAGCTGGATGTGACGGTACATGACTAACTTTGGGAGGAGGGTTTAACCTTCTCCAGGAAACTTAGTGATTTAGTGAGAACTTTGTTCCCCCGCCCCCACTCCTCCCCCAAAAAGAAAAATTGGAGATGTAGCTCAGCTGTAGCTCGATATGAATGTCCCTGGGTTCAAGCATCAGTACAAAAAAAGATAAATAAATAAATAAATGAATAAATAAATAAATTTGCATTAAAATGCTCATGAAAAGTCTGGGGGCATATCAGTGATTAGAATGCTTGCTCAGCATGTGCAAGACCCCTCACTAACATTTTAATGCAAAATATTTTTATTTTTCTTTCATTGTATTTACTTATTTTTATATAGAAATGACCTTTCTGTACTTGTTTTTTTTTTTCCCAATAAATACAAGCAAATTGGCAGGACTTAGTGACAGTCCTCCTTTTTCACCAGTGCCTTCCCTGCCCATTTGGAAACCAGTCAGGGCCACCAAGTGAAGGCCAGTTCACAGCACACATGTCAAGCCTAAGGCATGAAGACAAGATACCCATAAAGCTTCCGGAGGTCTCACATGGTCTCTCGGTTCTCTTTCTCTGAATTTATCCTTGAATTTTGTCATGTCCTAACAAAATTATCTTGTAATTTCAATTTACAAGAAGATTAAGGGGTCTAAGGAAGAAAATATGAGTCAAGAATCAACAAGATTGACAAACAATAAGCATGCAGTTACTGCAGTGCAGACAACAGAGCCTGTCTCACCGATTCCAGCTGCCATGACTCCAGGTACGTGCTTAAAACTAGTTACACACAGCAGCAACTAGGCTTGTCCCTGGGATTTCAGTTCTTAGGGAAGTTAAGGCAAAAGGATCACAAGTTCGAGCCTAGTCAGGGCAATCTAGTGATATTATGAGTCCCTTTCTCAAAACATAAAATTTAAAAAAGGGTTTCCCTCAGAAACCAAACAAGCGAACAAATCAACAAACACAAACTAGTTGTGCTTACATAAGTCAAGATGGGGCCATACAATGACTTAAGGGGCTGTGAGAATTTCCAGATCCTGAACCTCAAGCACTTTTCTCATCAGTCTGGAAACTTCGCTTGAAGTTTTGTTTCTGTGCCCGTATAATCTTCCTGGTCTCACTGCAGAACACACAAATAGGAAAGGTAGAACATAAGAAGTCACAGGGGTTTAAAAGAGACATCAAAGGGACATGTGTGAGTACCCCAAATGTCCTGTATGTAGTTGTGTGACGAGTGCATCTGCATGTGGCACAGGTGCAGGGAGAAGCAAGGAGATGGGGCTTCTGTGCCGGCAGCACCACTGCCTTCTACCTGCGTTACCAGGTTCACCAGTGGTTGTCATATAACTGATTCTTAGTGTTAGTCAGAATGCATGGATAAAAGAATGGACAGAGAGATGGATTCACACATACACAGCAACTGGATCTCCTTTTGGTAAAAAATTTAGAGTGTTTGGATGTGCTCTAATTATTCTTGCTTCTTTCCACCTTGATTTTCCAGTAACGTTTCCTTTGGGGTGCTAGTCATAGCAGAGTGCTATATAAGCCACGTCCCTTATTTCCACCAATTGCAGATTTTGGATTTTTAAAAATACGGTCACATGTGTTTGTTTGGAAGGTATTTAGCTTTTACAAAATCTGAAATAATATATTGACAAGGCTCATCTACAGCCAACAAATAACAGACAGAAGACTCAAAAGTATGCAAAAGACAGGAGAACCACGCATTTGTCAAAGTTTAAGCAAATGCAAACCCGGTATTGAAGGAAGCCCCAGGTTGCTGTGGTTCTCGAATGCTGAGTCTTGCCGATTCACCCTGCTCTACCTCTCAGCCTTTTCAGTCTTGCAGAATCAGGAGCCAGGTTTGGTCATCTCTGCCTTTCAGTCTCGTGGAATCAGGATCTGGGTAGGTCAGCCCCCAAGAGTGAATGAGTTGGTCAGAATCGATCTCCAATTGACCTCAGAGACATTTTATAAATCAAATGGCTCATTGCCTATTTTCTCCAAATTCTATGACTCCCACACTAATCAGGCTGTGTACAGTTAGGAAATTTCTGTCTGTAGAGTCAAAACTGAACAAGAAGGATGTTTGGTGAACGCGGGATAAGAATGAGTGGATTCTGGCAGCTCGTGTCTGTAAATTCAGACCCCAATAGGACTGTAATGTGCAAAGTCCATACCGTGGTGCCCAGTCTCCAGGTCACTCCCAAATGGTCATTCCCCAGCCATTTGAGTCTCACTTGGTCTGTGCTTCTATTGCTAAATAATACTTGTGCCTAATCCGCTTTTCCTGAAGACAACTTGAAACTCTCATCCATTTACAGTTAAGACCTACATGGCTTGAAAGCATTTCTCTCTATAAAGAAATAACTAGTACCTCTTTGGTATATCATGTATTTCCAAATTAACTCTCCAGGAAATACTGGCCCCCTAATTTCAAGTCCTTTGAGCACTCCACACATGCCATTTTTCCTTGGGAATGGGAGCCTAGAGGCCTGGTTCAGATGTCTTGGCTTCCGATCCAAGCTGGGCGAACCTGGGCAAGTCACTTAACATTGAGACTGCTTCCTCAGCTGTTAAATGGTCCTGGAAATAATTGGGCAGACTATTGTTAGGATTAATTGTGGTGATGTTGGTGAAACTCTTGGCATACATGCAAGCTCTCACTCACAGTGAGCGGTAATAAATGTAACTATTGTTCCCTATCTCTCTTTCCTCTATTCAGTTTTCCTTGTGACTGCCACTGAATGTGCCTGGCCCCACGCTAGGCCAGGCATCTAGCACAGGGTAATTATTATCACTGAATATTAAATTTAGCTCACAGCTGCCTGGCTGCCAAGGCCCAATGGGCCAAATTAATTGTTGCTAATTTTTTTGTTCCTTGAGTGTGAGTTTATCCAATCCTATGATGCTTGTCCAAGGAGCTCAGAAGAAAAAGGTCTAAGCGTTAATGGAACGGTTATCTGCTTATGGGCTTTTAGATAGGCTAGAGGCAATGCGGTGTGGCTGGCATCTCAGTACTTAGCTCCAGAAGAGTCAAACTGCTGGTAGCACTCATCAACCATGTTAATAATACCCTATCCTTCTCTGCTGCATTTATAGATATATGCGTATGTATAGATACTTAGCAAAAATACACACGACCATTAAACATCTCGTTCTTTGAATATAAAATTAGAGATGATGCAGGATGAGAATAAATGAGATATGGCCATAACTGTAAATTATTGCTTTACAGTTTTAAATACATTACTGGAGAAATGAGTTTACATGGCTAAGGTATATGTGTGTGTTCATTGAGCCCCATCCTGAGTAATTCACATTAATAAGAAAGTCACAGGGCTCCGACTCACCATATGCTGGCAGTCACTTTACTGGACTCAAGATAGAATCAAAGTAATTGCTCCATAAAGTAAAGCAGTTAGTAATAACCTAAACTCCAAAAGCCCTTTAATTTTCTGATTCATATCTTTAATCAATTTGCAACATGGAGCCATTGAGTTTCCCCTCTAGTTTCCCAATTGTTTGCTCAAAGGGCTCTTGCGCTGCCTTTGACTGACGTGACATTATTGCATTTATATTGACTTTTACGGCAGTTTTTACAACATTCGAGGTGCATAAGTTACACGAAAATGTAGCATGGGAACATTTCAAGATGAAAGTAAGCCATAAAGAGAGTGCCCGGCTATAATATCTGCGATTTACAACGCGAGGAAATTACAAATGGAGCAGAGCAAACTGGGCCTCATTGGGCCTCACCTGCTTCCAACCCCCTGGGAATGGGCCAAGCTACCTCCCACAGAACTCAGAGCAGGAAGGGCACGAACTATGTTCTTGCTCTTGGGTTGTGCTGCGCTTGCCTTGCAGTGTTTTGAAACTTTCTTAGGCACCTAGAACTCAAAGTCAACAGGTTTTTAGTTTCAAAGCTGGGGAAGAGGGTACTAAGAGAGGGTGCCAAAAAGGGGCCGGGGGAGCCCACGGCCATTGCCTACTCTTGGCCTGGCTCTATGTCTTTGCCACTGACATCCCACCTAGACCCTGGTGAAACAAGGGATGGAAGTTCTCATCGGCCTAGGACCTTTCATTGGCATTATCTATTTTAATTCAGACTCTCAGTATCCCCTCCCTAACCAGCTGACTTTGAAGTCTTCATTTTCTCACCTCTCCAATTCAGCCTTCCTGTTCTCACTAACGGTGTTTTCCTAAGACAGCAGATACAGCACATCACTGCTTTTCTGAAAATGTGTCCAGTTCTTCTGGCACTTGCTATCTAGGTTCCAAGGCCTTTACTCAGTGTCCAAGGATGGTCTTACGGCTGTATTGTTTACCCCTTGGGGTTCTGCCCAGATTCCAGCCGTGCCTGGGTGTCACTGTCCTGTACGCTCCACTTTCTACCTTTGATGCTCCTCATCTTCATCTCTCCTTCACAGTAGCCCACTATTTTTCTATTTACTAAAGTTCCTAGAAGGGTAAGAGCTCAACTCTAGAATGTCTGAATCCCATGGTTACTCTTCTGTAAGACCCCAGGACAATTACTTAACTTTTCTGCACCTCAATTTCCTCCTCTGTAAAATGAGCATAAAAGCAAGGCCCACCTCACCAGATGGTTCTGAGGATTCATTCACTGGGTATATGTTAGAAGCTCCGACTAGTACTGAGCAAGGTAAAGGCTACCGAAATTTCAACCTTAGAGCCCTCTGCTGCATGCTTTCTTCCTGCAGTGCCCTCCCACCTTCTTTGCCAGTCAAACCCTTATTCTTTTGTATTTAGCACCGTGTTTCCTCCCAGCAAAGCCGTCCTAGACTTTGCTCAGAATGAGGCCTCTTTTTGGTTTTCTCCAACCTCCAGTGGCAGTGTTCGCTCTTCTGCCCCAGAGGCAGTGCTTTCCAAAAGCAACCCTGTCACAGAGGCACCTTGCCTTGCTTCATCCTGGCTGGCCTGCCTGAATCTACTGGTGTTGCCACCTCAGAGCCCTGAGCAGCACCCAGATCTCTTGGTAGATGTACTTTCTGCAACTCAGTCTTGGGCCACATCAGCAAAGCCCCAAAATTCCAAGGCACATTCAAATCAGCAAAGCCAGAGTCTTCCCTATTGATTGCCTTCCTGGCAGATGAGCCGTAGTGGTAGGATTAGAAAGAGGCCAAGAAAGGGTCAGTTTGGCGTGTTCTTCTCTGAGGAGTGGGGAGCTGGCTGGTAGTTTGCTCCTAGGTGTGTCAGGGCACGAGGAGTTCCCTTAGAACCCAAAGAGAAGAGAAACTTGACGCGGACGAGATGAATCACTGGTCCACACACCTGACAAGAGACTCTGTCCTTGTGGCCTCTTTACCTTACGTGCACCTTTTCAAGAAAACACTCCTTTATGGACTAGTTGTATCTTTAGTCTTTCTAAGGAGGTATTTAATGATTCTCTGTCCTCCAGATCGGGAACAGTGTCTTTTGCAGTCATGTCCAACCTGCAGCCTGCATTATTTTGCTCTGAATTTTTAAAAATTTATAATGAAAAAATAAAGGAAATTTTCATATTTATATATGCATGTTAACTACATTATATATTTTAAATGTAGCCCAAGGCTGTTCTTCTTTACTTGAAAGTATAATGGCCACCCTCCCGTGAATCTTTGGAGTATTTATTCTTGAACAGTTTATTTTTAAAATATTAAAGCATATACAAAAATCACTCCTGAGTCTTCATATATTATGAAATTGAACAGAAGACAAGAAAGATTATGTCTCTTTCTACTCTCTTTTGTGTTGCTATAATCTTTCTGAAATTCCCTAAATTTCTCTGGTTGTCTTTCCTCTGTCCTCTGTCTGTCTGTCTCTGTCTCTGTCTCTGTCTCAGTCTCTGTCTCTCTCTCTCTCCCCTTATCCATCTGCTTCTCCTATCTGCTTACTTACATGCGTAATGTATGCATACAAATTTATGCACATACAGCCTATATGAATGAGACCATTGCCCTGCAGATTTTTTTCCCCATTGAATGCTACATCTTCATCAACTTTTCCAAGTCATTGTGTATGGCCTTTACTAAGGACTGATCTAACTGTGGAGATAATGGTTCAAAGCATGGGGACTTAAGGGGAGCAATTTTTGAGCACTGCAGTCCCTTCCATAAACCTCCTGTGTCACATTGGTCTTACGTTCATCTGGCTCCCCACTCAGTGCCCTGTACCGTGCTGTATACACGGCAAGTGCTCGACAGAAGCCTGGGTAAGAATCAATGGACAAGCAGGAAGTCTGGTATAATGCTGCCCGTCAGGACCATAACCATCTGCTAGGCAGACAGCATATGTAGTTCAGGGACTCTGTATTTTGCTCTCAGGAAGTTACCAACCTTTTTTTGTTTCCTCAGTTTCCCATTCAACCAGTAAGTCTAGAGATAGTGCCTTGTCTCCCTGGAGACCTTGGGTGGAATCTGGTATTTCAAAGTGCTTAATGCTGCTGCTCAGTAAATAAAAGATGTCATTAATATGCATGAAGCTATTTCATCAAGAGGCCAACAGAGCAAATTTAAAAGCTATCTTCAAGGGAAAAGAACTAAACTGCCATTATCATGCATACTACTAGCCACAATGGAAGTCTGCAGGAGCCAGGACAATGTGCTCCCAGGGGCCTAGCACATTCTGCTGAAACCTTGAGGTGCCCCTGATCTCACTTTTAGCCTCTCAAGGAGGAATCTAAAGAAGAATCATCTTTTACCTCTAGACACCCCACAAGCAGGTCAGGAAGTTTCAGCATTCTAAGGCTGTGCTTAAGGGCCTTAGATGATGCATCTAGTGGTTTCTGAGAACTGTCCCTAACAATATGAAGAATTATATGAGAAACAGCCAGTGCGTGGGCAGGAGAGAGGCTTGGGAGGATTTATGACTTGCCACCACTCCAAGGTCACATTTCTACTCATAGGCATGAGAAATGGGGAGCACGGTTAAGGCAGTGAGTTGAGAGTGCTGTGCTGCCTAGAGAAAGAGCAAGGGATAGGGAAAGGGAATTGGGAGGTCTGGGCTCTGCCCAGCCATGTGTCCTTGGGCAAGTTCCTTAAGCTCTTCACTTAGAACCTAGCCTCACCACAACCATACAGAAACAGGGACACTCCCCTAGAGTTCTGACATGTTTATATTAGCAGAGGACTTTGTGTCTGTCCTACAGCCTCTCTTTCTTCAACTATTCAAGGATTTCTGCCTTTGAGAGTGATCTTTGTTCCAAATGTCAGGATAGGGGCTGGTAGATCCATTAGTGGGTCCTTGGGTGAGCTGCCCTTGTTCGTTCTGTTGCTCAAGCTGATTAAAGTGGTCTTGAATCACATAATCCTTTATGTTATTTTCAAGGTTAAGCTGATGCCTTTTCTGGTCTAGGCCCTGGTCCTGTTTGAGATAGGTCTCCACACCTTGACCTCCATGTAGCTGCTGGTACTTACAGTCACATGCCCACCAACACACTTTGTGCTCTCTTCCCCACTACTTCTAGACCTTGGGGTTAAGACCAGACCAATAGTTTGAGATGTTAAATGTTCTTCCTTATAAACAGACATCTGTGGAACTAGCTGAAGCTATTATAGGAGATCTAAAAGGAGATGTGTAGAGTCTGAGTTCCCCTTACCTTTCAAGGGAGTCTTTGACACCTATATAAATTTCTCTCTTCTATATAAATTTCTTTCATCTTTATAAGATGCTGAAAAGATATAAAGTCTTTATATTTTTGTAAATAGAAGTCACTAGAAGTCACTTCTGGTTCAGGAAAGAGATAATTTTGAAGGGTTGAAAGTGATTTTCTATGAGTACATATTCAATAACAGAACAGAGAAAATTTCACTCATGAAGAAGTTCAAATAGCCAATAGATACAGGAAAAGATGTTCAACATCCCTAGCCATAGGAGAAATGCAAATCAAAACAATGCTAAGATACCATCTCCAGAGAGAATGGCCTATATCAACAAGTCAAATTGTCATCAGTACTGCCAAGGCTGTGGGGAGAAAGGAACCCTCCTGCACTGCTGGTGGGAATGTAAATTTGTACAACCACTCTGGAAAGCAGTATGGAGATCTCTCAAAAGACTGGAAAAAAATATCCCCTTCAGTCCAGTGACACCCCTCCTGGGGATATTTCCAAAAGAGTTAAAAACAAAACATAACAGAGACACACGTATACCCATGTTCATAGCAGCACAACTAACAATAGCTAAAATATGGAAGGCAACAAAATACCCATCAACAGACCAATGGATACACAAACTGTGGTATTTATACATAATAGAACACTATGCATCTATAAAATCCAACAGCGTGGAGGCTTTTGCAGGCAAATGGAAGAAACTTGAGAACATCATGTTTAGTGAAGTGAGTCAGAAGCAGAAAGTGAAACATCGAATGGTCTCTCTGATATGAGAAACTCAGATCACAACTATTTCATGGAACTTAAAACGAAAAACAAATTGAACCAGGGGAGTAGGGTGGGGAGGGTGGTAGAGGTGAGTAGGTGGAGGGACAAAAGGAGAGTGGGAAAGTCCTTGTCACCTTGACAGATACGTATGTTCACAAAATGCTCAACCTCATTGTAAACCTTAAAATTTGCATTTATACATATCAGTAAAATGGGGAAAATACAATTTATTTTGTTATGTGTATAATGTTCTTTACTAATACATGATTCATACATCTTTTTGTGCATTATGAAAATTAAATAAAGCATTGGATAAAAGCATCATTTTAAGAAACCGAAAAAGCTAAAGAACAAAAACAAACAATTGCTGTTTAATTTCTAATTCATTCCACTAGAAACAGTTTAGTTCTAGAAACTTTGAGTGACTTCTGGGCAAACAGGGGTTTCCAACAGGCAAAAAAAAAGAAAGAAAGAAAGAAAGAAAGAAAGAAATTGGCTTCCCAGGAAAAGCCCAGAACAAAGCATGCTTGAATTGTGAATTATGGTGAAGCACAGGAAGAAAGTTAGAAGGACTGAATGGCTAAAATTAAAATATTAAGACAGTCTTACTAGTTTGTACCCAGCCTAATCATCTCTCTCTGAAATAGTTGCTGTTGTTTTAGCTTTATCTGCATAACTTTACATATTTTGAATGTCTAATCATCTTTAGGTAAAGTTTCTTAAATATGAAATAAGGGAATTCAGCTAAAATTGGTGTTTTTGAATGCATTACATTAGTAAAGATTTACCAGTTGCCCAATAAATAAATGCACTAAATAGACTATCTGAACACTAAAAGACTATAGAGTTAAAAACAAATGACAAACTTCCACAATTTGTTCATACCCTGCCTGCTGTGCTGTAACATGGGCTCTTTGGAGATACGTTAGGACAATCATCTTTGGTGGGTGAGACACCACACATTCAACCCAGAATTGTACCTGCAATTCCACCGAGATTCTTGACTAATCTGAAAATGCTGGGCAGATGAAGAAATTTAATAACCAGCACTCTTCTATATTTTTAAAGCAGAATAATTGACTTTGGCTAGAGGTATAATGTAAGGAAATTACCTCTGATAATGCCTGGAGGGCCATAAGCAATTGAGACAATGAATAGTCCAATAGCCTTTTTAAAAAATCTAGCATTAAAACTACATCATTTTAATAAGCTAATTTCTTAATTTTCTGATAGAGCTCTAAAGTCACCCCTTTTCCCCAGAAGGCAGAATCTGTGTATGGAGACAAGAAGCTGATGCCCTTTCCACCATGAAGGCATCGTGACCTCTGGCAGGTGCTTGTAGCTGGAGCAGAGGGCAGAGCAGCAAGTGAAGAGTGCTCAAGAAGTAACCGACAGCGCAGACACACCCTCGGGAGGCAATGAGGCCAAGAGCCTGTTACAGAAGTCAGGCCAGCAAGCCAAAGGAAACTATAAACTGAGTGAGTAATGCCAAACACATGGCCTCATCACAGCTTAGCTTCGTTTATCTTCAGAGCCGCAAGGATTGGTTTTTCATCATAAAAATATTCATGATACACAAGAAACATCCCAAGCAAGACCATGAAATAGCGTAGTTTGGTGTTTGGTTTCCCCCACTGCTCTTGGCAACTCCCTTTCTGCGTGCTCCCCCTAGCAAGAGGAAAGGACGACAAGCACAGCAACTGAGCAAGACCTTGCTTCAAATAAAAGTTTGAAAGGGGTAAGGAAGCAGCTCAGCGGCAGAGTGCCTTGCCCTAGGAGGCATGAGAATCTGGGATCAGTCCCCATCCTTTGTTACCCACAGCACGAAAGAGGCAGGCAGGAAGGAAGGATGAAAGAAAGAAGGAAAAAAGGAAAAAGAAAGAGAGAGAGAGAGAGAGAGAGAGAGAGAGAGAGAGAGAGAGAGAGAGAGACTCATTAGGGCAAAGAAATATATTCCTTTTACAGCAAGAGCTTAGTTTGGGAGTTCACCAAGAACAAGGACAAAGTTCCCATAATATACGTTATCAGTCATGCGAGTTTAGATTAGGAGACTATTGATCTTAAGAGGCTGACTTGTGGAATCTCCTAACAACCCCGTAATCCCTTCTGCAGTGCTGCAGAACTAAGCTCACCCAGGTACTGCAGGGGCCCTTTAGTAACCTGAGATGAAGAGCAATATAGAGTCTGTTATTGGACTCAGCTCAGTAGCTCTTGTTTAGAGTCAAACTAAGGGAGACCAACATATCTCACCATCTCAATGACAATTGCAAGAAAATGAAAATGCTTGCAGAAAGGAAGACTTTCCCATGGTAAGAATGTCATGTTGGCGTGTAAGTTGGAGAAAAATGGGGGCACAGAGCCAATGTGCACCCTCCTCTCAAGACTTCCTCTCTAACTAGCTCAGCATTGGTAGCTTATGCCATGAAGCCTGGCACTTGATTATATTTTAATCACATTATCCTTTTGTGGTTTCATGGGTGTGCTTCTCAAGTGGCATATAAACTGCCTAGTGGCATCTCCCATGACACCCAGCCTGGAGCAAGCTGCCCAGGAGTTTCTCTTTAGAGCGCTGGTAGTAAGCCAATTAAGCTGTACTTACAACAGGACTTTATTTTTAAAGTAATGATCTAAAATGTATTTACATGTAGTCTTAAGAGCTGTGTCACAAGAGATTGTCTATGGCGCTAGCCTGGAGTACCTTGGGTTAGCAGATGAATCTTCAACTCCATATTCTTCCACGTTTCTAGCTAACCATGGTAACGCTAGAGACTTAGAACAATAGGATGGGACATGTTGCTATCATGATCTAGTTGATGCTTCCCTCTCGGTTCCCACAGGTTCCACACTAGTTCAAGGTCTCAGCATTTCGTATTTTCGTTATTGCAATGGGCTCTTAGTTGAAATCCTTTTTCTTGGTTCTCAAGGAATGGTCTGAAACGTTCCTTCCCAGAGAAGCCTGTGTTTCTTTGGTAATATTTTTCATACATGTGCTTCTTTATTTAAGGGAATGTCTTCACTATTACCCATAAGGTTCTGGGAGGGAAGTGGTGGAACGCGTAACACATGTGCTCAGTAGCTGCTGATTGAAGGAACTACTTACTTTCTCTGACGTGTACCCATAGTACAGCTGAAGCATTGGACCATTTTCCAAACATTCCCCAATCCTCTGCACTATTGTGTTCTTTGTTCTTTCATTTGCGTTAAGGCCATACCAGGAAAAAAAAAGTCAATGATAGAGGGAGGACAATGATTTTGGTATAATTCAATTGGTCAATGGAGAAAAGAAAAAGGCCAGAGTATCCTGGGTGAGGATGAGAAAGTTTTAGAATTACAGTTGTGAGAAAGGCTTATTTTAATCATTAATATATTGATATTATTATCTGTTATTTCAGTTTTGACTCTGCATTATGCTGTGACTTCGGGTAAAAATGGTTTTACTTCACTGCATTGGTTCCTTACTTGGTGAAGCTTAGGTTCGAATGCCATCCTAAGCCTTAATGTATCTAGGAGAAAATAGAGGCTAGCCATAAATACCCTGGGCATCAACACTCCTGACACCATACTTATTTTGTTATTATTATTAAACATTTAACATAAGTCAAACCTGGGGACAAAATAGATTATTTTCTGACCTGGGATTAGTAGGTCAGTAACCCGAAAAAAGAAAGAAAGAAAGAAAGAGATAACAATTATTCCAATAATATTTTAGAAAAAAATTACTACTTCTGAAACTTTTCTTAAGTCTTCTTTTCTGGACATATTGAGTATTGGGCTTAGTCCCAAAATATTTTTAAAGCATTTTTTTTTATGCCAGCCCTCATGAGAGATAGCTGGGGATTGGGTGTGTCTATTTTCAAGTATAGGTCTGCTTGGCCTTGAACTAGTGAACAGTGACCTAAAGATGTCTATGTGTGAATCCCTAGAACCTGTGGGTATGTTATTCTGTGTGGCTATGGGAGTTTTCAGATGCAATTCAATTAAGGGTTTTGAGAAGGGAAGATTTTCCTGGATAAACCTGCCTGGATGGACACAGTCTAAACATACAACATCCCTTTCTTGGCTGTGTTCAGAAAGGGAAGTCTAACTACAGAAAAATGGTCAGACAAAAGCAACACCACCATCTTTGAAGATGGAGGAAAAAGTTCACATGTCAAGAAAAATGTGGTTAGTTTTTAGAAACTAGAAAAGTAAGGTAATGGGTTCTTCTCTAGAGCCTCCAGAAAGGATCACAGATCTGCTGACTCCTTGATTTGGCCCAGTGAGAGTCCTACTGGACTTTTAGCCAACAGAATTATAAGATAATAAACTTGCAGTGTTTAAACCACCAAGTTTGTGGCAATTTGTATGGCAGCAATAGTAGCCTAATAAAGGCCTTATGAAGTAATGGAGAAGAAATGAAAGAAAAAAAATCAGTAACCCAAGGGCATCCAGAGCTAATTTTGTTAAGAATGGAACTAACTCTTAATATTAATGACAATGATGGTGATGGTGAAAAGAACCTTTAAATAGCTCTTAATATTATGCTACAGCCTATCTATGCATATGTTAACTAACAGAATATTAGAGATATGCTTTATTACTGGCTCTACCTTGCAGATGAGGAAACTGAGACCAAAGAATATTAACTAACTCACCCAATAATATACAACAAGCCTACACAGATCTGGAATACTAATCCAAGCAGTCTGGATGGCTTGAACAAATGCTTCTAACCATGTAGATTCTGTAGACTGTAGATTTCTACCATCTGGCAACAAAGCGGCAATTTCCTGGGTTAGGTTGGATTGTTGGCCTTTAACTAGTGAGTAGGTTTTTGAGTGAGAAAACTCGTGAGACCTGTTTTACGATGGAAGTAACCTGGACATGCCCTGGAAACAACTCTAACTTTGGACATGGTGGAGTTTGTGTTAATACCATTTATACAACCAGAGGTCGTCTTTGCAGATAGAGGAAAAACATGTTAGAGCTCACTTAGCTCTCATCCGATCAGCTAGAAAAACAATAGTCGGAAGACACTGGAAAGGATTTTTTTTTAAATAAAGCACAGTTTATGAAGTCAATCTGTGGCTTGACTTTCAAAAGATTGCTTCTGAAATTCTGATTATTTCCCCTTGACATTTAACTTCTTAGTATTAACCCTAACTTTTAACTTTTTGAAATCAACACATGTTTCTATCTGTACCCAAATGTCTACCATGAAGTCTAATTCAGTGTGAACTTACTAAGAGGAATTCAGTAAATACAGAAATATTTGAGTGATGTCACACATTCTTGATCTTTCATCGTACCTTATCTGCTTTCTGCAAGGATTAAAGAGTACTAACACACAGTACGAAAGCAAAAGAATAGAAAACTACCCACCAAACAGAATTTTTCTAAAAGGGAAGAGGGTCTTTGGATACTGTATTTGAGCAGTTTCTGTGATTTACGCTCTGGAAGAGGTAGTGACAGTGGTAAGAGATGTCTATTCAGGAAAAGGCCTTGGGAAACTACTAGAAAGTATATTGGACCAGATGCTCAGGCTCTGTGTGATCACAGTCACACGACGAGTGCTGATATTGAAGGCATGGTACCAAAGATGTGTGACATTCAGGCCAGAGATCCTGAGGCTAGCCACATGGACTGAGGTGTCTCTCTGCAACCCACAAAGCATGCATCAAGTTTCTGAACTTAGCAGAGTGCTAAAGCCAATTAACTTTCTCCAGTCAAAGGGTAAAGAGTGGACATTTTTCGATCAGGATGTAAGGGTGAAAGGCAGTCTGATACCAAGACAGAATTCAAGAGAAAACTTTGTGTGGTTTTTGGGGTTGCCCTGTAAGATAGAAAGGAGCGCTTCCTTCATTCCCAACTGAGTGGAGGAGGGTGCAGGCCAGAGACCCTTGTGAATAAATCCCTCTTGGAGAAGGACACTGAAGGTCTATGTCCTGACTTGGTGTCAGTGAATGGGCATGACCCATACGTGACTGTCATTTCCCTACAAATCTTTAACAACCCAAGAGTCAAAGCAGGCCTCACCTACTGGCAGGGGTCTCTCCTGCGGAGACAGGACTTCTTCATATCAGGGTGAAGCCAAGAGAGGATTCATAGAGTGCACTCAAGGCCTCATAGAAACAGCTCCGCTCTAGAGAAGTTTCTGACAATTTCAATTATTAAGACTTACCGCTGACATGGTAATTTGACCATATATTCTTTTTCAATGACCTTACTTTTTTTCTTTTCTTTTTAACCAAAATACAATTCAACTATAAAGAAAATGTTGCAACAACAATAATAATAAATCACCCCATATCCTGTCACTACCACAACCTCCATTGTCATTGTTCCCTTTAATCGATGGCAGATTTTCTCTGTCTTACAGAGAAGGCATCCTCAGTGAGAAAATGGAAACAGAAGAGGAAAAATTCTTCCATTATCTACTTAACGTGATATATTAGACTTTAAATGTCATACAAAGGATCTCTTCTTATATGAATCTAGAACCTTTCTTCCTACAGTGGAATCCAGCCCTAAGGCTGAGACAAATTCTTTGAAATTTAGTAAAATAAAGTAACTAACATGTGCATCTTATTAAAGCAAGGAGCCAGAGAATGTGGCTGCCAGTAGCATGCAAACAGCAGTGCATGCCTGCATAGGCAGGATTCACCTTTCTGGACTGCTGCTGTCCTTCTGCCATAACCCCAACTCGCTTGGCCTGCCTTCCACCCTCCCACCACCGCTTCACACAAGCCTCCCATCCAGACCCAGCCAAGCTTTACTGTGTGCTGGGGTTGAATATGTCTTCTCCATTATGCAGGTATTGCCAAGTTAGTAGTGAAAAAAGACATTTAAGCGGTGATTTGGTCTTGAGTGTTCCTCCTTGTTACAGTGTTGGAAGCCAAAGGCTTCCCTTAGTTAGCCTGCCTTTCTGTTTTTTCTTCTTAAGAGTGCATCAAGTCTGTTAGCACTGGACTGGTAATCTAGATTTTTCCCAGCCTCCCAAAAATGTAAGAAATATGTTTTTGCTCTTACTAAATTCCTTAGTCTGTGGCATTCTGTTATAGTGTTACCAGCAGGCTAGAAACACCATCTTTTTCTTTGCAAATTTCCTCTCCAGCATCCTTCCACCTCTCTAACCACCCAATACCCGACTTGCATATCAGTCGTGGGGCAGGTGCAAAAAGCCACTCCATCATTGCCTTGGAGACATGGGGAGAGATCACTGCTGTCATTGGCCCGACTCCCAGCTACGGCATGCCTACTGACTCCTTTCTCACCAATGAGACAAAGAACTCTGCTTTTCTTGGGGAGAGATTTGTTCTGAAGAGCATTTTCTTTCCTGCTAGGTACCAGTGCTAGCACAAACTTTCTCTTTTTCCTGCCTTGAATACAGATGTGGTGTCTAGAAGTGCACAGTCTTTTTATAACAAGAAGGTGATGAGCATGAAAGAAAGAGCCAGAGGCCTCTCCTGTCTCACTGAGCTGTTGTGTGTCTACCACTGTCCCCCCTCTCTACTTTTCCTAGGACAGAAGAATAAAGTTGTATTTGCTAAGTCACAGTACTTACAATCTAAATTCTTTTCGACTGATGTAACAATCATTGTCATCCTCCCCTAACCAATTTAAGCCAGATGCAATGAACAGGGTGGATTCAAACAGGTTGTAGAAGGAACCAACTTTATTTAGTTTTGAATCGAAGATCTCTCACTCACCAGCTGTGTAACCTTGGACGAGTCATCTAATTTATACAAACTTCAAGCTACTTGTTTAAAATGTAAGAGGAATATTGATGTGTGCTTTATATAAATACTAAGTGAGATAGTGCAATAAAACATTGGCAGATGAGTGTCAAATAGCACTGGCTTTCCTAGCGGAAGGGGTTTGATCATCTCCCAGCACCTACGGAAGGCCAAGCTTTCTGAATTCGTCCTTTTTCCTGAGACAAGACCCACTCTTTCAGCTCATAGAGCCTGTGTTCTGACTGTGTTACATGGAGACAATATACACACCAGCCACCTGCCCATCTGCCCTGCTTGTGTCTTCTGGAGCTCTATGCTAGATCTTGAGTCACCTTGGTTGTGATGAGATTTCGTCACTGCTCTTATTGACCCTGCAGCAGAACTGAGGTCTCTTCCTACTTTACTCATTAGGGGTTTTGACAATTCAAGGGATTGAACTCCAAAACTCATGATGCTAGGCAAGCGCTCTATCCCTGAGATAAGCTTCTAGCCTCTACACGCCAGCTTTATAAAGGGGAAGCTTGCAGCTCAGAGAGGGTAAGAAAAGAATTGTAAGTCAATCTTCCAACTCTCTACTTCCCAGGGCTGGTGGCTGGGCAGCCCAGAGGCCCAGGCTGTTGCCATGGCAGTAGGCCTTGGGACCCCACACGGCAGTCTCCTGGTCTCCCTCACACTTCAAGGATGGGAAAAATAAATTGTTCAAAGAGCCTCCTTACCCCTTGGGAACTAGGGATTATGCTGAAACTTTATTATTACTTTAAATAAATAAATTGCTCCCTTGAGGCCAGATGAAAACACGCTCTTATTAAATTTTTTAAAGGAGGAACAGAATTAGAGAGAACAAAATCAAAGGTGCCCAAATAGATTAAAGTGGCTCCTTAGAAGCTGACAGAATAGCAATTTGTATTTATATTATGTTTCTCATCAAAGGAGCATTTCACAAAGGGCCTGCTTCCCCAGAGTGGCCCCACAGAGCTCAACTCCAACACAGAAGATCCCAGAGCCTTGGGGTCTCAGTCTCAGGGCTCTGTCCAAGGTGGCTGACCTCTCACCATAGACCCCAGGGCTGGCTGAGTCTCTTAGCTCATGAGAGAGCTGAAAGAGGGCATCTGTGTCGCCACTGGTCAGTGGGAAACAGAATGACTGTATCCCATGTAAGGACTTCTACTGGAAACTGACTATGGAAGCCCAACAGGAGGCCATGAGGATATATAGCCTATTCACACACACACACACACACACACACACACACACACACACGCACGCACACACAGTGAAAAGAAAATAATTAAGTGTTGGGAAGAAGAGCCTATCTGGGACTGGATTTCCTCCACAATAGTCTGTTAGCAGAAACTAGGATTCCGAATACAGTTTTCCTTGTGCTTCTGACATGTAGAACAATAGCAAAGAACTTTGTTCTTTCCCTTTGTTCTAAGTAGGAGAGGAGGCGAAGTTTAGCATTTTTCAAAGGATCCTACTTTGGCCTTTTCTCCGCAGTATTTGATACATGATGGGGTTAAGTAAGTGTTTATTGATGAATGACTGCACTACTTGCTTTAGTGAAGGACAAGTAGATAAATTCAGTGCATAGTAGGTCAGAGTTTCCGGGTAGAAATGATCATGTTGTCCATGGGAAACTGGACAGGATTTCACCCTGAGACACAAAAGCCATTACTTGGTGAAATGGCAACCTTCTATTGTTTCTATTGAAAGCATATTCTCTACATGGCATTTTGATAAGAATTTGATATATTAAAACATTATAATTGTTGCCATTGTCCTTCTAATGACATTACTTTTCAGATGAAGAAGTGGAGGTTCATGGAGGTTGTGACTTGTCCGTGGACTTGGTAAGGTCAAAGTTGGAACCTGATTCTTTCTGGCTCCAAATCCATTCCTCTCCTCAGTGTTCGCTGCCTCCCTGTATCCTTAGTTTTGCTTCACTATGTCACTATGAAGTCTACATTTATACTTGGTAAAAGAAAAATTTTATACTTCAAATATCTTCCTCTTCCTCTTTTGTCAAAAATTCTGCATTTTTTTAGAGCCCAACCTCTCCCTCCAATCTTTCAGTTTCCTTGACTCTGTCCCAGTGCAGCTCCCCCAAAAACACCTTATAAAGGTAGAAGAAGAGGTCCCACATCAATTGATAATAGTTTGGATATTCTGTTACAATGGCAAGTGGCTTCTATAATAGACAGTTGGGTTGTGTCCCTCGCTAAGCCTCTATTGTGGCCTTATACTCAATGACTGAGCTTCCTGCATTTGGAGTCCCGGCTCCATCAATAACTACTTACAGCACTTTAGGCAAGTCTCTGAGCCTCTCTGAGCAATATTTGTCTGGTTTAGGAAGTGAAGCAGATGCTACAAACCCTGCCTCATACAGTCACCGGAAGGTTAAAGCATTAGAACAAAGGACATGGCATGTCATCCTGCTGGTCATGAAGGTCAAACACAATGGGTATGAGGATGGAGGCCTCTGCTCTCATCTGCACCTCAAGCTGTGTCAGTCTTGATAGCTTGTCTGAGACCTTCCCTGGGACCCAAAAGAAATGTAAAGCTTTGTAGTGGGCTTGGGTGAATATCACTGGATAGCACAGCAGCTGACAGAGAAGGAGAATTATGTGAAACTAACTCCTTAGAAGGCTGAGCCCAGCAAGTGTCATAGGAAGTAGCAGATCATGGTATTGAAATGACTGGGCCTGAAGTATTTAAAAGAGATAATAATCTGCAGTGACATCAGAAGTGCAGTTGGTGACATTTTTAGGGCTGAGTTCCTCTCTCTTGGACAATCTTTGACCTTTTCACCTTTACTTTCTTGTTCACGTCTTCCTAGCTAGTGCCCAATGCCCATTCTTCATGGTGCCCCTCCTAAATGTTGTCTATGAATAACAACTACTCTCAAAGCTGAGTTGAAACCCTTTGCTCTGAAATTTGTCTCCTTGTTGCACTCTAAATGGCCCTCTTCTTCTGTGCCTCTCTAAGGAATTGTCTACATACCTCTCACATGTCAGTCTCAATACGGTGCCCTCCAACCAGTGATCCATTGTTCCCATGTAAACCCTAACGATAAGTCTGCTGTTCCTTATGGGCAGGATCTGTGCCAAGTAAGGATTTCTGCATTCCGATACCAGGTCAGTGTTGAGGCCAGATCAGGGTGATAACCGGTTTTCAAGCTGAATATTTGGTGCCCAGAAAGATAAGTAGCAACCAGCTGACCTCTGCAGGGTTCTAAAAGTTCATATAGTCTAAATCCTTTCATCTGAAATAAATGACTCAACTGAGGAAGCAGGAATGAGTATTGTCAGAGAGCAGACCACAGTGACTCTACACAGGCTTTGGGAAGCGCTCAGCTTCCTATGGGAACCAAAACCAAATGGTGCTTCTGTTCTTTTCGGCATTTTCTTCTTCTTGTCTTTATCTCAATGGAATTCAAAAGTTTTGCTGTTTAATCAGGACAGTAATCAATAACACATGCTCAGTTTGATCTGCTGTGGGAGTTTCAAGCTTTGCCTATTTTGGGCATGCATCCTCTTTTACATTGTGCTGAAATTCTTACTACCCCCAACAAAGCTCCCACAGAAGACATATATATTCCCCATACCTGAGCCTCTCAGCTCACTATCACCTCCTCCAGATTTCTCTTTGATACCACCACCTATGTGATGCCTTTGCTGACCCTGCTGTATGCTCCTGTTGAGGGTTTCCAGCAAGAACTGTTTAAGACCTTTCTGCATTTTTCTTGCTGAGAGTCAGAGTAGACCACTCTGTAGAGTCATTGTTATTCTATATTAGTACTTTTCTGCCTTCTGGAGCATCTTTGATCCTCAGTGACACACCACACGTCTGTTTTTGTCACACATGCCCTTAGAGTGATCTTTGAAAGAACCCCTTATCCTCACATCCCACTCATTCTTGAAGTACGTTTCAAAGGAAGGACAAGACCCTGCTTCCAGGCAGCAATAATCAATCTCAGTGGGTTATTTGAATTTAGAGCACTTGGCACATGATGGGCCAATCAGAGGCCTTCCTCTGGAGTTTCCAGATTCAAGCTGTGGGACAGGTGCACTTTTTTCTCCTTTACAAGGCACTTACCTGCAGAGTAAGCTGACTTTTAGTCTGCTCATAAGAATGGTCTGGATGACTGTGACTGAAAAAGAAAAGCCTCAATATTTCTTTCTAGATGGCTTCATACATGTAGAAATTTCTTTCTATGGCTTGTCTTAGACAAGTTTTTCTGCAAGACAAATCCACTACAATGGATTACTTGCCTTAATCCAGATGACATGCTTTAAGCGGGAGTAGGGAAGATGTTCTTTCCGTGATTGTGAGAGATATTTTATCTAAATAACACTTTATTTAAGTAAATTTATTTAAATAGCATTGCTATGTCTTCCACAAAAATCCAGACAAAAGTACTAAATTTGTTTTCTATATCAATTTCTCAGAGAATTTTAAATGCTGTGCTCAAGAGGACCTATAAAGAACACCATCAGAAAGTAGGCCTAACCAGTGTCTGACCTGCCAAACATCTTTCACTATTAGTGGCCTGGGGAACACATGATTCAAGCCACTTAAAAGACTAAAAGTTTTGTTTTTCTTTTAAAAATCTAAGTTATTATATTATTTGCCCTCAGAACTAAAAACTGCCTGGGAAGTAATACTACTTCCATGTCATATTCTTTTTAGAAAGAATACATAAACACTTAAGTGAAATAGAAGAAAAATTAGTATTTCAGTTCATGAAGACAAAAAAAGAAAAAAAAAAGCCAGATTTTGAAAGCCAACCTAAATAAGAGAGAAAGGCTTTTTCTAAAAATTCCAAAATCTCCCCTTTCCAGACTGAAAGCCAATCCTTATAAACTCAAAAATAGAATTTTCCTCGAACTTATAGTATAGAGACTAGAAATGAGAGGGATGGTCCCACCAGATGGACAGAGGAGAGAAAAACTCTAGAAAGAGGAGGAAGATTTTGTTCTAATGCTCCACGGTACGAATCTATTTTTCAGAGATCTAATGGCCGTTATTGGACCTTAGTCAAGACGGGAAGTGAGTTGACTAAAGCACCAGACAAGACAGTTTGAAGTTTTCTGAACATCTAGGCTGCTGTTCTGCCCTGTGAGTGTGTATTGTACACAGAAGTCCCCAGCTGGGGAGCGGGTGACCCGGGGTGCTGCCAGTAGGTACCACTGAGCTAGGTGATATGGACAAAAATGCAGACCTCTCAGACACGAGTAGAGTTTAGTGACTGAGTTTCACCTGTAAACTATTCCCAGATCATGTGAAACACAACAGCACGATGTGACGAAACAGTGGGACTGACTTCAGTGGGCCGGTACCAACGTAAGGTGCTCAGGAATCAGGCCTGACCCACCTCCGCGGTGGCCAGCAGTGAGAACAGCACACAGGTCCGCCCCGAACCTTTGGAGGACAACCCAACTCTCTCAGCATTCATTCGACCACCTTGGGATGGGACATGGAAATTCGTCTATGAAAAGAGAAGTACCCCACACGAACATTTAGACTTCAAAGCCACGAAATATTTGTTCAAATTAGGCCAAATGAGACCTAAAAACTATGCTACAATGAAAAAGAATTGTCTTTAATTGAGAATTTAAATGTATCCCATCACTGTTCATAGAAATGAGGAGAGTAGTAAATGTTTTTTTAAATTTATTTATGGTGACATAGACAATGTCAACGTTCATACGTTGAACAGTAAGTGGGCCGGTGTCACCCAGATATCTCTGCCATGCTTCACCGTGTCTGCAGTAAGTGTCACTAATCCTATGAAGAAATGAGAAGAAGAAAATGTGGATTCCCTCCCATTCCACCAAAGCAAAATAAGCACGAAAGTTTTTTTTTCCTTAATATCATAGGAGAAATGTCAGAGATAGTCAATGGGAAAAAAAAAACTGGTACTAAAGTCACAGGACTCAGTCCTCAGAACAGTAATAATCCAGACCACACACAGTGTTCCTGCAAAGCTTTCTGTCAGTAAGCTGAGGCAAATGTCTATCTGGGCCAGTGAAGTCCCACAAAAGTAATAATTGAAGTTTCCAATCTTCAAAAATGTTTGAACATCTCTCCTTTATAGAAGAAAAAGCCCAAATGTCTCATAAATAGATACTTCCCTTGGGAGACTAAGATCCTCTCCCAGGGCAGAATGAGCACTCCTCCCCATTCTGCAAAAACAGTCACTCCTTTGGTTTTTTCTCTTTTCTGTTCTCTTACCTTCAAACTCATTTTGCTTTAAGAAATTTTAAAACTTTATTGGCTGTCTTTTTTTGGTGTGTGTGTGGAGGGCACTTTCGATCAGCATTAAGCATGCTTTAGATAAACCTCAGTGGCTAGGATACTGCCACTGTGTGGAACTTACTGCAGCTTTTGAAAGGTGGAAAACAGGCAAATTTTAAACCAAAACAAAGACAATATTAAAAGTTGACAACGAGGCTTGGGATGTCCCAACTGCAGGTTAGCAGCTGAGTGGCGTTTCCTCTGTGTGTTACATTGAGGTAAATGAGACCACTAGCCACAGGGCTTAGCGGGCAGCACTGAGGCAAGTAGGTGAATCAGTTCTTAGTCTTACACTCCAACGTAATTACTAAGACAATTGCAGTTCAAATATCCAGGCATTACTTTTTTCTTAACCCTGGTGCAATGGTATTCAGAAACTCATTATGTTCAGTATCTCATAAAAAGAGCCTTTGCCTCTGTTAAGAAACCACTGAGGTTCCCGGTTTCCTGAAGAGTCCCTGACCATCCAGCCCTCAGCTGTCACCACCCTCACTGAACCTCAGGAGCATTTATTGCCTATAACATTCACTGACATAAATGGTTAGGTATCTTTTCTTTTTCTTTAACAAATATGGTCCAACAGATGCTAAAACCCTCCAGGGCAGAGACCACATTAAATTCCTCTTATTATCCTCAGTTTGCAGCCTGGAGCCTGGTCTGCAGCCCATAAATGTTCAATAGATGTTTGTTGTTAATGATGATATGTTGTAGACGCATCTGAAACATAATCTGGATAAACACAATACAGGAAAAGTGCAAATCATCATCTAACAAACTTGCAAGCCAAGAAATCAATACAAGAGCTGTCTGAGCACAAAGTGAAAGACAAAGTGGTACCCTCCTCCCTGTCCCAATGTCAAGCGTGGTGATGGACGGTGCTACATAAAATTATCGATAAAGACCAATGTAGTCACGATGATTTCTGAGCAGCAGCAAGAAATATTAGCTAGAGAATGGAATGTTACAACAAAGGCAGTGGAACAGAGAGGCCGTACCAGGGTAGATGCATTCACTTCATTGAATAAACTCTTTGCAAACAAGTAACTTCAAGTACAATGAAAGCATCATGCTTCCAGTTCTCCCCTCTCTATCTTGCCAACACGGATTTGGAGATTTGTATTTCTTTCAGATGCATGAGATGCCCGGCACTTGCCCTTTCAACAAAGGAACAGCAAGGCAAACTTGGACATTCCATGCTGCTGAGTCTGGCCCTTTCAAATGAGTTATGTTTCTACAATACGAGTTAGTCGGTTCTTTTACACAATTCTTATTTATGTGCACATTAAAAAATTAGAGCACTCTACTTCTGGTTAGGATTTTTATCTCCTTCCACAAGGTTTGGCTTGACTTTGTGGCAGAAGGCTTGTGTCAAACTGTTCCAGTGAAGCACCCCACCTTGCCCTCTTGAGCTCTCACTTACCTGTCCCTACTTACACCAGTTCTTTTCTTCTGGAAGGTGAGGATTCTGAGAGCTTTATCATTTTTTATTGAAAGTATAGAAAACACTTTTAGCACTAGTATTGGAAGGACTGATATGAGCTATTCAGACTTACCCAGAAGTCCTAAGATAAGGAGTGGAATAGAGGGGGTCAGAGGTTAATGTATCCTTTCCAACTAGTATATGCCTATTATTACAGGAGCAGCCCAGGGAGGATAATTAACTTAACTGGTGACTTCACTGGAACATTGACAATAATTTGACTGATTTTCTATACAATTTATTAGCTCTTCGGCCTAATTAACCAATCAGCAAAATACAAAGTAGTTCATTTACTCCTTATCTCATCTACATCCGTGTTTTCAACCACCTTAAAAATTTTGAATGGGATAATAAATTTGCACAATTAATTAGCTATACAGACACAAACCTAATGGTCTTTTTTCTACCCATAGTACTCCTTCTGTTATATATTATGTACCAGCTAAAGGACATAGAGGTTGTAATCCATTGGATTATTAGTGAATAACTAGCTTGGCTTCCTTCATAGCCAAAGGAAAACCAGTGCCCATTTTTATCTCTTTGAAACAGCTAGCCTATGGTGTCTTTCTCTGGATCCAAATTCTCACTGAAACAAATAACATTTTTTTTCCAGAAAAACAACATATAAAATGTTACTAAATTTAGTAAATGCAGGAAGTCACCCTTAAAATATAATAGTTTTTCTTCAAGGTGCTGAAAACTGAAACTTAGAAATGATGCATGTACTCACGGTCATGCAGGTCCTGTCGGTGTGATGGAATGAGGCTCCCTGAGCTCTTTCCTTGTCTGCAGATAGTAGAGGTGAGATTGTTTCACTGAGTTGTGCTCACATCCAGAAGCACGCAGGCAGAAAACTGGAAAGGACCTACATAGAAATATAGAAGAGCTCATTCAGTAAGGTTCTTCTTTAGGATGACGAGAGCAGCCCCTAAAATGGTGAGGTAGACCAATGGTTGGAGCCAGCACAGAACACTTTGGGGTAGAAAGTTCACCACTAGATGGTGCTAGGACACGTCGGTAGTATTCATGGGTATTTTAGTTATGGCAGATGGATACAGTTGGCTTTCACACCTCTGCAGGCGAGGTCCTCCATTGAGTGCCCTATGGACTAAACTGAGTCTATATGATGTTGTCATACCTCTTTATGTTTGACACTACACTTGAGAGCATTCCTGGGGGTGGCATAGCTGTTGTTCTTATTAATATGTGAATGTGGGCATATGCAATCTTACACACTTATGTAGATATGAGTCAATATAGTGATACACACAGATTGGGGTCAGTGTTATAGTAAGTGGACATCAGATGAAAAGAAGCATGTTAGTTTCCAATAAATGTGTCCTCTGTGGTAGGCCTTTTAACATACTTCATTTTACCTTCAAAGTGGTTGTGGAAGGTAGCTATCATTGTCTCACATGTACAAAAGAGGAATTTAATGGACTTCTTATTGTTTAAGAAACTTGATCAAGGTCATAGAGCTGTGACAGGGCTTGAACTGACATGCAACTCAGCTGAGCTTCAGAGCTGTAATGCAGTCTTCCAAGTCACAATACAGTCATGCTTCACATCACATAGACTTATTACAGCCTCTATAATGTGCAGACTCACCCCAGGGAATATGGTTAGTGGTATGTTTGCACAAGCCATACTGACTCGTGGGTTAGAGAAAGTGAAAATAATATGTATGCAAAGGTTTGATCAGCATTGGATAGCAAATATACACAAAAAGTTAAACACGTAAGGCATGGCACTTTCTTTCTTTGTACCTCAAAATAATTATAAAAGAATCCATCATAAAATGGCAAGAATGAATTCCAATATATAATTCAATAAAAAACAAGTTATTTAAAAGAATATTAAGCTTATTTTAAAACTGATACATTAAATCCACATGTATACATAATTGAAGCCATATAGTATTTGCCTCAAAATATTTTGGCATAAAGGTAACAACGTGAATTCCATTTATGCTGTTGGAAAATTCATTTTCATTTAGATAGTTGATGCTCACCCAACCAACTCTGGCCCATTGTCATTGAAGACTTCGTAATCTTTGAGAGGCAGCCTTTCAATTTTTTTTTCTTGTCTAGGGAGTGTATTGTTTTGTAAATTGTGTTTTTATGAAATAAATTAAAGAGTGCAGTATATATTGAATATTTAGCACAGCACCTGGCAAATAATAATAAGTGTTGAATAAAGGTCACCAATGATACTTATCCTGAGGAGGAAGAAAAGAAGGGAGACTTGAAGAAAAAGGAGCAAGGCTAAGAGAGAAGAGAAGATAAGAAGAGGTGGGAAAAAAGAACCAGCTGGAATTTGGGGGAGACATAGAGAACCGAGGTGACAACTGAGTGTCTTTTCTTAGTTTCAGAGTTTCATCCCAAGAGTGAAAAATATCTGAAATAACGTGAAATTTAAAATATATGTCACGCACCTTGCAAATCATTCATCTTAGAGTTGGACAGTTTTGTGTTTTCACCTGAGATTGGTTAACTTTGCTGTAGGCTAAGAAGAATGTGCTAGAAACTGAGCTATGGTAGTGACTGTGGGATGGAAAAAAGGAAGAAAGGCAAGCGGTGTTGCATCAAGCTATACTTTGAGCACCAGAAAATATGTAAGTTGTGTATTTTATGAGTCAACATCTGTGCCGCAAGGTAGAGTTGAACTCTGGTACTCAAAAACTGGATGGAAGCTTGTCTGGAAAAGTCAGGGCAACATAGGGGTTTTTTCTTTGGTGCAGATTTCTAACACACTATCTGGAAGGACAGATCACAACCTAAGCAGTGGAGGAAAAAAATCTCTATTGTCTTCAAAGTAAAACTCGACTTAGTAAATTTGTCTTAAGTAGACTTTTGTCTCTATAGGTCTCAGTATTTGTTTCTCTCATTTATCCTGATGAACATTGGAGTTGAAATTAATAAAATTCAATAATTATTAAGGCTGAGATTTATTTAACCCTTAGTAAATGCACAGAACCACTTCCCATGTTTTATATTTTATATTCATACAATTCCATAAATTAGGTACCATGTTAGAGACAAGAAATGTGAGGCTCAGGGTATTTAGATAAATTGGATAAAGCCATAGGTTGCAGGTAGCAGAGCCAAACCCAAATCCAGGGGCTAGCTGAAGGCATGATCCACTTTGTTGTACCTAGCTGACATCTAGAAAACCTTACTCTGCGCCCACCATGCAGGAGGCATGTGCTACGGCTCACTTTGGCTTTTTTATTTTTTATTTTTTTGCATTTTTCCAGGAAATATTGCCTTTGGATTATCACTTCTTTAATCAAAGTTCTATTTAATCTGCACATATTTTGGGAAAGTGTCGTGTTTTTGTTTAGCCTGGGTTCAAGAAAACATGAGTAGACACCAGGCACCAACAGTTGGGAGTTGCCAACAGGAATATCTGAAGGGATGAGACATGCGTTGGTGAGAAGAATGAAGTCAGACTGCTAGACTTCCTTTTTTCATCTTACTCTGTCACATTCGTGCCTATGGTATCTATCTATACATCTGTCTGCATCCTCATCCTCATCCTCATCCTCATCATACTTCTGTCATATGTTATCCATCTATGTTTATCAGTCTACCCTATTAAAACTCCTGGAAAATCCCAAAGCTGGCCTTACTCCCAGCAGGTGGCTTCCTATGATGGTTTGAGGACAATGGCAAATTTTATCAGGAACGTTGGACAGGGCAGACACTGACTAACCATGGCTTCAGTAAGAAGACATACCAATTAAAGAAGCTGTTGTATGGATGAAAAACTCCCTTAATTTTTTCCTCTGTTCTCTTTTTGTTTTCTTACTCCTCAAACTAGGATAGCAGGAAGAAATCAGAGGCTCACAGATATCTACAATTCCCATTAGATTACAAAAGAGGATAATCTAGGATGTTTAAATTTTGGACTAAAATAGCCTCAGATTCAAGGCACTTCCGCAGGTTCTGAAAGACTCCATGCTGGTAGAACAAATGGAATCCTAATTAGTTAAAATGTTTGGGAAATGCAGTGTTCTCTATCCATTCTTCAGAAATGTAAAATACATAATTTGCTAATTAAAGTCTCTCACAAATCCTGTCATAAAATTTTAACTTGGTTTTACACTTAATTTCCATGTAGTTTGACTAATGTTTTTGTCAGTAATTTTATTATTTTTTCCCAAATTTTAAACATCTATTAATATCTAGAGGTACTAGCATTCCTTGATATTAATTTTGGGTTATACATACCAAAAATGATTCAGAGCAACTCTTGGAGTGCATCTTCTTATTAGCGATCATTTATTTTTATTGGTATCTCTGTATTCATATCATCTCATTCCAGAATTTCACTGTGTATTTGTAGCAGGTTTCTACAAACCGAAACTTTTCCTATCTGATTAACTCCCTCTGTTCCCACCAGATTTGCCTTCTCTGAGGACACCTGCTAGTTCTCCTCCTACTCCGTCGTCTGTCCATGACACCCAGTGTTTTTAGAAAGCCTTGTTTGCCAGGTTAGCATTTCAGCTCCCCCCAACAATTGCTTTCCAACGTGAGCCCTTCAGTCAACTGAGCCAGACTCACACTCTGAACCCTGAAGCGGACACATACCTGGTCGCTGCCCTGCCATTGTAACCCTCTTCTCCCTCTTCCCACATGGGCAGGTGTGTTTTTCAGAAAACAGAGGGTTTCTTTGAGAGCAGGTGTTGCTACCTGCTCACCACTGTTTGCCTCACAATGCCTCATCCAGTGTGTCACACCAGGGGTGTTGTAGCAACCAGGATTGGCCACTCACAAGGCAGTCCCCTTCCGTCTTTTGATATGTATCTCAAAAATGAATGTTTATAAGCATGATCATCATCGATGACCTGGCACTTAGCAAGTCATGGGACTACTTTTAACATAAAGTATGCCCCAAACCCTTATTATTATAGCAGTCAAAAATACTTAAAAAGAAAAAAAGCTGCACATATGTTAATACTATATTTGAAAACATTATTGCAAGTTTAGATCTTCAAGCTCAGGGTTGGTTAGAGGAGCAGCCCCAGGTGGCCATGACCTGTCAGGTGCATACTGTGCCCTCCAGGAAGTTCTGCTCCACTTTACAGAGGTACCTGCAGCAGGAATTATGGCGTTGATGAGCTGAAAGCAGGAAGCCAAGGAAGGTGATCTCTAGACGAAGATCTCGTTTTGGGTCCCAGTGTTGCAGCTGACACCTGAGTGATCTAGAGAGAAGCCGCTCAACCTCCCTGAGCAGCTGTTCCCTCCCTTGAAAAAAATAGGAAGAGTAATATTTAAACTCCTAGGGTTATTGTGGGAATTAACTGTGGTAATTGCTTTGAGGCCTTGTAAATTTTAAAGGACTCTGTAAATGTTAGTTATTATTAAGGAAACATTCTGAGCATCACTAGGGTTTTTAATGCACCATTAGAGGCATTTCTAGGGCCCTAAAATAATTTGTCATGAAATGTGTAATTCTTTGTGTCTGTGTGACTGCTCTGTGCTCCAGGTCTCTGTTCGTCTTGACAGTCAGCAGAGTCCACTTGTTAATAAAGAACTTTTTTCTGTCTGAAGATGTATGGCTAAACTGCCATTAACAATCCAATTACATATCATGGTGATAATTGCCATTACAGAAGGTGTTTCTGACTTTGGACTTTTAACTACACACACACACACACACACACACACACACACACACACACACACACGATTGGCCGTTCCTCCTCCCATTCCCTTCCTTCCTTTTTCCATCCTTTTCCCCCTTTCTTCCTTCCTTTCCTCCTTTCCTCTTGCCCTCTGCTTTTCTCATGTTTCCACTCCTTTCATTCTTTCAACAAGAGTCCAAAACCAGTCACATCAGGAAACGTAACATGAATTTTTGACTGGTGATATATTTTACTTGTCCCTTGCCTGACTTTCCCTGAAACACTCGAGAAGCCTCTGGTTTTCTCTAGACACATCTTAGTAGGTAAAATGTACCTACCTATATGTTACTTACCTATTAGGTCCCAGAACTGATTATAAAGCTAATGTGTAATCTTCTATTGAGGCCACTTGATTACTATAGAATGTTCCTCAGGTATTCCATGGCTTATAGAGGTGATGTGGTGTTTATGATGTGATGCGAACTATTGACTCGTTGGACCTGAATGCTTTTGGGGTCTACATTAAGGCTCCTGTTTCCACAACGGATTGAAAAACCAACACCTCTAGTTTCATTCATGTTTATAGCTTGCAAATTATTGACCTGATAATGTCCCAACTCAGCATCTGATGGGTGTCCTTCGCTTCTTGTGCCCATACACCTGATCAGCACCCACATACAGATGCTTAGGATTTCAACTGCTCAGATTGTTTTTAACTTTAAAACATATCACGTCAGTTTTCTTTGAACTATATAAAGTCACAGAAAGTAATGTTCCCTTGAAAAAATAGGCAAATTGACATTGGAGTCCAATTATAAAAAAGAAAGTCCTATAAAAATAAGATTATAGACTTTCCAAATAAATAAAAATGTAATAAAAATATTTGCAAGTTGTACATTTTGGCTAATCTGGATGGATTAAAGGCAAGACTTTTAATAACAGTTCATTTTTTTTTTGAGACAGGGTCTTGCTCTGTAGTCCAGGCTGGTATAGAACTCATTATGAAGCCAAGGCTGGCCTTGGACTCCAGGCGATCCTCCTGTCTCAGCCTCCCGAGTGCTGGGATTACAGGTGTACACTACCACGTCCAGCTTATGTGGTGCTGGGGAATCGAATTCGGGTATTTAGCACTTGACTTAGCACTTGCTAAGCAAGCGCTTTAACCACTGAGCCATTCCTCCAGTCCTTGTTAACAATTTAATTAAATATATTCATGTCACAAATAAAGTAGGAAGAACTCAAAGTAGGAGAGGTGGCTGGGAACTGGTCTTCAAATTTCCAGGACTGCAGTCTCCTGAAAGCCTGTCCTCTGATGACTGGCACAGCTATAGGGATGGTGTATAACATTCGGGAAGAAGCGTCAGAGCTTGAGTCCATCCCTATTTCTTCTACTGATCCTGCTATCCTCTCAGTCTTTTCCACGTGAAGAGCAATTCTGTTTGGAATGATCACTGTCTCACACCTGCAGAAGAGCCCACATGCTTTGCTGCTTTGACTCCGTGGGCTGGTCACCATCATCACCCTCTCCGTGCTGTCCCTCCTTTCTGCCTACTGCAGAGCTCCAACTAGGACAGGGGAACTGAGCCAGCACTCTTTCCCACAGTCTCCTCTTGCTCAGAACTCCCCTCTTCTCTTCCCCATGCTCCGCCCTCCTGAACTGGAACACAGCCTGCCGCAGATCCCTTCCTTGAAATCCTTGGGATTCCTGTAAGTTACGCACTCACTTCATACTTGCTGAATAAAAGACTGAAATGGTTCAGGATGTGTCCAGCTAGGGACCTGCTCTATAAGGCTCTGCTTTCTGAAACATCCTATCTCCCACAGGACCTTTGCATTTTTAATATGTGAAAGACTGAAATGATTTCTCAACTCGTAGGGTCAGTTCTGAACTGACAGGATCTTTGCCTCGGTGTAAGCAAGGAAGTCTTGAGTGGTACGACTTTGAATCGCACTCACTCAATCCACTTTTCCATCAAGGGCTCCTAAGCGCCGCAACAGCAGTGACCTTTTCCCTACTTTTGTGTTCAACCCCCAGCGGTCCTCATTACAGCACTCTGTCCAACAAATGTGCATGCCCAGCGCTTTCTGCTCCTTCCATCCCCAGATAATTTAGAGTTGACTCTAATAAAATGTTTTGCAACTTACAGCATGAAATTGTTAAAGATTCTGTCAGGTAATTGATAAAAGAGCATTCCAGACATCTGTTGTATTCACTGGCTCAAAGTTCATGTAACCGGTACTTGTAGAAATCATACCTTGACCACTTTTGGCCTGCTGCTGTGCATGTGTCATGCATCAGCAGATGAATGGTGACACTGCTTTGGGATCTAAGCTGTAGGAGGGAGGAAAGCCTCCTGACGTGGAGTGGTCTCCTGTCCAAGCAACACCTCTGGAAGCTCCTACTTCTGACCTAGTTCCACACTGTGGCCAAGAATGCACTTGTGTCTCTATGCTTGTATCTCCTACCTAAGTCTTTTGAACAAAGCTGGAGAGATGTAACTCGAAGATGATATCTTTTGACCCAGTTAATCTCCCATCTACCCAGTTTCTCTTGGCCCCATTCTCTTCTCTTTTCATGCAACATTAAGGTAGGCTGTAAAGCACAGGGGGGTTCTGGCACTCCTCAAGCAGAGGCTTAGAAATTGGGAGCTGGTTTTAATTCATGAGAACTCATTGGTTGAATTTGGCTTGCTAATATAAAATTATGGCTTACATGTCTAAATAAAATTTTCCTTGATATCAGCCAGTTAACCTAAATATATGGCTATGATTCATTAACTGTCTTTCTTTTATTGCTAATAGCACTTAGCATTCAGGTTTTTAGCCATAATAAATTTATAATATCTGCCTTACCCTTAAGAATGTTATTTATAGGACAAAATAAGACTACATACTCACTGTCCTTGCCTTTATACCTGTGGCAATACAGACTGTAAATGCACACTATCGTACAATTTTCTCAAAGATAATCACAGCTCCATTCTCCATCAGACTGTTCAGAATAGTTCTCAGAGAATGGCACATCTTAACTCCACCATCCTGCATGGTGGAGGCAAGACAAACAATCGAGCAGATCAAAGATTTTTGTTTAATAGCTGTTTAATATGCCTGAATACTTGGAATAGATTTTGGAACATTCAAAAGCATAGTGTTGTAAAATGTCCTCTTTTTCTATTGATAAGAACCCCAAGAAGCTGAAATTTATCTGTCCCAAATAAACTAATTTTAACTCTTGGGTGTTTTCTTCAGCTTTTTCACAAATGCTCTGTAATGATGTGCAAATAATTAAGTGACCCCTTTCCAGCACTTGGATGAGTACGATTAAATGCAAAACAAAACAACTATCACACACGTTATATTCCTAGGCCTCTTCAGGATAATGCATATTTTCAACTTTTCTAGAGTAAGAGATGAAATTATTAACACTCACTATTGAGTTCTGTAAAACTAAACCCCAGATTGTGGCACCAGGCACCCAACGCTCTGGCATCTACATTGTCTGGCTGGAGAATTCACTCTATGTTGTTTGACCCACTCATTCCTTCAGTAAAATACCCAGGGCAAAAATTCATTAGGTTAGTACAGCCAGGCCGAATAACTACATCAACTCCTTGCACAAGGCTACACTTTATGATGATCTTTTGAACACTATAATCTAGAATTGAATTAATGCATAGAGGAGGATTTGAAAAGTAAACTAATTAAAAGATACTAAGTTTGAAAATAATAAACTAATTAAAACAACTATATCATCCCATATGGAAGTAGAATCTAGTTCTCAAAATGCTTGCATATTACTTATATGTTATTAGTTAATAACACCTACAACTATTTTGATAATAAAAGAATTATTATATAAAAGTACCGTCTATATCTGATATCTCGTTTTTATTTTGATGAATAGAGAAGAAAAGGTAAAGAAGCCTAGGAGCCAATAATTATCATTGCAAATCAAGAAGGAATATAGTAGAAGAAAAGAGAGAGAGAGCTTTTCCTTACCCTGTAGCTGCTCCTTGTGCTTTGAAGGGATGGTTTTGAGAAGAGTAGCCAATAATGTCACCATGGAGACCACACAGAGCATGAACTTGTGGCCTTTTTCAGGTGGTCAAGGCGAAGAACACAGCCAGCCTGAAAGACACATGGGTGCCCGGAGCTCGCTTTCCTGGTTCACTCTGTCCTTCCTTGCCTCTTTGCCGCTTCTAGCCCTGACTTGGGCCAGTCATTCTGGGAGACTTCCTTTTGAACTGCTGATCTCATTAGCATCCCATTTCCCCCCATGGTCCATTAATACCGGAGAACCAGGCTGTTTTCTCATTGGAGCATTTGCTTCTTCCTAGTCACCAGATAGCCCACGTCAGAGGCCCAGCCAGAACCAGCGGAAGATTATTCTTCCTGTGCCCACCTCGTTTTGCTTGGGCTTCCCTCTGCTGCCTTGTTTCCTCCTTTTTTTTTTTTTAAATATTTACACATTACTGAGAGGTTAAATTTTTACAAATCTTATATTAATAAGACTTTTTGTCTTCAAGATTATAAAAGATAAGAAAGGCTCATACATCTGACCTTCCCAGGGTGGAAAACTCCATTGGCTGTCTTTAAGATTAGTGCATGAACATATTTTAGCATAAAAGTCAGATGATAAGTTCAAAAAAAAAAAAGCCAAGAGAAGCCTTTCCCACAGGACCTCATCCCTTTCTCTTCAAGTGAGAACCACAGCTAAGGTGTGTACCACAAGTGCTTTCTAAACTGAAGTGACTTAAAGCTAGAAGACCGGACACTCCAGCCGGTGTCATTGGCACTTTACTCTGCTCCTCTTCATTCTCACTGTTAAAAAATAACTTGGATTTCCCAACATTGAGCAGAATGACTTGCACATGTTTGCCTTAAGCATAGTATAAAAACTATATAGCTCACTTGTATTCGTTAGTTCTTTTGAACATTGTGTAATTGGTCTCTAGAATCCTCTGAAATCTTAGATTTTATTCTGAAAACCTTACATTAGCTATGACTTTATCCTAAGGATCAACTCTCTTTAAGCCTCAATATCTATTTCTTGCCTTTGGAAATGGACTGTTTTTCCAAAGGCTCAGCATGCTGTCCTTTGGGCTTTCACTATATCTATGGCAACCACTCTGTTGGGGAACCTCACAAACAAAACTAAGCTTTGGAGTCTGGGAACATATAAAAGATCTGTCACAACAATCAACATCTTAGGCTCTTTGTTTAAACCAGCAATGATAACTTAATAAAGGTTGTTGAAGCTTTGCTCTTAGCTCTCATCAAATAGAAGAGATTTTATTTATTGAAATTTAGTATATTTCCAATTTAACTTTCTCTTGTATTTAAGAAACTTACATTTGATACTTTAATATTAGATTCACATTCAGGAGAGATTGGCAAAGAAAGGAGATGTTCTCTGTTATCTTTGCTGAATTCCCTAATTTTTTCCAGGAGTTACCCAACTCCATTCTGGAAATCTCCTTTTTCAAAGAAATCAAATGCCTTCAGGAGGCCTTTCTTTGCAATCTCAGCATTTCTGTGACTCTAACAAGAGAAAAAGCGTGGAATATTTTAAAGTGGGAATGAATAAAGAAGATAATGACTAGCTGTGTTAAATTTGATGCAACTCATTCTTTTACTCAATAATCTGTTTGGAATGGATTCTTCAAGTAATAACTGATCTTGAAAGTGGGAGGTAAATATATTCAGTAAATAAAAGATTCTTGGAGTAACATGAAAGTAAGGGCTAGGGGTGTATCTCTGTGGTTAGAGCACTTTCCTAGCAAGCACAAGGCTCTCAGTTAGATTTTCCAGCATCACATAGTTGCGGGTGGTGGACGTACCAATAATGCCAGCACTCAAGAGACTGAGGCAAGATGATGGTTGTGAGTAGTGAGTTCAGGATCAGCTGGTAAGCTGAACAAACAGAAAATATAAGAGCTTCCAATGGAAAAAATTGGAGCAATGTGCATACAAAATAAGGTACAATACAACATAATAAATGTCTGTATTTCTTGCCAAAATAAGAAATAAATTTATATAGAGAATATATCTCCCATTCGGAATAAATCCAAAGACACTGGGCCCTTGAAAAGGCGCAACACAACTCCTTACTCCCTTTTTTATTTCCTCGTTGCTGGGGTTCGAACACAAGACCTTCATTCTGAGCTATTTCCCCATCCCATTTCCATTGTTTACTTGAGATGGGGTCTTGCTAAGTTCCTAGGTGGCCCAGGCTGGGCTGGAGCTTGTGGTTCTCCTGCCTTAGCCTCTCAAGGTGCTGGGATTGTAGGCCTGTGCCCCCTGGCTCAGCTACCCCACTCTTTAAAGGGTAGGCTGCTCACAGTGACTTTCTTCCAACAAGAGCACACAGTAAGGTTAGGAGAAAAGGAGTAACTTTCCATTGGAGAAGACTGAGAAATATTACTTCAGACATCAAATTGAAGCCATCATTTTGTAGCCTTGAGATGAAGTGGTGAGAGTGGTACCCAACCCCTGGGGTCTTCCTCCCTGCTACTACTTCCTGCCACCACACCATCTAATCATGAAATAAACATCAGACAAATCTAAAAAGTATCTGTCCTACAGTCCTCCAAACTGTCAAGGTCATCAAAAATACTGAGACTAAATGGTCATCACAACCAAGAGAAGTCTATGTAGATAGGAGGACTAAATGTAAGGTAACACACCGACTGCAATCCCACAGGAGGAAAAAAAAAGGAATCTGAATAAAAGTACAGAAATATATTGATATTAGTGTATTAATTATGAGAAAAGAACCATTCTGATGGAAGATGTTAAGAATAAAATGACTTTTTTGTAGTATTGGGGATTAAACTCAGCCCTTTGCATTGAGCTAAGTTTCTAACCACTTATTTATTTATTTATTTACTTAGAGACGAGATCTTGCCAAGTCTCTAAGTTACCAGTCTAGGCTTGAGCTGGTGACTGTCTCGGCTGTTCAGAAAACATTTTTAATAGATATAATATATCCCAAGCACAATCTAATTTCATGGATACATCCAACAGATGTTTGTTGAGTTATGAAAATAAAACTTGACCATTAGTATTTGTTAGTTTTCCCTGATAAACAGAAAACATTTCTTTTTTCACCTCCCATCCAATAATTTTTCTTTGATGCACTCAGTTATGTTTCTGTGATTCTGGGGATTGGATCTACAGTTGGCCTATGCTAGGCAAGTGCTCTACTACTGAGCTGCATCTCCCAGCCCCTGGTCTTTTGTTTAATATCAAAATGACTTGGATGATAGAAATTGTAGATCAAAAAAGTAAATTCTATAGCAGAAAAATCAGAAGTAATTTTCTAGCAATGAAAGTAAATAATGATTTTACTTATAATCATAGTAGAACTTTAAAAGTTATAATGTTAATAAGATTTAAAATTATTTTCAAAATGCTTTCACTTTTCTTTGTGATATCATATCCTTATATATCATAGGCCTTACTTTAGCCATGTTAAATCTCAACATTTTGAGGTACAGAGACACATACACAATGTTCCTGTAATTGTTATCTATATATTGGAAAGCTAGACTGGGGGGTGGGCCAGTCTTTCAGGTTTTTGAGATTTAGTTTCCTTGTCCAAAAACATGAAGAAAACTTCCATGGTAGTGAAGTTCATGCATTATATTGCTCCAAAACTGAATATGTAAAATATACTAAATTCATTTATATTTGAAAATAAAGAACCACAGTAACTGTTAAATAAATATCTAAGTACAAAAAAAAGAAAAAGAAAAAAAATTCTACTGGAGTAAGCTGAGACTATGGCCCTATGGTCACTAGGAAGATGACACTAGCTCTATGTGTGTGTGTGTGTGTGTGTGTGTGTGTGTGTGTGTGTGTGTGTGTGCCCTTCGGGCCATCAGGTGGATAATGGACTGAGCTCAGGCTATACTTCCGAGATCTGGACATCCCTTCTTGTCTGTCTGAAGCCTATCACCAAAGTCAGGATCCTAATGTGAGATGGTTTCCAGGTATTTATAAAAATGGGACACCTCAGCTAAGCTGCTAACGCGAAGCCTTCTGTTGATACAAATACTCAAGAGAAAAGGATGAAGATTATCAGAAAGGGGGCACTGGAGAAAATTTCCTCCAAGAATCAAAAAAGTGGGAATTCTCACTCAAGGAAAGAGAAATAATAGAAAATTAACAAGGAAAACAAGTCAAAAATCAGCATTCTTAAAATTGTCAAAGAAATAAACATGTGAAAGTGAGATAGTCAGGAATGCAATACTAGACTGATACAATCAAAGACATTACCTAATGAGAGACAGAACTGAGTTCATCTCTCAGGATGAAGACTGATAAAGTAGTCGAGTAACTGAGAGAGAAATGAATAAATAGGCTTGCGAGGTGAGAAGTATTGATATGTGTCTAGAAAGAATTCTTATAAGAAAAAACTATAAAAATAGGAAAGAAGAATCTAAAAGAGTTAGATGATATGTATCATTTTCCAGACTTACAGAGAAAGAAATTTTTCAGATTAGAGAAGTCCAATGTGTGTCTGAAGCGAGGGGAATGAAAATAAGCCCACACAGGGCTATTATAACGGAGATAGGACCATAAGACCCACCAAAAGAGACAGATGACCTAAAAAGAATAGACATTTGGATGCCAGCTCTTTTCTCATTAACAAAAACAGTTGTTCCAAGTATTGTGGGAAAAAATAGTGAACATGAACTCTCGTGCCTTCTAGAATAAATGTGAAAGGAGAATATCTTTAGATATTTAAGGACTAAGTTTAGTATCTCAGGTCCTCATTGCAGCAGCAAGTATGAAAAGCTATAATTCATCATAGGAACTAAATTCAAAATAAGTAGGTCATATAAAAATAGACAAGCAAATACCCTAGATAGTTTGATGAAAAAATTTAGAAATGTTTACTGTAAATAATCAAGAATATGCACTTCCTTTTACCTTTTAAATGTGTGAGGATTAAAAATCTAGATAGCATTAGCATGAAAATGAGAAGTGAAAAGATCTAAGGGGTACTGAGGTGTACAAAGGACCTACTGCATATCTGCATCACTAGAAAATTGGTAAGGGCATAGATGTATTAAAAATTGGGGGATAACTACTAAAATTATAGATATATATTGTATAACTTACAATTGCATGTTAGAAGAAAAAGTACAAAGGAAAGAAAACATATCTATTGTGGTTTGGATCTGGAATATCCCCCAAAGGCCTCATGTTTTTGGATGTTATGGATTGTCTATAGAACCACGTGCTGTTGAGAGATTGGGACCTATTCTGGAAGGGTGGATTACCGGCATGTAGATTGAATTATAGGAATGAAGTGGGGGCTTATCATACTTTTCATACCTTCCACACCTGAAAGGGGTTGATCCCTGGGACAGGACCAGGAAATATATATATATTTACTTATATTTTGCTACCTTCCTCTGGAAAGGAGATTAGATTTAGTGGGACTTGACTTCCTGTTTGTAATGTCGTGAGAAGCTGCCTCCACTTCTGCCTCTGAGTGAACTGTGACCTTCTGAAACTGTGAGCCAAAAAATCTTTCCTCCCCTAAATTTGTGAATGGCAGGGATTGAGTCACAGCAATGAAAAAGCCACTAACGCAATGCTGATTCAATAAAGATACTGATAAAGCAAAAAAGAGAAGTAACGCGAAGTCACATAAGAAGAGAACATAAAATAAGGTAGTAGAAACAAATTCAAATATATGTGAGGGAAATATTTTCCAGAATAATATTTTAAATACAAGACTGATGCCTATTTAATTTTTTTAAATTCCTAAGAAAATAACTACAATATATTTGTGGTCAACTAAAGTAGACTATCTTAAATAGACTAAAACAGTAAAAGAGCAAACTTATGACACTGGTTGGATACTGAGTGAGGGGTCCATGAAAACTTTTTATATATTATTTACTTGTATACCGAAAAAGAGATAATGCAAAAAGTAAAATATTTATAGCAATTAATTAGGCATGATGAATGACCAATTATTATTTCATTTTTCTTTATATAACTTGTTTTTCTATTTTTAACACTTGAGCCTGTTATTTCTTCTGATAATGTATATATGTCTGGTAATGTATATATGTCTGAAACGTCCATAACCATCTGGTAGCTACTGGAGAAACCAGGATTAGCACCAAGATTTCATAATTTCAAGTTAATTCCATTATACCAATACTCAACTAGCTCTTCTTATAATCAAGGATAGTTGCTCCCTGGGGTCCTTAGATTGAACATTTGAAAGTTCCTACAAGTTTTTTTTAATCATTTTTTTCTTTCTCGATGTCTAGATTGGCACCAATTTACTCTGGAGAGGTTCTTATGAGCCTTAATTGAGAACCACAAAAGATAGCAAGATCTTTAAGTGAGTAGCTCTGAATAATTTCTCCAAGCAGATCACTTTGCGGAATTTCATTTTCAACATGAATGGTCACACTTCAAGCACTGAATGCAATGCATTGTTCAGGGGGAAATGACGCACTTATTTTTGTAGAGCTGCTCAACAGTCCTAGCTCAATTTCAGACTGCGTCAGCGTTTTCATTATAAACCCATCAGAGGGATTTAAGTGCCCTGAGGCTGCCTCAGAAATCAAATTGCTGAGTCACTGTTAAGAAGAGATAGCATGATAATATTCATAAGATGTGACAAACCTTAATGTTCTCTTCTTCCAGGATGCTTTCTCTAACTGTATTCGTCCTTGTGCTGACCTCCTTTTGACCTCTAAGTATTTTCCTTGTTTATGCAACTTACTTATCATCGGTTCATGTCAATAGGTTGTTACTTCTCTTATTGTGTCACGCCTTTTCTCAACAATTGGAAAAATGTTACAGTACATATAAAGTCTCTTACGTGTTACACAGCTCCATTTAGAGTGGCATTAGTATCACACATGACAGATTTTTGAGATAGAATAGTTGCATGAGAAAGGCAACCCCAAATTTAGATACAGGCAAAATTTCCTTCCTGACACCGTACTTACTCTTAGATTAGAGACTTAGTTGGGGCAGATAATAGATTATTTCTTTTTCTCTTCTGGAGTGTGTATGTGATGGGGGATATGATGTGGGTGGTCCATCCATATCCAAGAATTAATGCCTTTTGGCTCTGGAAGGATCCTACCTTTTTCACTGGGTGTTCATAATCTGCCCAAGCCTACATCAGAGAAGTCTTCTCTGTCCGTTCTTTCCTCCTTGCTACTGCTGAACTCACTTTGTAATTAATTCATAATTACGCAGCCCAGCTGGTGTTTACATGGTGTCTTGGTCCGTCAGTTGTATCAGGGGTGTAACACTTGCCAAGCCCATGTGGAGCTCCTGGAGCGCAGCCTCTTATTTCAGCTGTGGAGCACAGTTTGACAAGATTCCTGACAACTTACAAGGCACTGGAGATCTACATGTTGATTGCTGTTGTCCAGAGAAGGTACCTGTATCACTCCCCTGGACTGAGCATCTTGCAAAGTCATTACTGGTGGATTAAGTTAGACTAGAAACACTTTCAGATGCTCTATAATTTGTCTATATTCATCACTATTCTGGGAAGTGTCTCCTAAGAAATATTTTTTAATATTATCTTAAAGTTGGCAAACTCAAAACAGATATGATTGTGGAAGAACCTAAAGAACTCTCAGCAATGGCCTTGAACCAACCTGCATCATTTCTTCTGCACTTCAAGGAATCAAAGCTCCACAGTGTGAAAATCCTAAAACTCAGTAGCTTCAAAATTCTTTGAATTTGATCCACAATAAGAAATACATTTCATGTTATAATGTAGTATACATGTGTGATTAAGTGACAACGAACACAGAAGAGACTTAGGAAATTCTACATGCTGTATGTGATGATGTCTGGTATTATAGATCCCATCTTGTCCTGTCCTATCCCATCCCATTCTATCATCTGCTTTTTTAAATTACTCATTGCTGGGACTCATTACCCGACACCCCAAACTTAAGGGGAAGGAATGGTTTATTGTAGCTTCAGTTCCAGAAGTGCTCAGTCCCTTCATGGTAGCCAGCAATGATGGCAGCACGTGGCAGAGGCCTAGCTGGAATATAGCTGCTCAAGACGTTGCAAAAGGAAGCAGAATGAGCCAGGAAGGGCAGAGGAAAGCACATAGCCTTTCAAGTCATGTCCAGGTGATAACCCCTTCCAACTATGCCCCAACTCCCAGCAACACAGGAATTAACCCCCATGATTGAGTCATCTTCTATGCAGGAGAATTTTGGGGGACATTCCAGATCCAAACCTCAATACTATCTTAACTTAGCCCATGTGATTTTAATCCATGGAAAAAGATATTGGATATGACTAGCTTTATTGACTTTATGACTTTAACATAGAAATAACTTTTGCCATATTTCAGACAAGAATTTCTTATTCCCACACCACTCAGTTGCTGCTTCAACGTTTTCAATGACCTTTGAATCTGTGAGAAGTTCTTTAGCATATTTCCTAGGATTTGCATTTGCTGTGTCTATCATTTCTGTACCAAGGCATTTCTTTGAGCCTTTTTTTGTGTGTGTCTGAAATTATGACTAAAGACAAAGTTCTAGCTCAGTGTGAAACACTGAAAAAAATTCTCTCTTCAGGTCTATGTGAGAAGTCACCAGTGACCCCTCACTAAGCCATTATGTCTTTTCCATATTTCCAGATCTAAATGGGAAGAGGCTAGAATGATGGGTCTTAATGAAGAGATAATTGAAGGAAAAGATATTTGCCTTTGTGGAAGTGCAGTGTTGGTGAATAGAACTTCTTCTCTCCCTGCAGTGCACACCTGAAGCAAAGCAAGAAAGACCTGCCAGAGGATTTCTTGTGAAGACCTGAAATGGCTGCCAGACACAAGCACAAGAAGACATTATGTGGGGCGAAAACTCAAGGCCAAATCCCTCACAGTCAGAGATGCAAAGATTGTTAGAGTGAATTTAGCACATCAAACCTCAAAACGCATAGTGAGGACAACACTTCGTGATCCAGTGGGGTCTACCCCAAAAATGTAAGCTTCATAAAAACAACTTACACATGATCATTTCAGTAGTCTCAGAAAATCATTGGGCAAAATCTGCTATACATTCCTGATCACTCCTACCCACTACGAGTAAAGTCAAACTTCAAACTGGCAAAGGAAAACCCCGCTGCTCATCAGTGTTAGACAGAGAGAGATGTGTAGTCAGTGCAATCAGGCAATAAGACGAAACAAAGGCATTCAGGTTGAAAAAATTCAAAAGGAAAGTGAACAATCTTCATTCATTTATATATAATCATTTATGCAGAAAAGTTAACAGCCTCTATAGGAAGAAATCTGCTTTGATGGAGCTGATCAAGGTTTCAAGACAAAAAAATCAGCATATGGAAAGCAAACTCAAATAGAATATGATATATCTCTATGAATGAATACCATATAACCAAGAGAAGGAGCAAACATTTTATATATACCAAAATGTGAAAAATCGCAAGGTGTGTCAAAATTATATTGTGTGAAAGGAGATAGATAAAATAACGAATCCTAGATGTTTCTGTGTACACAACATAAATTGTTTTATAGTGACAAAAAGCAAGTCAGTGATAGCCCGAGAACTGTACGAGGGCAGCGATGATGGAAGATGAGATTGATTGTAAGTGAGCACTAGAAAACTTCTGGGGATATGTGACTGTGTGACATGTTTACTGTATTAATTGTTGTCATAATTTTCATGGATACACACACACACATGCACACGCACATATATATATCAAATCATGTCAGATTGTATTTCTTTAAATGTTGTCAGAATGTCAGTTATACTTCAATGAAACTAAAAAAAATGGTATTATAAATCCACGTCTTTTTGTCATCTTCAGGCACACTAGAAACAGAAACGGAGGACAATCTGATAAATTTTACTGACTTAAAGAGATAAAGGAAAAAAGTTCAGTGACATACAGATGAAACCTGAGACAAGAAAGTTACAAAGTTTAGCATAAAAACGCGCCCATGAATTCAGTTTTCAATAACTGAGCTTCATTTATGCCTACAGGTTGTAATTCTATTTGAGGCACTGCTCTTTCTTCTTCATGTCTGTTCATGGAAGACCCTTAGGCAACTGTCCTAGTACATTTAAGGTCACCTCTTGTACAGAATAACCATGCCCAGTACCTGCATAGGTGAGATGTGGTGTTCAGATCTACTCATGCTTTCTTCACGTCTTTCTACTACCATTGCTAGCAATTATGACATACGTGTCCCCGAAGACAGGTGGGTGGAGTCTGTGTAGGCCTGAGGCTCCCAGGTTTCATGCCACCAATGAGGACAAGCTCTCCAGAGTTTCAGTGTTGAGATACATGTTTGGACAAAATCCTGGAATTGAATCCCAAAGAACCTAGGTGGTGCAGGCCAGTGCATACCTTGGTTGAAGTTCCCAAGAAGCAACCCACTCTGGAGTTGAAGATCAGGACCTATTTTTTGTGTAACTAAAGTGTATTTCCTTTGGAATATGACTTAGAAATTGTCCTCCTATCCAAGGCATTCTACCACAACGAGTATATGGATGTATACACTTGTACAGTCTCTACCTTGGGCATTCTCATTCCCCTGAAGCCCCAGGGAAGGCTAATAGGTCAAAAGATATCTTACAGTGGGTCATGTCTCTCTAATTTGAAAATATATGAAATTCCTAAATTCATCATCTTTCATTTTTTAAAAATCTGTGCAAACAATATATCTGTATGCAAAGTGGAAGTGATACTGAGCATCAGGCATTGAGAGTAGGCTGACCAAATTAAGATGAACATGGCTGGCTTGCAGTACCCATTTCCTGACTTCACAGGGTGTGGCCTATTGGGGGAGAGAATTGGTATCAGATAGGAATCGAGTTTATATCATGTCTTGGAGAAAGATGCACAAGAAAAGAAAAGCTCAGAGAACACAGAGCCTCTCAAATAAGAGAGCACGTTCTCTGCCCTTAAACCTTGTCAGCAAGAACCAAAATGCTCTTCCTGAAGTGAGAGAAGCATTGTGCATCTCCACGTGGGTTATCAAGGCCACACGGGGTATCAGAAAATGGACCAGTCATGCAGTCCAGGCCCCTGAGTTCTTAAGTGTGAGGCTTCAGGCAAATTCATAACCCACCCGTGGAGGGTGTTTTGTTCATTGAAAAACCTGAACAATAATAGTGGTAGTTTTGTTCCTGGTTAGCGAATAAAGTGATATTTCCTGGGTTACAGAAAGTTCCTGACTCTGGATGAAAGCTCCTATGTCAGGGATGGTAAGATGGACTTCCTTTGCACTGTGCAAGTGGGAGGGAAGAGTCTGGATCTCACCGAGATGGATGTGATTGGAAGATACCAGTCTAGGGATCAGGAGCTCCAATCTTGGGGTCTGGTGAACTTACCAAACTGTCACAGCCCATCTCTGTTACAAATCAGTAGTTAGAACTGTTTAAAGATTCGGTCATTGTATCAGTGGCAGAAGTTCCAAAGGGAGTGACTTAAAATGGTGATTCTCCAAGTCAACTAGTTATACAAATTATCTGAAACATATGTTAAAATGTGGCTCTATTGCATTCAGCTATTATAAGAGGGGGCAAGGAAGCTCATTTGAATATCTACTCTAGCAGTTGAAAACAGCATTTGGGAATGTGCTCTCCTTTGTGGCGTGTCAGTTTCAACATACAATGCCAGTACTCAGTGATGTGTGTGTTCTCAGAAGAGGGATTTTGTAGTCTGATTTGTTGCTTCTTCAAGCAGGATCCAAAGGAAGTCTGTAGAAAAAAGTAATTATCGAACAGGAAGATGTTTAGCCTACTGAAGAAAGGTCAACAAATTGTTCCATAGAAATTATAAAAGATACTTGTTTGCAAATAATGCTGCCAAACAAGTGATGTGCTAATTACATGTTAACTCTTGTTTCACTTGCAAGGCCTTTCTCAACATTTAAATATGAACTATAAACCATGGCCCTTTCAGGAACCAGGCATTACCTACATGTTTATATAATCAAGGCCATAACCCCAGACTCTGTTTCTGGGAATCTTCTAGGGACAGGAGGTGATGTTGCCTAGAAATCTCTAAGAGCGTGGTCTCATCTAAATGTAGAGTAGAGATGGGGTCACCTGCCTACTAATACACACACCTTTCACTCTCTGTCTTTCTTTGTTAGACTGATTTTTTTTTTTTCTCAGTTGTTACCAATCCAAGCAAAGGTCTTCAACTTTCCTTACCTGGAACATTGGTGCCCTTCACGATTGCTTCCACTGCATTTTTTTTGAGCACTTACTAAGTACTAGGAACTTTAAACACTGCACATGACTCATGTTAATAACCATACGAAGCATGCAAGGCTATCACGCCTGAAAACATAGCAACTTAGACTCTGAAAGCTAAGAAATCTGGGTAGTGTCACACCAGCAGTGAGAAAACTAAGGTTCTTAGACCTGGAGTATTAACCATCTTGGAAAACAAGGTCCCAACAATCTTATACATCTGTTTGCATGTGTCTGTAATGACAAATTTTATTGTGTTGATAATAATTTCTTTACAGGATGATTTTTTTCGTGTTGGACTGGCAGATTTATTTTTCTATCAACAAGAAAGTGAACATGGATAGGCACATAATAACTGACAAGAACATTTCCATGGTCATTTGAGCCACCTTTTATTCAACCTTCACGAGGACACAATAAGGCAGATGGTGTTATTCGCCACCTCCTGCTGAACCCAACAGTAGCAAGAAAACTGACCCATAGAATTTTGCTTTCTGGTTGCAGAGCTTCTACTTTCAGTTACCTAGAAAATTTCCATTTCCTATTCCTTGTCTAGATCATATTCTTCTTTTTTTTGTCAACACTGACTTTTCCTTTTTTCCATCTCTGGTTATTTTCGTCAATTATATGTGATTTATAAAGACCCCTAGTCTTCAAACACACGTGTTTTATTTTCAACACTCTCTAAGTGATATCTTCATAAGAAGAACACTGTTGTTTCCAGAATGAGTCTAACCTTATCACTTGAGATCTCATAGATTCAATGCCCTTAACACTGACCTGGTCTTGATGAACTGGCTAATTCTCTCTATTAGCAAACTTTCTAAGTAACCACAGCAGCCTTCAAGCTTGAATTTACTGTAGGAAAAATGTGAATCTTACACTGTCTTATACAATCTTTAAGAAATTTTAGCATTTATAATGCTGACACAGAATGACTAAAGCTCAGCTCAAAAGGCTATTACAAAGATAAATACTTCTCATAATTGTGTCAAGTGATGGAACCTGTCCTATCACAGAAATAACTTTTTTAAAAATCAAAATCAGAGATTGGGGAAAAGGATGGCTACCAGGAGATAGAGAAGGAGTTATTTGAAAATTCTACATTTGTTTCAAGTCGTAGATGCTTTTTGCAAGGACATCAGGTGGCTTTATATTCTTGGAGACGTTGGCAACTACCTATCAATGACATAAAAGTCCTAGTTAATTTAGGCATCTTCCAGCACCAGAATGCCACGATGCCCTTCTTCTCTTCCCTCAGTATTATTTTCATCCTAAAATATCCCAGAAAACAAATCTCAGGTGACAACTCTCGGTCCCAAAATAAAAATCATTACTGTTTTATAACTTATTTTTGTTCCCTTTGTAAGTCCTACTCTTTTGGGTTTATTCAGTTAGTTGTATCCTCTACCCCATTTTCAAAGATCATATATTAAATTGAGTTGCACATGTGGTCCCAAACAAAGATACTGTTCCACCTAAGTTGGGATCACACCTATTAGGGTGGTTCTATATAACTTTCATCTTGCACTCTAGCAAATCACGCATAGAACTATCCCAAATCATTTCCGGCCTTTGTCTTTGTTCCTTTTTCATTGCTGGGACAGAATACTCGACATCCATAACCGTGGAGGAAAGATTTATTTTACTTCACAGTTCCGGAAGGTCTCAGTTCATTCACAGGTGGGTGGCTGGAAAATGGAGTTACATGGGGGGCTGGTGTTGGGTCTGGGATCAGAGCCAGAGCTCCACAGACAGAGATCCTCACAGCAGCATGGCAGAACACAGACCAGTCTGGGAGGAAGGATGGAACTGACACATGCCCCTCCAGAACAAGCCCCGAGCATCCAACCCTTCCATCCAGGCCCCACCTCCCAGCAGTAGGCGGCCTCCATAGGTACATGAGGCTTTTGGGGAACATCCCAGATCCAAATTCTGGCAGTTCTCCGTGGCTGGTCACTGCTTTTCTTGTTTGTCACAGTTGCCAAAACTGTGATCAAGGAGAACACAGAATGCTCCTGGACGGTAAGTCAACTTCTAGAGCCCTTCGTGCTCTTTAAAGTACAAGTGATTGACTCAGCTCCCCCCAGGTCTGAGAATTCATGATTGTCCCACTATTGCACACTCACGTCTCACAATGATGCCAATTATCATTTAAATATTTTTACTAGTTTGTGTCTACAGGCGCTTCTGCGGCAGTAAGGCAGATCTTAGCTACTGATTCATCGGATTCTCTTGTCTCTCCAGATTCAGAGGATGGTACTGTGCTCTGCAGACCAAGTTCTTTCATGGATGCAGGCCTTTGACATTCAGTTTATTTAACTTTACCTGTAATGAAGAGGGTGAGGAATTCCAAGCAGTTCATGTGTAAGAGCTGAAACAGGAAGTCTAAGTTTTCCTCTGCTTTCTTCTACTTGTTTCATAGGTAGTTTTCGACTTCACTTTAAAGGCTATACTCAAAATTATTTTGAGATAATTGTTGTAGATGGTATGAGGTATTGATTGCCTTTTCATTTTCATATACATATCTTACTGTTGAAGTATAATATATTTAAAGATCAAGATATTCTTTATTTGTGTATGTAACTTTATCTGAATTCCATTTTCCATGTAGAAATCCCATGCCCCCTATCCTATTATATTTACTTTATTGCTAACTTAAAGTCAATACCAGTCTGGGCTACTGCATATTTCTAATAGTATTAAAATCACAGTGTCTATCCTCCAAATTTGTTCCTTTTCAAAGTTATTTTGGATTGTAGATATTTGTATTTCCATAGGATTTTTAAAATCATCTTGTCAACTCACAAAAGATGGTCACCAATGCCCAGAGTTGAATGTATTGAAAACATTCATTAATAGAAATACTATTTGTGGGGAAAACAAATGAGTCTGCTAGATGTAGTCAATGCTCCAAAGCCTGCAAAACTTGTAAACTCCATTTTTGTGAGCCAATATAATTTGTTATTTTCCAAGCCACTTCCATAGTGGGACTATCTGTTAAATGAAGCTGAAAGTATACAACTTATGCTTTGTTTAGCATTTTATTATATGTGGTTTCTTCCATTACTTTTATATTAAAAAAAACTTGAGTATCTACCCATTTTTTCTCAAAGCTTCAAAGTTTTAAATGAAAATGCCCCATCTATGTGGAATTATTTCCAATGCATGGTATGAGGTAAGGAAATTGTATAGTAGTGAAGATATGTTTCCCAACCAAAGTATGTCAACTGCAGCTGCCACCATGTAGTCATTCTAGCTCATTTACTACATATGTTTGCATTTTTACTGTGAATTTTGAGTTATTTTACACATATTATTCTATCAGATACGTGCAATATTAGTGTCAATACAGCATGATGATTGCACAAACAAAAATAGAGATCATTTAAACAGAATTTTTAAAAAATAAAATATTATAGAATATTGCACTCATAGAAGAGTAAATCTTATACATGTGTGTGGATCAAATAGTTTCACAGTCAGAAATGTCCATGAAGGACCAAAGCTAATTGTGTAACCAAGGAAAGTGTTAGACTCTTGCAATGACCAATAGCTCACACTAGCAAAGAAAGCTAATGGAAAAATATTTTAAGTAGGGATAAAGATTGCATCATCAACTTTAGAAGCTCACTTGTTAAATGTTCTGAGAGGGCAGCAATTAAGAACAGAAAAACTCTGTGTGGTAACAGTACCTTGCTGATGCATCCGGGTTCAGGACTCACTCAAACAGAAAGTCAAAACAAGCAGTGGAATTAGAGGGGAGCTTGTTTTAACTGTGGGGGATTTCCGGAGATTATTTGATTTTCAAGGAGGGAACTGCCTCCTGTGAGAGGCAACATAGGCCTCTGTGAAGCTGACACAGTTTCCAAAACATGAGCCATTGTGTGAGGATCAGCAAGGAGGCTGAAGCATTACCATGCGACCTCAGTCTAATTTGGTGAGAATGCATGGGGAACCCAGCTTAACAGTGTTCTCCCAACCACTTTGGGCTTATGAGCAGATGGACCCAGGATCTACATTTCCAAATCTAGCTGTTCATAATTCTAATCTATACCAGTCTCTGTTTTTGGCCACTTACACTGTTCTAAGTTGCCAATCTGTCAAGTCTAGCACCAATACCCTACTGTTTTAAATATTCCCTCATGATTTATATGTTTAAAAAAGTCTTGGCAATCTATAGCTCTTATTCTTCCAGATAAATTCTAGAATCACTTCAGATCAAATTAACCTACAAATTACAATGGAAAGAACTGTCATACTTATACTATGCCTTTTCATATATATATATATATATATATATATATATATATATATATATATATATAAAACATATTTCTTATGTATTGTTAATTTTTTGTCTTTCAGTCAGCATTTATGACTTTCTTCATATAATTTTAACATACTGTATACTCAGGTATTTGCATATGTTTTTAGCTATTGCTTTATATTTTAAATTTATTTATATGATTTTTAAAAGAAGACTTCATTGTTACAAGGCCTTTGTTTGCATCCTTGGCAATCTTGATTTCAATTTATCCTTTCTGTATTATAAAACGTTTTTGTAGCCTTAACAGTTTTAAAACTAATTTTCTTACTAAATATTTTTCATGTTTTTTCTATGCTATGGTATAACATGAGAATTATTTACATTTTCAAAGTTTAAAGTTATGCATTTTTCAAATCAGTTGGCATCTTTGGGGATTTAAACTTTTTTTCTCTTTAAATTAATGTTTAAAGGCTTATTTTTCCAAGAAAACTACTCAGTTCTTTAAATTTATCACCATAATAGAGTTTTATGTCACATTATGCTACCCTAAAAAGCCCTTATCCTTTAAATTTTTTATGTTATCATTTTTTCCTGATTGGATTTTCCAGGGGTCATTTCGTCGACTATGATATTCTTTTTTTCCTATTGAACCAGATATTACTTTTAAATATTTGTTTTTCTATTTTTTAATTTAAAAATTCATTAATTTTTATTTCATATATACTTTTTGCTTCTTTTATTTTTTAGGTTAGTGTATTGATCTTCTAAAGCTTATTGACATGGCTATTTAATTTATTACCTTCATTTCATAATGCTTAATAAAAACCTAATTATGTTAATTGGTCAGTGATTTTTTTTTGCCACAACCATACATTTTGATAAATTCTATTCTTAGTTTAGGTACTTTCTAGCTCATCTATAATTATATTTTTGATTTCCTCTTAAACCCAAGGGTGTTCTGGGGAAATTGCATAGGTTGAAAAACTCTTGCTTAATATGTACTAATGGAATGTCATTAATCTAATTATCTTAATCTACTTAATACATTAATGAGTCACACGAATATATTAAAATGACCCTATTTTAGCAAATTTCTTTGTATATTAAGGATTTTGAATATATTTGATCTTATTAATTGGTATAAAAGTCTTATCAATTGAATTGAACTTTCATCTTATTTTGTGTAATTTTTATTTTACTTTTAATCTGAAACTAATAATGTTCTTTGCTTTTTCTTATACCAGAATTTGCTCCACACTGTTCTGTATTTATCTTTGAATTTTGTGTCTGGAGAGGGCTACAAAAGAGGGCTCCTGAGAATTTGCCTGCTTTAGGCCAGCCTTTGTCTGGCTAGCTTTGGGGTGACTGAAAAGACCACACAATGATTCTGAGAGTGATACCACCTCCCTGTCAGAGGCCGCTGGGTCCTGAGGCTTTGTACCTCTGCTACACTGAGCAGAAGCAGCAGACCCACAGTCACACCCGATCCAAACTGATCCCCACAGATGGACGGACCCATCGACAGGGCAGAGCCATCCACAGTCACTCATTCACCTTACAGGATTTTGACAGAGTGACTCAACAGACACGGGAGAGACTTCCAGAGCCCTGCGGCCCCACCGAAGGCACCCATAAGTTTTGTGAGAGAGAGAAGGGAACAAGAAGCAGCGGGTTGAGCTGGGGGTGGTGGCACATGCCTCCAACTCTGTCACTGAGGGAGGATGAGGCAGAAGGATTGCAATTTAGAGCCTGGCTGGGGCCGGGCTGCCTTAAATAAAAAATAAATCAAAAAATAAACAAATAAGGCTGGGAATATAGCTCAGTGTGAAGGCCATGGGTTCAATCCTCATTGTTAAGGAAAAAATAAAGAAAGAAGGAAGGAAAGACCAAAAAAATAAAAAAGAAAGAAAGGAAAGCAAGGTAGGAAGGAAGGAAGGAAGGAAGGAAGGAAGGAAGGAAGGAAAGGAAGACAGAAAACAAGCAAGCCAGCAGGCGTCCAGGTGGCTGGACACTAAGAAGGGGGCAGTGGCTGGGAGGAAGTGGTATGGTGCGTGTGACCCTTGAGGCTGAAGCAGGGCACAGATGGGAGGATGGCGGCATGCAGGCGTGTTGGGTGGGTGGCCTGGGCATGCCTGCTACCCCGCAATCCCTGCTCACCATAGAAAACCCAAATGAGCCTCTGCAGGTGGAACCCGAGGGTCCCAGCGACACTATGCTTCCCATTTTCTATTGTCATGCTTCACTGCTGCTTAAGAATTTTTCTTTGTAAAGTGTATGTTTGGTTGTATGTAACACAGATGCTTGATAGGATTACATCCTGTTGTCAGTTTTAGATTTTCAAAAATGTCAGCCAGGCTCAATGATACAGGCTTGTTTAAGGCTGAGGCTGAGGCAGGAGGATTGCAAATTTCTGAGCAGCCTGGGCAACTTACTAAGTCAGTAACACCCTGTCTCAAAATCAGAAATAAAGTCATATATATATATATATATATATATATATATATATATATATATAACTAAATTTTAGTTATTTATCCCCAGCCTATGTTGGTATTTCTTTAAGTACTAAAATCAAGAATGGAATGGAATGAGTCTTATCTGCACAGAGGAAAGGTGGACTTAGCACGATTTTATTGCCTTTTCTTGATGCTATATTTTACTTTAAAGTAAAGGGGTTTGGGAGGGTATACAGCTCAAGGGTAGAGTGCTTTCCTGGCATCAACAAGACCTTGGGTTCGACTCTCATCACTGAAAGAAAAAATATTGAATTAGATGTAGATGTAAACTAGATTCTAGTTTGTTATTGAACAGCAATTCTTTATGAAACACATAACACATTGCTCAAATGATTTAATGGTTACCTCACCTTAAAGCAACCAAATTAAGAGAAATTATTTTGTTTTAATTCCACATTTAAGTGAATGATTCCAGTAATTATCTTTCAATCATTTGTACCTTAACTTCCACGCTCCTTATTACATTGAACCAATGTCTGAATATCTTCCAGGTCTTTCTGGAAATTCTAAGCACATTAGAATAATGAACCACTTACTCCTCATAATGGCTGCAAGACACGCACGCCAATCTTATCCCCATTCTACAGATGAATACAGAAAGAATAATTTGCTGCTGGTCACATGGCTGCTTGGCAGCAGGGCCATGATTAGAAGCCAACGCAGGGAGGCACCCTGCCCATGTTTGCCATGGCAGATCTGCTGGGCTGCCTCTCGTTTGTGAAGTGCTTAGTCTTAATTGTTTTATCTATAAACTTGTCAAATTTCTCCCCAAAACAACACTTGAGAAGTCTATATTATGAGCCCTTCTTTGCCTAAGGATTGTTTTTCATTTTCTCATGTATGAATTTTGAATTGATAGTGTTTAAGAGAGCTTGCAGAATATTTTTAACTAAAAAATAAATCATGCTACTCCTTTCATATGGTGCTCTTGTATGTTCAGCATTCAGGGACATGGAGAAGTCTGATGCGGTGGCACGTCAATTGGATTTTATGGTAGGTTTTTTTCTTTTCTTTTGGAGACAGGGTCTCATGCTGTAGTCCAGGCTGTATTTGAACTCACTGTGTACCCCAGGCTGTCAATTTCAATTCTTAATACCAAAATGGGAAAAGCACTATTTACTGAACGACTTTTCAGTGCTCCAGTTCGTTTTCTCCTATTTTATTTTTTCAAAACTGCGGGGACCCGACTGTGAGACCCAGAGGCCTGTTCCCATGGCGAACAATGTGATCAGACAGGTCTGCATGAAGCCAGGAGAAAGAGAAGACAGAGAACTGGGTCGGGACAAAGGAAAGCAAAGGGAATTCAAGGCTTCCGGCCCCCAGGATTCTCTGCGGCAGCCCTTGAGGACCTGTCCCAAGTCTCCGCGCACAGCGGGTGATTGGGTGTCGCGGTAGTGCTGCGCCACACGTGGCTCTGTGGAAACGAGGCAGGGCTGAGTGGCCACGTGGACAGCTCGGGCAGAACAGAGAGGGCCTGGCGAGGCGGATGAAACCCACAGGGAGGTTAAGGAGGGAGCCTGCTACCCAGGGGTGTTGAGTGCCCCTGGGAGGGCCGCAGCCCCCGGCAGCAGAAGGCCCGAGATTACAGCGTGCCACCCAGGCCTTTGGGAGGCCGGAAGGCTCCGTCTGGGGGCTCCGACTACCCTGTTTTGCAAATATCTCTGGAGGCAAACTTGTTGCAGTGCTCTAATCATCAGTTTTTGCTGGAAAAAAGACTAACCTCTAATATTTATGTGGTCAGACATTTTCTTCACCCCAAAAATCGTTTTCTTAATTAATCATAATCAGAGAGAGCACAGGCGCCGAAGTCAAATAGTCAGATTAGGCACCTCCCGCCAACCGCCTCACCTGTCTCAGCACCGGGATTCCGTCTTGTCCCTCAGGGATGAGAGAGCCTTGCACTACCTGCACCGGCGCACCAGCAGATACAGGCTGCGCGCCAGGAGGCTTCCTCATATCGGCGCAAGGATCAGGATCGATACAATCCAGCTGTTATTTTTACTGTCCATTTGGAGACTGTATCGTAATCATTCTATTTTCTTCCTTGCGAATGACTACAATTCCCTCCTTATTTCCTTGTTCAGAGGATTTATTTGTCTATTCTTTTTCCCATCACTTTCTTTGATGTTTCTTCCTATGGTGACAACACTGCTCTGCGTCCGCAGTATCACTTCCCTTTGCGTCTCTCCTGGTCTCTCGCACCCACGCTGGGCTCTTCACTTCCGCTGCTGAGTTTCTTGCAGTTGTTTCTTATCCTTCGTGCTGCCTTGCACCTGGCCACTCACGCTTCCATGTCCGGCTTTGGTGCCTGACACAACGGCCAGTGCTCGCCGGCGGAGATAGATCTGCGCTTCTTTTTAAGATGGCGACACGGCTTCCATTTTCATAGGGTTTCCATATTAAATGTTTTTCACAGCTGTTCACGTTTGTTCTATTTTGATACGCAATTTTCCTGCAAGTGCTTTGCTGAAGACCTCACAGAGCCCCCTCCAGATCGAGGTCCTTTCTCTCAGCTGGGAGAGACTAGGTGAAGCGCAGCTCTGCGGGGCCCGTGGACAGCCTGCGTGTTGTTCGGCCCGAGGCTTCTCTATCTGGCCTTCGGAGGGAGGCCACATTTTTAGCAGTGTCAGGCTGCCACACTCTCAGACTCAGATAGCTTTTTTTTTCTAATATTCTGAATTTTATCTGCAATTTGAGCTTTGATAACAGGAATAGATGAAATTCCTGGACAACTTGCACACATCTCAGAACCAGAGATCTTATCCAACCTTCATTGGCAAATCCTTTCTTTAGTCATCCTATTTCATTTATTCATTCATGCAGCCAGGTATTTTAACAACTATGAACTGTGTTCCCATTCCATGTTAAACAATGAGAGTAAATTACTTACAAAAATACTTGTGCTCATTCCTTAAGAAATACACACAATATAACAGAAATACATGCACATCCGCAGCACAACACATAATAGCTACGTCATAAAGCTGCCAATAGGGCCATCAGCAGATCAGTGAATAAAGAAAATGTAGTGCATAAACACACAAGGAAGTACTACTATGCCATAAAGAAGATAAATTTGAGTCATTTTAGGAAAACGGATATACAGTGAGGCCATTTTACTTTGGAAAATGAATAAGGCAGAGAAGCATAAATATCACGCGGCTTCTCTAACACAAGAAACCCAAAGAATAAACAAGTAAGAGAGCCACGTAAGAAACATAGTAGGAAACAAGGAGGTAGGTCTGTGGAGAGGGAGAAGGGAAGTAGGACGAGGTGAGAGTGTGCCAGGGGGACAAGAAGTAAAAGTGATCGAGTTTTGATAGGTGTGCGTAGCAGTTCCTCAAGATGAGCATAACCGTTGTACATCCCAAGTACACACTAATAAAAATAATAACATTTTGGGGGAAAAATAGATGCAGAGATGAATAATTTCAAAATAGCTATAACTGTGAACCTGTGATTACTGTGTGGGGAGATAGTAATGGGGTAGCTAATTTTTTCCATAGCAGAAACAAATCCAGTCTTGGGAGCAGTCAAGGACGATGTCTCCAGCTAGCAGTGACGTTTAGGCAGATACTTGAGGAGTGAGTGGGAGCTCTCCAAATGGACAGGAGGGCGATCACTCCAGATGGGCAGCGGTGCAAGCTCATGGAGTTCGGACTGAAACAAGATCTGTGGCTGGAGCTTAAAGTGCAACAGGGAGTGTGGAATGCAGTGCTCTGGAGAGCCCAGGCCCAGCTCAGGGAGACCGCCAGGGCTCACAGGGGATACTGATCTTTATCCTCAAAGTAATGACGTGTCGCTAACCAGCTGTTTATCAGTATAGTTATATGGTAGAGTTGGTCCTCAGAAGATCTTTCTGATTGGAGATGGGGGAAAAAAGGAAAAAAAAAAAAAAAGAAATGCGTTAGAGTCAACCATGAGCATTCTAAAATTGGATAAGGGCTAGCAGCCTGGGTAAGACAGGTTGCTGTGTCCCACCAAGGAAGTTGGAGTGCAGATGTTAGGAAGTGGGTAGTCTGCACTGATGGATGTAAAGCAAGGATGGTAGATTTTGGTAGAAGGCTAAGGCAGAAGGCAAAAAGAAGGGCCAACGAAATCCTTTAGTTGGGTCCCGGTTGGCACAACTTGGCAGAATAGTGGATGCTTTTGTTGCCAGTTCAGGTAAGTCTTAAAAATAGGTTTTAAAGAAAGTACTATTTTCAGTAATACTGTAGAAAAGCCATAAACAGCTAGGTACTAATACTAACAAATATTGCTAAAATGACCCAGAGCTGAAACTAGAGCTTGGACTTAGTTTGTGAGTTGACAAATAGATCGATAATCCAGATGTCCACGGAAGCTCTCAGAAAGGAGAATTAACTCACATAGAAAACTGGGTTAGGTCTGAGCTTCATGAAACTCCACACTTATTGACTGTAAGCCAGCAAATCAGACAAGGTTGAAAAGACTCACACGGGTGTGTCCAACTGTGACCACAATTTGTTGTCCCCACCCTCTTTCTTTTGAGTAAAGAGAACCTATCTCAGACCACATATAAAATGAACCATGTAATATAGTTCATGTGTGTGTGTTATTAAAAATGTTCTCAAAAATTTATCATTATTGCATCAAAAATTATCAAGGGCAAAAAAATAGCTGGCCACAGCTTGGATATGTCTAATTGAAAAAAATGAGAGGAGTGGGTATGAATGAAGCTGCAGAAACAAGTGTTTCTGAAAGAGTAATAGTAAACAATGTCAGGCAAAACTTTTTTTCACTCTTGTCCTTGTTTTTCTATTTTTCTAGCCCAAATTCTACAAATACGTTGTTATATGAGTTCCATTTAGGAGGAGAGCTAGTAGGGGAAGATAAAACTCAAGTTGGATGATCGGCACCAACTTTGTAGCAGTTTCCTGTGTGGTGTGGTATGCTTCTTGTGTGTCTCAAGCAGAAACTGAGGACAGCAGTCGGGATGGAAGGATTAAAAGAGTTTTGAGGTATGGCTAGCTAGGTTCAGATCCCTACTCTGTCTCTTCCTGACTCTAGGTAAGGAAGCTAGAACATACTTCTGTGAATAATTTCTTCATGAATACAATGGGAGTAACTATTACTTCTTGTCACATGTTGCTTTTGTGAGGATTCCATGAAATGGCCAGTGTCAGGTGCTGGGAATCTCAGTGAGCACTACCTAAGAATATAGCTTCAAGGAGTCAAGAGCATTCTTGTCCCCAAGGACGACCACAGGGGATGCCCAAAGTGGACATAAGCCCAGCCTCTGTGTCAATCTGTTCACTGGCACCATCTTACCAGATTATGAAGCTGCATTCTCTATTCTGTTTCTTCACATGAATTTTACAAGGTATCAGAAAGCTATACACTGTGGCTATTGAATACTATAGTCTTGTATTTTTATTTATTTGACCAAATACTTACAATCAGCTCCTCATAATACAGAGGGCTATCTGTCATACGACATGCCAATTAAAAGCTCAGCAAGCCAATAAAACCCTTATGTTTTACTCTCACAAGCAAATAGTGTGACCCCTTCGGAAGTAAGCTGTCAGCACCCTTGCAGCAGGCTCCTCAGTGTGGCTAATCTAGCGGCCCTATCAGAAGTCAGCAACACAGAATACTCTGCAGCATGATGACCTGTCACCACGAGCAGCTTACAGTGCGGTTGGACGAACCCGGGGCCCTCTTCCTTCCTGCCTGTCACCTAAGCAAACAGCTTGTTCAAGAACTTAAGTCTGTGGCCTGTTTTGCATGGGACACATCCCTTTCATAAGCCACAAAAGTCAGTGTGAAAAGTCAGGAGGCTCGCTTCCATTCCCCACCTGCCCCGTTCTCACCCAGGGGCCTCAGCGATGTCACACACAAGAAAACCTGCATCTCCCAGGGGCTTTTCCAAGCATCTTTCCCGGGCCCCCATTTAAAAAAATCCCCAAGTATATTATAATAGTACACATTTTTCTCACCTTTTTAGGAACATGTTAATATATCTGATGAATATAAGTATATAGAGAGCCCACCTCTTTTTAAAAGCTGCATATTAGTTCTCTGTAAAGTACATGATGAGGTACTTTAAGGATGCTTATTGACAGATTTATGGTTTGCTTTTAGTATTTTGCTATTACAAAATGGACAACTGGGTAGGTATAAATTTTTGCATCTGTGTAAGTACATACGTGGGATAGATTCCCAGATGTGGAATTACCGGACTAAAGGGTATTTGCATTCGTAATTTAGGCAGATATCACCAAATTGCCCTCTGTAGGAGTTGTGCTAATTTAAATTCCCACCAGCAAAGAATAAAAAGGGCCTTTTTCCTCATAACCTTAACAACAGGGTATGCGTTGATCTTGTGGAACTTTGCCAATCTGATAAGTAAAAAATGAGATTGCAGTATAATTTTAATTTCCATTTCTCTTATTATGTACGCGCTTGTGCATCTTCCCAGCCAGGAGCCTTTTGCATGTCCTCCTTGTTCATGCGCATCCGTGGGATAGCTTCTTTTAGCAGATATTTTAAACACGAGTACCTCTCGCTCCCTCAGAAATGTTAATACACCACTCTACGATCCAGTCCTTATAATCTTGGTTAGAATTCTTTCTTGGCTTAGTTTTCAATTAATAAACATGTAAGCATATCTCTGTGGAGAAGGGGTACGTAAGATTATTATTAGAAGTGGTAAGAAGCAGGGAAGGAGGAAATTTATGACTGACATTCAAACTCTGCCCGTGCGTGTTTCCAGTCGTGATTCTGGAAGGCTCTCTCCACTATAGCATAGTTCCTTTCTTCCCAGTTCTGAAAGAAATGTGCAAGTTCGAGAATATATGCAACCTCTTTAGAGTGGTCCCTCCAGAACAATTATTCTCAGGATGGTAGTTAGGACAACAGTAGAGCAAGGAAGAGGATTTGAGGGAAATTGTCAAGGAGGAATTAGCCTTACAACCACCTGTCACTCACGTGGAAAACTGCTGGCAAGAAAGGAAAATGGCTGGGACTCTGTCATCGCTAGGGGAAAGGTAGACTGAGTGTCACTCTTAATAGAGACGCTGACGTGGTGGGAGAGATGCAGTGTGACATGCTCTCTGCCAGGGAGAAAACTCATTCCCTAGGTATACATAGCTGATCTGCTCTGTGCTTTAAAAATAGAAATGGTGAGCCCCGTTCAGGGGCTGCTCCAGGGTGGGAAGGAAACAACGAAATGCAAAGTTGACCTGGTAACATACACTCACGAGAGATAATGCGCTTACTCCTTAGTGTCCTTTAAGGTGAAACTGAGAAAATGATTTGAAATATGACCAACAACCCAATGAAAATAATCCCAGGAGATCTTGATTTTAATCTAAGCTCTGTCACTTATTAGCCATGTGTCCTGAAACAAGTGGGTGAACAACTTTGGATCTCAGTTTCCTCTTCTGTGACATGAAGGGGTGGGCAACTTGGAAATTCCCTCTCAGCTCCATACGCTATATAGCTCTCCATAACAGTACAGAGCCGGGTGCCGCCACACAGGCCAGGAGTGTAGTTTTCATGCATCTGAAGAAAAGTCATGCTTAAAAGATACTTGCTACTAATGGAAAATAATTGGAAATTATTTGTGCTCTTCCACTCATGCTTCAAGCTGTACGTCAGGTTTTACCTTCCCAGGTGACGCTGCCCAAAGGAGTTGGCTTCTGTTCCAGCCTGCCAGTCCCACAGCCCTAGGCTCACAGCAGTCCTGACCTGGCCTCTCCCAAGACATTTTGCTGAGTCATCTTCCCACTTCCCTCCATTGCATTTTGCCTTGGTTTCTCTTTTAATTCTATAACTATTTTCTCATTTATTTATTCTTTTTATTCTTGGCAATGAAAGGACACATGTAAATAAGTTGATACTGGCCTTCAGTATTTGGGCACCTGCTATCATGAGGTATTCTCATTACTGTCTCATTATTACTATTAGTGCCATTGCCTCTAAATCCAAATGACCAGACCTGACTTTTCTTTTGGTATTTAAGTCAAATTATAGAATCTTAAAGGTGGGGAAAGCATTAGAAATATCACCCAGCTGCATTTCCCACCCATTTCAAAATTCCTCCTACAATATTCCTGCCCAAGAATTACAGAGCTGCATAACACTTCTGCTGAGAAACTCACTATCTCACAAGTTGATAATTGTACTAGTATTTTGACAATGAAATTATGTGACTTCCCACTTTGAGAATCAGTGTGACACTGATCCACTGCTCCTTGTTACTTTACTCTTTATATATGAGGAGGAAGATTTGGCAGTTGATGGTGACAACATACTGTTTAATCGTGAAAATGCCAAATACCAGCTGTATTATTTAGTACTTTTTGTGCTGATGATATAATTCCCATTGTCCCATTTTATGAAGTCATTTCCATCAGGACTGAGGCAATCTATGAACCAGTCAGGATGTGCAGACCTAAGAAATAAAATGTCGTAACTTTGTTCATAAGTGGTTACTTTAAGGGAAGTCACTTCTATTTTTTTTTTTGTAAAATAAAGAAAGAAAATAGATAATTTTTAAGCCCCACTCCTTCCCAGCCATAAATTTTGGGGCTAACATAACAGTATTTTGCAAATGCAAGATACTAAAACCATTGATGAATGAGTGAATATATATATATATATATATATATATATATATATATATATATATATATATAATTTTTCTGACCAAACAAATACACAGGTAAAGTAGACCATCTACAAGACTCATGTAGGGTCAGGGTTCCAGAAAAAAGGCCAGTTACCACCAATATTCAAGAACATTCAGATAAAACACAAGTTTCACTTTCCTAATAATTTCTTGATGGCTTTCCATTTAGATCCTTCATTATTTTATTGGACTAATGGTGCCAGCCCCTAAGAAACATCATCTGACCACACTGGAAAACACTGAATTGAAGTTGTGAATTATTGCTCTTTTTTCAGTAAGTTGTTACGATGGATGAATGTGTTTAGCTCTGGAAGGGAGCAGGCTACACTCAGGAGGCCACAAGAGCCAAAGCCCCGGTGCCAGGTCACTGTAAGAGTCTACAAGGGGAACACCTGGCAAAGGTCAAGGAGGGTGAAGGAACCATGTGAATAGTTCTTTGAGTGAAGTCAAATATTGTTCATGTGCTCAACCTAGGCCAGTCACTGCTCACGGCATTGATATTTGAGGAAGATTATTTTCTGGCACATATCTATGTGTGGAGAATTTATTTGTTTGTGGAAAATAACAACTATCAGAACTGTGGAGAAAAACTGCCTCCCTAAACTTTGTAGCTATCGGTATCATGGAGGGACAATGAAAGAATTTAGACTTTAGAGAAACTGGAACACCCAGGGGAGGTTTCCAACATTGTTGAGATGATTTCAGTGATTCATGGTTAAACTAAGTAGCGAACTTTTTTACTTAGCTTTTACCACCATTCTTAGTAGATTGTTGTTTTGGATCAGTGTTGGTATAAACTACTAGCTTGAAAAATAAGAAAAATGTAACTAACTTGATTGAAGCAGAAAAAACACTGTACTGAGAATTGAGAGATCAAAGTACTGGTCTCAGCTCAGTGACTTTGGGCTGTGCTTTCTTCATCTGTAAATGAGGGCAGCGATGACTGTTAAGATATTTGTCCAGCATTAATTGTCCATGAACTTTCATAAAGATTATATCTACTAGCTTTAATATTTTCAACCCAGAGTTCATCAAACCTAACAAATTTGAATTTCTACATCATTAGAATGGTGCATTCTCAGTAGGCACCTGGACAAGCTCTCTCCTCTAGAGTCATCATCCCTTTGCAAATGGCAGCCTCTTCTCAAACAGTATACAGTTTTCTCTTTCTTTTGACAATGTCTTTCTCTTTTTAAAATGATTCTCACATACATAAAGGAATAAGATAGTCAGACATTGTCTAATTTTCCCTGATTCAAGCTGCTAGATAAATTACACAATTCCCTCTTCAATTTGAACTTCTGATAAATAATGATGACTTAGTATAAATATATTTTATACAATATTTGAGACACACTTATATTACAATTTGTTATTTAAATAAGATTCAAGTCTAACTGAGCAGATGAATCTTGATTTGTTAACTCTTACAACCTGACCTTTGATCAGAGTTTCATTTTTTTATTCCTAAAGTCATATAGATTCTTTATGCACTTACATTATTATTCTTGATTGTGTGTGTGTCTATCTGGTTCCTCCCAAAAGTATCAATTCTGTGAGAGATGCAAATAGATGTAACATATTTTTCATCTTCTCCTACCATCAGTGGAGCTTTTTATCACTCGATTTCTATGAGATTCACCCACAATCCACTTTCTTGTTTCCAGTTATTAAAACATAAACAGTGTCTTCCTCAGGTAGAATCAGGTAACATATCATTTTGCACACTTAGACCAACAAGAACCCATCAGACCCTCAAGAAGGAACTCAATGGATTAATATTGGGAAATCAATTGTGAAGTGACATTAGGATATATACATCACTTGATCGGTGTTAGCAGGAACAATGAAAAACATACATTTATCTAATTATTTCTAGTGAATTAAGAAGTATGATGAGGTCACCTGCCAGGCTAACTTCTTAGCTTGTCAACCTTGCCTTAGCTTTTCTTTATCCTATAATCTTTACTTTACATGGCACTGAACCAACCACTTCACCTATTTGCAAAGTCTCTCAAGGTAGAGAGTTTCTTTTGTATCCATGTGCCAGCTCAGTGTTGTGCACCCCTGCCCCAGGGAACCAAGGATGCCAGCTACCTGTCTCCTTACAATATAGTCCTTCACTTTGCATTTCTTCCCATACTAAGTCTGTTCTTTCCTTTATAAGTCTTACGTCCTACAGGTTGTTCATCTTTACTTAAGCACATCTTGAACCTGTGTTTCCTGTTCCACCTCTGTCTGTCATATGCCTCGTCTCTGCTTCTCTAAATCCTACCTATTTCCAAAGATACTGGCTTATGAAATTGTAAAGCAGAGGGCATTCAGGGAACATGACCTGACATGCTCATTTTAGGTATGAAGACATGCTAGATCTCAGATCTACACAAAAATACTATTCAAGTAAAGTGACAGAGCCATGACTTGAATATGTCACCACATCAGGCCCAATGACACGGAGGCACAGGCTTGTAACCTTACCACTCTGGGAGGCTAAGGCAAGGCAAGAAGGTCACAAGTTTGAGCCTAGCCTGGACAATTGAGTGACCTTGTCTCAAAAAAGGTGGGTGAAGGGAGCTGGGGATATAGCTCAATCCCCAGTGCCAAGTACAAAAATTTTTCCAAATATGTCATTAACTCCCTTTCTATGTTCCTTCTTCAAGAATCACCTCAAGCCACTGTTTCTTTTTAAAAGACTCTCATCATCATCCCAGCCAGAAATATTTTCCTCTGACTCTAGGCAACATCTTGTCTTTAGCTCTTTGAGGTACTTGGTCGGTTTTAGTCTGTGTTTTGTTGTTGGCAAAGTTCCAAGAGGACAGTGATTCCTGCGCTTTGGGGAAAGACAAGGTACCCTTGAGGAAGGTTCTCCTAACAGCGCAAAGGCTCCGTTGAGAAGGAGAATGAGAATGGTGTCCAGGAGCTGGGCCCATGACCAAGAGGGTCATGACTAAGGCATAGGCAAGAACCTGGGGCTGGGGCAGTGCTCAGGATGGAGAAACACTGTGTGAAGAGATCAGGAGTGCCTGTATCATTTCATAAATGCAGGATAGTGCAGTAGAGAAGACATGATCTGGAGCAGTGCTTTGTCATGTATCACTGTATCGGCTGAGACCAGGGTAACCTGGCTTCAACTGGTTAAGAGAGATCTTTGGAACAAGCTGGGAAAGTAAAACAAGCTATCATGAATGTGACTCTGTGGCTAGAGCCTTATGAAAGAGCACTAGAGCGACACCAGCAGGAGGAGCCTTAGCAGAAGGGCGGGGTACGGAGGAGAAGGGGGAGCGCTGATGGGAGCCAGCTATGTGAGTAGCCGCAGTCAGATCAACGACAGCATGGCCTGTGCGGTGCATGAGTGGCTGCCACAGGGCTCAATGTCAGAATGAATTGGTTCGCCAAATAGCATACACTAAAATTCCCTGTTGGTGAAGACTGAGCTTGCTAAAGCCTTGGAAACAAGTGACTTAATGTGGAAGGTTGATCACCAGCAATCTACTTTGCAGTAAATGATTGACTTTAAGGACATAACTTATAATTATTCCATTGTCTATAAAAACTTTTACTTTTGCCTCCAAAATGTTGAAATAAGAAATGGCGTAAAGATAGTAACCACTCACGGGTAATTCTCTGGCAACCAAACCCTCAAACATTTGTCTTTAGTGGTTACATATCTATCAAAACTGTACCTTGTGTCAGGTGCTGAGCAGCATAGTAAACGAAACAGACTGGGTTGTGCTCCTTGTTAAACTTGTTCTTCTGACCCATGGTTGTAAAAATACCGTTTATGCACCACATGACAGAGAAGCTAAAATACCTGGTAATAAAGTTGCAGCAACAAGTTTAACTTATTTTAAAATTTTGTGCTGGCCCTAATAATATAGGCCTATAATCACATCGTTCTGGAAGGCTGAGACAAAAGGATTGCAAGGTGGAGCCCAGCTTGGGCAACTTAGTGAGCTAGTAAGACCCTATCTCAAAATAAAAGAAAATTAGAAAAGTGCTGGTATATAGAATGGTGTGAGGCTCTGGGCTTTATCCCCAGTATTATTTAAAGAAATAGGCAAGTGGGGGCCTGTTCCATCATCAGACAGGAGCGCTATGTCCCAGGCACTGATAGCCTCCTAAAAAGGGAGCTCTTCATATGAACAGAAGCAATGTCCTGATTTGAAGGATTCATCAAAAGAGGATAATTTCTTGACCTCAGCCATATTCCAAGCATTTAAATCACAACATAATAAATTTTCAAGGAGAAAACACTTTTACCAAGGTTTATGGATCCATGAAAGCAAATTCTGGCTCAGACTATGAATACATCTAAAATATTATTAAAAGCTATCAATATCACATGATGACTCAGTGTTACTTCATATTCTTGATGGTAGAACTTTTTTGATTTTCATTGAATTTAGTCTACACAAAATTCCAGAAGTATTTCCGTCTTACAGATGAAAAAACAGAGGCAGAGTAAGCTGAACGACTTGCCTGAGGACACAAAGCTAGTGTATGGTTCTGCCAACATCAAAATCCAAGTAATGTTTGGCTCTGGAGTCCACGTGCAATTTGCTATATAGAAACTAATGATGCATCTGTGCCACCATAAATATAAATCTCATTAGAAATCAGATTAACACACTCCCCCCTCAGAGAAATGTAGAAAATAAATTAAAATCGTCAAAGTGACAATTTAAGCAAGTTGTCTTTATGTCAATTATATATTATATTTTAAAAGTTGCAAAAATGAGAAAAATGAAGATTCATAAGGATGATACGTTCACAAACCATACAAAAAAGAAGCATGAGTGTTGAGCACCAGAATGGAGTTGCAGATTCAGAAAGACATAAATGTAGAGGGAAAGCTGGGAGCAGAGTTCAGTGATTAATGTGCTTGCCTTGGAAGCACAAGGCCCTGGGTTTGACTTCCCAGCACCATGTAACCGGGGCATGGTGGCGAAGGCCTATAATCCCAATACTTGGAAGACAGAGGCAAGAGGATGGCTTTGAGTTACAGATAAGCCCGGGCTACACAGTGAGTTCAGGAGGTACAGAGTGAGACTGTTTCAAAAAGCAAAGAAACAAACAAATCATGGCTGTTTGCTGAACTCGCTGTGGAGAGTTAATACAGACCTGTAATCATACCTCCATCGAGGCCCCGGCCAGTTTGTACAAATGGCACACCAGCACACAGCATGTAGAGGGGCTTGCACGGGAGGTAGGCGCTCAAGTCAGGTCATGGCATACAGCAATGAGTTTAACCAGGAAGTGACAAGTGCTTATGTTCATTGCATTGCCTCAGCTGGCTTCCCATGAAGCTAGCCTGGCTGCTGCCAGCAGGTGGGTGGTTTGCCTGGGATGCACTGAGTGATAGGCAGATCTGGGGGCAGCCGGCCTTCAAGTTTCAGCAGGCAGTTTCCAAGGCAGAAGCCACTCCTTGACTGTTAACTCACAGACTGGTACATCCCAGGAGCTAGAGGGTACAGATTTATCTATAAATATGTCTTACCACTTCTGTAAAAGCGGCGATAAGAGAGATTGTACAACTCAAGTCCACTCATAGCCCTGGCGTTTGGCACAGCTGGGTACCTTAAAGGTTCATCCGTTCTGTTTTACCTGGACCCCTCTTCTGAATTTATTAGAGGAACTCTTTGGCCCCAAAATCTTAGCTTACTTTTCTTTGTGGCTGTGATCAGATACAGTCAAGAGACCTGCCCAGTGAGTCTGGTGGAGATCTCACTTCCAGGGCTGCACTGAAGTCTGATGTTAATTCAACTGCACATAGAAAACAGCCAGAATGTTGGTACCATTTAGTAGGATATGATGCAGATGAAAAAAGAAACTGTCAGTGTGTCTGCAAGTCGTCACATCCCACACATCACCATAAAACAAATCAAGTGTCTGGCTAACGCAAGAACCTCTCTTTGTAGAGCTGTAGGCAGCAGAGATAAGGATGTTCTGTGGGCATTTATCACAGTGTAGGGCTAAATGTGGCTAGCTGAGTTTTCCCTCACTGACCATAACATCCTCTTAGAAGCCCTGATGGGCCACCCCAAGTTCCTGAGGCTGGTCTAATTCACCACATCAAGAGGGCTGTATAGACCAGACACAGCTTCGGGTCAAACAGGCTAGTGCTGCCCTCTTTGGGCCTCCAGCCAAACCTGCTCAGGGAAGGGCCACAGCTTGAGGTCTCAGAGAAGAGGAAAAGTAATCATATCTGGTCGAGGAAAACTGGGGTACCATTTAATAATTGCATGAGTGAGTCTCCATATGAGTATGCTGTGTGCATTAGTGCATTTGTTTTTCCTGCTTTTGTGGGTCTTGGTATTCTGATCCCTATGATACTACCAATAAACAGGGCCAGGAGCTTATGTGTGTTGCCTGACACTATGAACTGAGTGAGTCTTGAGACTGAAATTTGAGCTCTATCTCTGGATATCAGAGAAAAATCACCATCCATATCAAGTCTAGTCAATTAAATTTGAAAACAAAACCTAAAGCCAGGCATGGCTTGTAATTTTAGCACTGTAGAGGCTGAGGCAGGAGGATTTTGAATTCAAGGCCATCCTGGAACACATAGTGAGATCTTGCCATAGATAGATAGATAGATAGATAGATATATAGATAGATAGGTAGGTAGATAGATAGATAGATAGATAGATAGATAGATAGATAGAAAGAAAATAGAACATGAGTCAGCGCTGCAGAGACCTTTAGGAAAATGTGCATTTTGAGCAATATTTAGGCTATAACATATCATATTTAAAATGCAGCTTATAAAAAAGCAAGAAAACAATTATAAACTATTACCTTATATACTATGCATCATGTTACAAATGTTATCGCTTTCATATTCAGGAGAACCTTCTCAGACAGCATCATCATAACAGAGGTTTTACATTCTATAGAGTCCAGTCCAAAGTGAGAGAGATGGGCCCAAGCCAGAGTTTCCATGCCAGATTCACTTTTACATGAGTTTGTGTTCTGAGCATCTTAGGCAAGCCCACTAGAGACTTTCTAAGACACGTTTTCTCCTGCTTGAAGAAACAGGAGGAGTTATTCTGACAATTCATTTACTTTGACCCTTAAGATAATTTTTAATCATTTTTAGATAAGTATATCACAAATTGTTCTGTACAGCAAAAGATGTTTTTCCAGGTGACCTAGATAATAATGACTCCAAACAGTAATTAGGTGAGCATAGAGTGAGGACAAGGAAACACCACGAGACCATTGGGCAATAATTGAGGACGCAGGGCAAGGACAACTACGTCAAAGCATAAGAAAGTGAACAGACAGAGGTCTTCCTGCTCCTAAACGATCCCAGGCACATGCACAACTGAAAATAAGTGACTCAGGCCAGCGTCCAACCTCATTTGCACTGCTGTTCCTGCCTCCAAGTCAGGCTTTGGGTGTTAGGACACTTTCTCTAAGGTTCTTATGGGGTCCCGCCTCCTGCTGGTTGAGTCAAGTACCCTATTGGGCCATGACTCCCATCAATTCCTAACATGGAATTCTCACATAAATCCAGGACCATAAGGGCCCAGCATCTGTTTGTACGAAGCTGTTAGCTCTTTTCTTACTTCTTCTCTAAGTCCTATTTAACCTACTTAATTCTTTGATGGAGATATCAAGAACTGGGATATAGAAGCCAATGCCCCAGTGCAGTAACAGTAATGGCTCAGTATACTCCTTGGTTCTCAAGCACACACCCACTTAGTTGTTTTACTTCTGATACACCGAGGGACATAACTTCCACACTCTAAGTCAAGGTGTAGCTCAGTATCATTTTATCTCAGAAATCTTCCTAAAAATGTTACAAATTCAGGATAAGAAACATCTAGGAAAAAATGATGAGCCAATGCCCAAGCAAGCCTGCTGATAGCCCCAAGACCTTCAGCTCGGTCTTTCAAACCAATGCTTCCCTTTCTAATTCCCTGTCCTCTCCTTTTGACAAACGCTTTCCCAACTGGCTTGGCAGGAAATGGGAATCGTTCAGATGCCGATGTCCTTCCATACCCCGGACATGCTTCCTTACCAGCCCACATCTGCTTGACCTCTTCTGGTGCTGGGATGTGCTCTTGCACATGCATCGAGCTAACCAGAAAGAGAGAGAAATGAAAAAGTTGCTGGGTTCTCAGTTTACAATCTCCCAGGAGGTGACTATGTAAGAATCTGTGACAGTGAGGCAGGATGGACCTTGTGTGTTCCACCTGAGGGTTGAGCAGACCTAAATAAGCCTGTTCAAAGATGTTTTGCAAGAAACACTGGTCATATGATGTGTTCGCTGGAGCAACAGCAGCTTTCCTAGGAGCATTGGGCAAGACTGTTTGTATGTTGTAGGATTAAGAGAGATCATTTGTAAGACTTCATGACTTAGCCAAAATACATGGTTAAAAATGAACTCTTAACGAGAGCTATAAATTTCCTTAAAAACAAATTAAGTTTATGAATGATTATTCATAAATTATGGATATGTGGAGGGGCAGCGCTTCTAGGATCAACCCCTGGTTCTGTCCCCTAAAGGACACAGTGGTCACTCTTTCTAGGTCACCAGCAGCATCGGCCTCTTTCTGGTACAGTGCCACAGTGGCCCTTCTCCCACATTCACTGCTGCATATTCATCATAACCTTTCTTCACAAGACTGATTATTTTCCATTCCAAAGCCCTTGTTAATGATTTTTATTCTTTCCATCTGCAAATGTTCAAACTTCAACGGGTGCTTCTGGAGGGAGCCTTGACTTGCTTTCCAAGGTTGTGCAAAATCCCAGCCGCTGGTTTTACTTGCTACTGCAAGAAGGACCTTGATGTGTCTGCCCTTCCCCCAACAGCTTTAGCATTTTGTTCTCCCTGCCTCTTACTGTGGGGCTCTCTCGCTCTCTCCTTTGCTGAGATGAAGGCAGGGAATCTGCTCCCTGACTGGGAACAGGGAACGTGTCACAAAGCATCAACCTCAAAGCCACCAACTGAGTACATATCTCCGTCCTGTTATGTCCAATGTCGTGAGCTAAATGTCAAAGGACTTCCTTAAATACTTCATCTCTATTAAACATTTTAGCATACTCTGATTGCTTTCACACATGTTATTTCATTACTTTCAAATACTAATTCAAGCACCCTCAGAGTCTGAGGCAAGGGGATCAACATTTTGAGCCCTATCTGGGCAACTTAGTTATTTAGTGAGATTCTGTTTCAAAATATAAAACAAAACAAAACAAAAAGGCTGGGGACAGGGGTCAATGTGAAGGCCCTCTACTCGGTCCCAAGCACCACAAAACATAAAAAATTAAGTAAAAAATTAGAGAACATCGAACTTGTCCAGGCTGTTGTTCTTCTCCATTCGTACGTGAAGAAACTGAGAAGAGAGAGACGCATTATGTATTGAAGTTCAAAACTGGTGTCAGAAAAACAAGATTTGTCTCCTAAACTTAGTACACAATTCTTCCTGCCAGATGTGCTTATGGAAAACAATTGTGTGAAATGCTTTCTAGCAAATGAAATCAGTCGGCCCAGGGGAAACAGACTACTTAGAAGAGTCCCACTGTGAATGATTTTGTGAAGTAAATATTCTCTAATGTATCCATTTTACAAATCTGATTTTCAAACAACACATGTCTGCTGCAAGTGGGTCCTGGTGAGCTTGTTTCCTTCTGTGTTTCTCCTAGCTAGAGGTGGCTGCTGCTGGCGGGCTTGTGATGTATACCAACAGCAGAAAGTGATAGAAAGAGGCACCAACAGTAACACATCTACCCCCTGAATCCTGCGTCTCGCCCCTGCATCCTCCCATAGGCCGGCCGCTTTCCCTCATCTTCCCAAGAGGCCATGCCTCCCAGGCCTGAGGAACCCTCTCCTGGGCCTACATCAGCACATCAGCAGCTGCTTTTGTGAATTGCCTCCTTGCCTGGTCCTGCCTCACCCCTCTTCTGCCCTCCCGATGCCAGCCTGCAGCTTAAGCTGAGGATTTTGCAGTATCAAACCCTTCTTTTATGTCTTTCTGGTTCCCCAAATCTATTCCTACTGATGTTGCTACCTGTGAGGTCCTCAGCCCCAACAATCCAATGGATCTCAGCCCTGGCTCTGTTAGGTAAACTCGACAACCTTGGGAAATTGTCCAGCGATTTATTACCATGAAAATGTTGACTGAACTGGTCTTGTGTGGACCAAAGTGCATTCCTTTTAGGTATTTGTTTGTTTTGTTTTTGACCTCCAAGTACTTAGATGGTTCTAACATGTGATAAAAATGGAAAACCTGTACTGTGCGACAAGGCCTGACTTGACTCTGCCTATCCACATTGCGTGGTCTTTCTTATGGACCGTCCACCACTGCATTGTGTCAGTCCATCTCTTACGCTGAAGTCCTACTCTTCTCAGGAGGAAATATCTCCTTATTTGAAGTTAAGTAGAAGTAATTTGACTTCTCGGAATTGTGAGAAGATGTGGATGCTCGATAAGAGAAGACTTCAATGAGGTTCAGCCATCATAAGGCTGAATCACATAATCAACATGTGAACATTGCCCCCAAAACCAAGTTTTTAGTTTACTAGACACAAGGCAGTAATTTTAATTTTGTGTCCCCTTAGCAAAGTTTTGAGTATATTACAGTTAATTATGTCAGTGACCCTTAAATTGTGGGATGGCTGACTATTCTACATACACACATTAGCATTCATTAATTCTTAAATGCATTTCTTTGAGGTCTGTATGCTTACTTGTAGACTTACTTTATTGTATCAAATTTCATTTGCCTTCCTACCCTGGAGCTTCCTTACACTCAGAATCTCTTTAACCTGGAACTATACTATAGTCACATCACAAAACTGACTTGGCAAGACCTGGCCAAGTCCCAACAGGAAACAACACAGAGCTAAGGGAACCAGTCTTACCTAGAATAAAGACCACAATAGGCTCACTCTACAGTGATTCTTACCTCCTGCTTTATCCTAGCTGTCTTTTTATTGATTTTTAGATTGTAAATTCTGGGGAACTTTTGACCACCTTTGCTTTCTCCCTTCTAACTCATTTAGTCTCCTCCATATTAGTTGGTCTTTGATCTGAGCTTACAGCTTTCTTGGATGTGTATCCACTGTCCACTCCTTCTGATGCACGAGGTATCAAGGATTCTGAGCCCTGCTGTGCAGGAGAGTCACATGTGAGTCACATGTGGGGTCATCTGCTTAGTCTCTGCCTTGGAAGCTTTGATTCAGCAAAATTTAGGTACTTTTATAAAAGACAAAACTAAAAAAAAAAAAGAAATATGAAAAGGTGAAAATCCATGAAGGATTCTCATGAGCAAGCAGGATGAGAAGCGTTTAATTGGATATTAAAGGTTGATTTCCTTAGGATTGCCTTTTCCTATTGCTTGATGAGTCCAAATGACTTTTAGGAAGGAGACAAGTGAGACCTTTTGTCTCCAGGTGCCGGTTTGTAGGACCACTGCAAAAATCTGGTTTTCAAGATGTGGTGCAGAGGCAACACTGGGAGGGAGAAGACACAGGCTTTCATATTTCTACCTAGCCCCAATGGTTACATCCCAATAACCCCTACGAGGAGGTTTGGGGTTGAGGTCAAAATACAGCCTAATGTTAATATAAAACCTGCTCAGAAATTGAGCTAAAATCTGTAGTTTCGTGTATCATTGTGAATGTCACTTGACATGAATATTTTTGCAAATTATGTGCTTTTGGTGAAATCTCTGAGATTCAAAGCTGTAGGCTTTTGAAAAAGAAAAAAAGCAGAGAGTAATATCTTTTACATGGGGAGACCATGGTTCCAGCACAGAAGTCACAGCTCTTTCCCTTGGCTAATGTCTCCAAAAAGTAGAGTTGGTTTTCTCTGCTGCTGCTTCCCTTTGGTGTGGCTCTTTAATCTCTGTAGTGCTGACACTGTTCATTATCCCAGACACCAACAAGGTTCAATTGGTTTCTACAGGGGTGTCCATTTGAAGAAGCTGAACGTGAATGAAAGACCTTGGTGTAAGTGGCGCACTTAGCAACCCAAGACTGTACCATGTTATTCATTAGCAAATAAATTAACGTCAGGCCTCCTTATCTACTGGGCCATCAAGGGACAGCACAGCTCTTTGACAGGATTCTTTTATGAACAGTTATTTGTGTGTGAGAGAAAATCTTAACCAAAGCCTGAAGGGATTTTCCAACCGTTACAGCACTTACAGCAAAGCCGATGCAGTGTGCACAGAGATAGGATGCAGCATTTTGTGCTACGTCTACGTGGCTGAGCCTCACACAGCCACAGAGACCTAACTGTGAGTTTCTTGCCCTTTCCAGACATGCCCCCAACCAGCCAAAAGGTTTCCCACGTGGTCACTATTAGCCAGACTAGTCATGGTCTCCCTGTCTTCATTCCTCCATGGGTTTCCCTACCCTTCCAGCCTGCTGAACTACCCAAACAAATCAATCACATCCTCTTGTGGAAGCCAGAGATCACCTACCTCACTTGTTGCTACAGAGCCTGACCTCCCCTCTAAGTGCCCCCCAGGCCCTGCCTGCTCACTGCATCCTGAGAGCCACATTTGTGGGATGGGGGATGTGCGTGATGTGCAGCGCCCTCTCCTTATCTTGGGCCCAGAGGCCATGCCTTTATCCTTCTTGTTTGATGTAGCATTGGGGCTTTTTCCCTTCCTAAAAGGAAAAAAAATAGAAGGTGGTCGGGAGGTAGGCCCAACTTTCTCCAACTGTGGCAGTATATACACCTTGAAGTTCATAGGAATGGGCAGTCAGAGCTTTTTTTGTTCAATCCTGGCATTTCCACTTAGACACATAGATATCCTTAGTTTTTTAATCTGGCAGATGGGCACAATTACGTTGCTCTCCATGTGCTCTGTCGGTTTTTATGATAGCTGAAAATATTACTTTAGAATGTTTCAGACACAACAGATCTGTAAGGCTATAAGATTATCACTGAATTCTGTTTTTAGAATAGCTTTCTCCACTTATTTGAGGATGAAATTTTGATTTCAGAAACAACCGACCAGTTTCCACTGAGTAATCTGATCTTTCTTCCTCAATCCTCCCACCCATTCCCCTGTGATGCTGCTCAGAGGAAGGGGATGTGGAAGAAGAAAGAAAAAAGGGGAAGGAGGAAGAGGAGGAGCAGAGAGAACAATGGAACCATTAGAACGCCACAACAGTGACAGAGGAGCAATTTTTCCTTGTGATGTTCTAAGACAAAAATACTTAATGTATCACCACAGTAGATGGAGCTCTGTACTGGTACGAGGCACAGGGAAGTGGAGGGTAGGAGCCATGAGGAGCTGGGGTCATAGCTGCGTGGGGAGAATGCTTGCCTAGTCAACGCAAGGCCCTGGGTTTAATTCCTCAGCACCACATAAATTAGGTATAATGTCACATGCCTAGAGTCCCAGGTTTTAGGAGGCTAAGGCAGGAGATTCACGAGTTCCAGGCCACTTGGGCACTTGGGCTGCATAGCAAATTCAGGACTAGCCTGGATTACAGAGCAAGTCTCTGTCTCAGAAAAAATAAACAAACCAAAACAAAACCAGATATGACCTTCCACAAGGAACATTATAATTTGATACTTGAATATTAGGTTAGTGTTTCATAAAACAACATACATAACAGAGAAATAGAATTTGTGGAGATGAGAATGGAAAGTTGGGTAAGATGAAAGATGGCACAAAGAGAAGGGAAGGGAAAAATAATTAAGAAGCAATATATATCAGTATCTATCTATCATCTATCTATCTATCTATCTATCTATCTGTCTATCTATCTATACAATTCCATAAAATACAAGCTAACAAAAATAATAATTATAAACTATAATAAAAATACCAGCAAAATGAATGGATCTCTTCCTTTCTCTTTTTATTTCAAAGTTTTAAAATCTCTCTAAGTCTTGCTCTATATAAAAAGTCTTCTCTGAAGCTCCATTTTTCAGGAATTGCACAGATTTTGGTACTTGAGATTATCATGAACTTTAAATACAGAACATTTATGCCAACCCTGGTCTCCCTCTTCCAACTCCTGTAGTGTGAGGATGTTGTAGTGAAACTTTATCTGGGTATGAAGAAAAGTCACTGGACAGGGGCCTGGGTATGTCACAGGGTGGAAGGGACTCTACAGCCAAGGAAGTTGGGAAGGAAGACTTGACACAGAGGGAAGATTACCTCAAAGAGGAGAAAGTGCAAGGCTTGACACGCCCGCTGGGGACAAGCTAGCTAAGGAGTCTAGAGGGTGCATCCATACAAAAGGGGTCTCAGGCAATGGCAAGACGGTGGCTACCTCTGCCGCGTTTGAGTTCCTATGTTCAAGACTTTTAATTTTATAATGACAGTCATGGGGATCATTAAAAAAGGTTTAAAATGATTGTGTGTGTATGTGTTTGTGTGTGTTTGTGTGTGTGTCTCTGTGTGTGAATACAATAATATCTGTGCTTCAGAAAGTTTGTTGTGGCCATAAGTAGAATGAAGATTATACTGGCCAACTGAAGGCTAGGGAGAAAAAGCATTATTTTCCCGGAGAGAAACGAGGATGACTCAAATAGTTGTGCCTGCAGTAAAGGGGAAAAGTAGGTTTGGTTTATGCAGCCCGATGAAGAAGCAGAATTCAGTCTGCACAGTATATGGAGCCACAGGCGCCCACACCAACTCTTCCACTTCCCGGTGGGTGAGCTGATGTGCATCTTCTCTTTCTTTAGAATTGGACTGGAGGTACTGTGATTGTTTCCAGGTCTTAACATTCTCTCATACTATGATTCTGATCCAATTTGAATGCTGTCCAAGGAAATTTGATTAGTGAAATTCCCAAAGACCTCGTTATGAAGTGGTCCCTTAGATTAGAGCCCCAGGACAGTTATGGCAAGACTTCAGAAGATTATTACTAAAGATAATAATAGTGTTTTGTTTTTATACAACACTTTCACAGCCATAATCACCTATAATCTGTGTTAATCTTCATCATATCATTGTGAAGCAAGAGGGTATAGTGATCATTATCCACATTTTAAAGAGGAGAAATTGAGTCCTTGAACGTTCAAAAGACCTGCCTGAGGTCTTAAACAAGTCCTGCTGGAGTCTGGACTGGCATCGTGTCTCTGAACTTGTAGCACAAAACTTTTCACATACAGCTTGGGTTGCCTCCAGTGTGATGTGTGCCTGATGAGGACATTACTCGGGTTCTGAGATCAACACTCACTAGCATCCACGTCAGCGTGGTTAGTTAGGTTGACAGGACCGATCCTGATTATTTACAGTGTGCTTATGTCAAGAGGATGGTACTAGGAAAAGGTTCCAAGTAAAGTTCACCTCGAGGAGACGGGAGCCCTAAATGTGACGATACAGAGACAAAACCCGAAGTTCTTCCCTGTGCCATGCAAATTGCAAGCCAAATTGTAACTCTCAGCACTTCTCTAAGTAGCTAAAAAGGCTTAACAGTTTATTTTCAGCTAGGTGTGCTGGCTTGGAAGATGAAACATTATAGGAGAGATACTGTGGCAACATTGAAGGTCAAGGATTCTTCCTTCCTCTTTCTTCCTTTTCTCCACCATGTATGGTGGGTCTGTGCCTACGCGATAGATTATATTGCTCTCTGAAGTGCTGTCCCTTAACCTATGGGAAAGATCATAGTAAAATTTCTACCAGTTCTGTCAATTCTCTGGCCCTAGCCAAATCTATTACTCACTCTACCATCTCCATTCCTCCTCAAATGTTCCACACTAGCTGGTCGGTGGAAAAGGTTGAGATAAATTCATTATAGAGAGTACCTCTAAGTATCAGTTGGGTGCTGGACACTGTATAGCACGTATGATGTTTTTCATCTTTACAACAGTCCAGTCAGTAAATGGCATTATTATCATACTAGAGACTAAAGAAAGTGAAGCAAATTACTCACACTTCCATGGATAATGAAAATGGTGATTTGAATCTACTAGGAACGTACAACTTCAAATTTTTTCTACCTCACTACGTCCCTTTTCTTTCCATTGTCAATACGCTGTTGGCCTTGAAAGTTTAACTGAACAGATGACCTCAATTTTGCACGAATCAGCTAATATGCAAAAGTCTTAAAGAATAGTAAAGATAGAAAGGCAAGAAGAATCTGACGTAAATATATATACCTGTATATATGCATGCATAGATAGATAGATAGATAAATAGATAGATAGATAGACAGAATTTTCCAGGTCTTTCACATAATATTATTTATATTTTCCACCTTATTATGGTACTAGGGCTTGAGCCTAAGGGCCTTATGCTGAGCTACTTCTCCAGGCCTTTTAAATTTTATTTTGAGATAAGGTCTTGCTAAGTGCCCAGGAGGAGCTTGGACTTGGAGTCCTCCTGCCTCAGCCTTCTAACGTGCTGGGATTACAGGAATGTGCCACCACACATGGCTCTTACTTTATTTCTGATGACATCTTGGGGTTGGTTAAACTTGGATGGAGCACAGTTGGCTGATTTCTGAGCCAAGATTGTGCCTAGAGACGCTGCCCCACATTTGAGGACAAGCTCCGCAGAGCTTTTACCTCACATAACTCTTTGTCTATTTATTTTCATGAGACAACAATAGATGCAAATTTAAGCCTTTTTTCTTTTTCTTTCTGGGGGGGGAGGTGGTAAGAGTTCTACAAATGCTGTTCTTGAAATTCTTTGTGGTATAGACACCTCCACAGATGTAGCTGTCGAAGTGCACCAACTGGTATTTCTACAAAATTTTTCTTGTTCCAGAACTACACAAACGCTATTGGATTAAGGAATGCATTGATTTGGTCTGAGAAAAGGAGAAAATTACAAGAAATGATTTCCACACTTAGAAATTAGAAATAGTCACCTGACTCATGTTAAAAGGGAGTGGAGAAGTGGCAGGAGAGGTCATAACAGTCTTCAAGAAAAAGTCTCAACCCTTGATAATTAATGAGAACCTCTAAAATCAGAAGCCAGGGCCATTAATCATCCAGCCAACTCTCCATGAGGTTGGCATCTTCCTCTCACCCACACACCCACACACCTGTAATGACTCAGTTCACAGCAGGCAAACTTGCAATGCAGAAAGGTCTTCAGCACAGAGTTTTGAAGCTGCTGCCCATGGAATGTGAACGCTGCCGTTAGGTCAGTGAGTCTGTTCTTATTCTAAGTCATCCATGAAACTTAAAAGAGGTGATTTCCCAAAGATTAAAAGTAGAACCCAGAAAGATAATGACACCATTAAGTCAATATCACAAAGTGAGTTTGGTATGATCTGCACCCACAGGAGGCTGGAGAAAAAGGGTGTGAAGGGGAGGTACCTGCACTGGGAGAGAGATGGAATTAATTTTCCTTCTATTTCAAATGTATTTGTATTCTTCTCCCATTTATTTGTTTTTGAGTAACTTAATTAGTAGAGAGATGGCCCGTGGAGCGAAGTCCTCTAAGGGCTTCTAGACAAATCATAAAAACGCAGTGACTCTCCCTCAAGAAGTAGTCGTCATTGTGAACTGGCTGACCCTCAGCTCCTGCTTAGTAACCCCAGGGTATTCTGGGTAGGGTCACCACTGATCTTCTGTTAGAGGAAAAAATAAAGTTTTCTATTACCTTATTCTGGTCCTTCTGAGCTTTTCACTAAACTTAAGTAAACTAGAATTTATCTAACTGGAATCTTTAATCGCATGGATCTTACCACAGTGATTGAGCCTTTGAATTTTACTAGAAAAGATAAAGAAACTTTTTTTTTTGGGGGGGGAAGGGTTTTTCAGGCAGTCAGTTGAAATTTAGTGTTTTCTCTTTTCAATAGCTATTCATACAGCATGAAATATGAAGTGAAATTTGTGACAAGTACTCTAGGGACATTAAAACAGCAATGTAAGCACAGATAGGACTATTTCCATTTTATAGTGGAGGACACCGGGACTCAAGGAGTCATGTGACATCCGAAGGTGACTTTCTTTTCTTGCTATCAGAAGTTTAAAAGTGGTATTTGCTGCAAAGTCTTGTAGTAATCTCATTATTGAGGAATAAGTAGTGATACTCACCAAACCTCAATTGCAGGGAAATAACTTGGTAAATCCACTGGAATTTTCACCGTGACCTTCAGTTGTACAGAAGCCTAAATTCAACAGGAGAACTAGTTTTCAAGAGTGTCATTAGTTGAGTATATAATTTGGTTCTTTTTAAAAATCCCCAGTACCATTTTCTATTATTGACTTGTCAAACTCACATATTGAAGATCTAGTACACAGTAACTTATTGTATGAATATATTTAAAGATGGGACCTTTAAAGAGTTGGATATATTATTTTTTGCATTTAATTTTTTGCTTCTTTTCCCCTATTTTATTAATATATATGTGAAATAGATAATGTGAACATTAAACTTGAATATATTATGCACTTATATTGCATAAAAATTACAATCCTTTCCCCTCCCCCTTTTTGACCAGCCCACAAATCCCCTCTCTCCGTAGCTTCACTGTCACCCCATTCTTTTCTTCTTTCTTCTCTACCCCCTCATTTCCCTTTCCCTCTCTGCAAAGTCCATATTCTTACTTTCTTCCACATAGCTTACATTTTTTATGGTTTGGTTCTCTCATATTAGAAAAACTGTATAATACTTAACATTCTGGGCCCATTTTCCTAAATATGACTCAAATGTGTCATTCTTAATAACAGAGTAATACTCCATTGTGTGTATATATTACATCTTATTATCCAGTAATCTGTACTCAGGCATATTGGCTTCTTCCAAGATCTGGCTACCATGAATTGTGCTGTTATACACAACACACTTAGGTTATCATTACATCAATCAGATTTCTTAGGCTAAATTTACATTAAAATCAGATCAATGTATCACTACATTAAATGAACTTAAGTCTATATCTCAAAGTATATCACACACAAAACAATAGATATAATGGCACGTTTAGCTATTTCAGAGTTTTTAAAAAGATTTCTCTCCCAAAGAGGAACAGGAATAAATGAGTGGTATCATTATTACAAATTTAGCTACAGAGCAGGAAATTGAGACATAAAATTCAAGGGTCACAGGTTGGACTAAGAGCCAACCGAGAAATGGTTAAATTAAAATGAGGGTACTGGGCTGGAAGGATGTCTCAGTGGTTAAAGTGCTTGCCTGGCAAGTGCTAAGACAAGTGCTAAAGTACCCAAGTTCGATTCCCCAGCACCACATAAGCCAAACATGGTGGCACATGCCTGTAATCCCAGCACTCAGGAGGCTGAGGCATGAGTTCAAGGCCAGCCTGGGCTCCAAAGCAAGTGCAGGACCAGCCTGGGCTGCAGAGTGAGATCCTGTCTCAAAAATAAATTAATTAATTAATAAAATGAAGCCATTAGAGCGGGCCCTATCCAGTCTGCCTTGTGTCTATGTAAGAAGATGGAATATGGAGATATGAACAGGATGCAGTTATGCACCACTCTGAGAAAATTCCATGTCATGAGACACTTTGAGTGCTACTGAAAGCTGGAGAGAGGTCTTAGGGAAACCAGTCCCATCCACAGAGCGGTCACTTTGCTCTTGGATTAAAGCTTCCAGAGATAAATTTCTGTTGTTTAAGATGGCTTGTCTATGATATTTTGTTATAGCACCTCTAGAATGCTAGTAACTATTACATCACCTTTATGGAAATGGTCTTGTTCAGACAAAAAAAAAGGTGAAAATGTAACAATTGCCACTCCTTCCAAACTATGACACGTGCAGACCTTTTACAATAATCAATCCAAACTCCTGTCAAGTCAAGTTGGCACAGGGCATAAACATGGTAGAGCTGGGACTATTTTGAGTGGAATTTTAATAGTGGAGAACTTGCTTGTGCCTAAGATTTTAGCTAAGATTCAAATAAATAAAGTCAATATATTAAAGCAATATATTCTTGGTGAGTTGTTAATAGCATTCACCATTTCTCATTTAATTACCTCGTTGTTCAAGCTGGTACATAGCTTGTGACCCTCCTGCCTCGGCCTCCCAGAGTGCTGGTGTTACAGGCCCACCACCATATCGATGTAAAGAAAAACTCTGCCTAAGCTGTCCAACACATTTCTGAAATAATGAAAATATTGCCTAACTGTATGGTTCTATGTGGAGCCAACTACTCACATATGACTTCTGAGTTCTCAAAATGTGGCCAGTGCCACTGAGAACTCAATTTTAAAACTTATTATAGTTCAATTAAGTTAAACTTGTCAAATCGAATACCACAGTTCTCAATCATATGGAAAAAATAAGCTTTCGTTTTCTTTAGAAAGAAGCAAGCAAGTATTGTCACAACCATAACAAACTGCCATTGGCATGTCCATATTTTAGTGCAGATCTCACGTTGCTTTGCAAACACTGATTTGACCTTCTAAAGAAATGGAAAGCAAAGAGCGTATTTTAGACCTAGAAATTTTTGTGTCAAAATGCAGATCTATGCCTCAGGAAACATAAAAATTATAGAATTCCAAACATGTAGGAGATAGTATCAATGGGTGTTTTTGGAGTTCTAATTTTAAGAAACAAGCCCCTAAAAAAGAGACATAGAAGTATAGGCAAAGCCAGTGCCACGGTGCTGCAGGCAGACACCAGTGCTTCACCATGGGGCGAGGGGGACTCTCACAAGTAGTGGAAATGGGTGTAGGAAAGGCCGGTGTGGAAGTGTTTTAGAGGATAAGCATTTAACTAAGAACACCAAACAATCAGAGGAGAGCTAACACCATAAAAAGAAACAGGAATAATGAATTAATTTGTAAAACTTCTAAAGTAATAGACTTAAGTATCCTCAGGGGGAGATGAGAGAGAAAATCACATGCCTAACTAAAAGCTATGAAACAAAGACAGGAGATTATGAAACAAGAGTGGGCAGCTGTTTCAAAGAGCCAGTGTTTTAAAATAAAAATATAATTATTTAAAATGATGAAACTGAAGAAAACCAAAATGATGAGCTAAATGTTAAGGTGAATATTCAGAAGACGACAAGAAAGAAACTAAGAGACCAAAATTAAGCAATATGGGAATATTGATCCAGATATTCTAACTCCTTCTGATATATGTCCTAGAATAGAAATCAGAGGGAAAAGGATAAGGCAATATTTAAATAAATAATTTCTGAAACTGTCTCCAAAGTAAAACAAAACCTGAGTTCCTTGGGTTGTTAAAAAACCTTGGAGGGAGTTTCAAACCTTGAGATAACCTTGATACTTAGAATTAAAATGTCAGACTATGAAGGAAATTTTTTTCCTAATAGCCACCCCAGAGGAAAGGCAAATTCCCTACAAAGAAATGAGTATAGTCACATTACCCATATCCCTCAAAAAAAGATCTAGCTTGTATTTGTGGCTGAGAGTCTGAATATTAGCAAGTTATATACCTTCAAAACATCACCCATGTAGTAGCTGTATTTGAATCCGGACATGAGACTCTCATGTCTCTGTACCTTTTCCTTATCCCACAAAGTAATTGTTATCCTAATTTCAGCCTTACTAAGAGAGTGTGCGCTTTCTTTTTCATGTTTGTTAATTTTATACATAAAATTTATTATATATGAAAATTTAAAAAACCAAGGTGGTCTGTTCAATTAAAATGTATAAATTGTCTGTGTATCAGAGAGATTTTATAAATATTTCAGGTCTTCAAAATATGATATTTGTTTATGTATTTCTGGTTGTGAGTAGATGTAGGTGTTGTCCAATCACGTCCCATCCTGTCCCCACAAAAAGAAGAAAGTTGTCAGGTGGCCAGGGGCAGGAGTCATAGAAGAGGCAGAAAACTTAGGATGGCTTTTCAGAAAATGCTGATTAGGTCATAAGAGTTAGGATTCCAGGATATCTCAGAGTAACATGTGACCTCGAGTGCCCTAATAAGGTTGCCCCCTTAAATGAATGAATACATTTGCATTCCAGTTAATATTTCTTCCTGAAAAAAAGAGGTTAGTCTGATTTCTCAAGATAAACAGGGAGAATGGTTAACCCTTCTTCATGCGGAAGCACTTTAGTCAAGGATCCCACACCCCAGGTCATGGGCCGGTACTGGCCGATAGTCTTGTATGGATGGAGCAAGGAGGACAGACAAGCTCTGAGCAAGAGGTCAACCCCAAGAGAAGCTCCACCCCCTGCCAACATGTTCCTATTAGATTCTAACACTGTTGTTGATTGACAGGAGGTGGGGTGAGTCCTGCTGTTGCTTGCCCTTTCAGACTCCTCCTCCAACAAGGTAATGCATAACAAGTGCACCCCTCTCGCACACACCCCCCAATCCACTTCCCATGGGAGAATGATCTTCCACTCAAGCAGTCCCTGCTGTCAAAAATTTGGGAACCATTATTTTAGTAATCCACAGCAACTCTTACAACTTTTTGTTTTCATATGTAAGTAACTTCTGAATCCTCCAAACCCTCGTGCCTTACCCTCCAGCCTGACTGTCCAATACAGAGTTTCTATTCCAAGAGTCTGCTCATTCACTCTTTCACACGTTGTGCTGACCTCCACAAGGAGTTCCTACTTGGAATGTGTAACCAGAGATAAATGCTCACCCAGCTCTCCCTAGAGACCACCTCCATGCCCATCTCCTACATTGAGCTACTTTGCCACACACACACACACACACACACACACACACACACACACACACACACGATACATAATGTTTAATGTTTACAATGAACTTGAGCTTTCTTTTACCTCAGTCTGAGACTCAGGCTCAGTTGTGGGCTCTGGGCTTTTCTCCCTCTGTGGATGCTGGCAGCTCAGATGCTCAGTCGGCCTGCAGTAGCTTCCTGGGCTACTGTTTTTCACCACTTTTGATATGTCTTTGGAATTTCTGACCTTCCCTGCTGCTCAGTTACAGTGTGAACACCTCTGAGGGTAGAGCTTCACCCTCACTCTCACAAGAGGGAAGCCGGGACAGGCAGGAGAGCTTTGTTGAGGGAATGGGTGAGATCATAACACCTCAGAGCCATGGGGCTGTTATGTCCTCCCTCGCTGCCTACTCCCAGCACAGTATTCAGATGAATTTTGGCTTCCCCCACCTACTGTCATACTCATTCAAAGAAATATCATGTCTAGGCCATTGAAGTGAAGACCCTTAACAGCAGAAACCTGCGAAGGAGACAAGCAACAGGACACCCACAGAAATATCAGAGACCCCGAAAACCAATGTCATGAGCTTTGAAATAGTGGAACTCATAGGAAACGAAGTCAGAAAAGCAAATAAACAAATCAAACAACTAGTTCAAATAAAATATTTTCAAAGAAATGCAAACAATGATCAGCAGGCTTAAAGAGGAACTTACTAAACAAATAGTGGCCCCAAAGGAGAAAAAGTTTACTGAGCATACAGAAACCACAATAAAAAGCTGGCTGAAAAAGTAAGGAAATGCACATTTTGAAGGCACATTTTAATAGGGAAGTGGAAATTTTGAAAAGAAATCTAGCTAAAATGCAGGATATGAAATACACATGTTGAGCAATTTACCAAAGAACAGAAAATAAACAAACATCTGATCCAAAAGAGACTAAGAGTTGCAGTGGAAGGTTTTGCAGTTCAGGTAATGCACAAGGGTGCAAGAAAGTGGCCCAGTAGGATCTGATATTTATCCCATTCTCTGCTGAGAAGCCAGCAATATACCCTACTGGAGGGAAAGATGCTTTTTCTACTTTGCCTCTGTGATCTGTGGCTAACCACGGAGAATAACTCTTGGGTCTGTTTGGGGCCAGAAATCAAACTTAGTCAATCTTACACTACTCCATCCTTCTGTTGGAATGTGATAAGTTCAAGACAAGCTTCAGCAACTTAGCAAGACCCTGTCTGAGGAGGAGGGAAAGGAGTGTGAAGCTGACACGAGGTTCGTGTGTGCAAAATTCTCAAGCTTAATGTAACCATTGTGTACTTTATATAATATATATATTAATAAAAATGAGGAAAAAGAAAAGTCAAAAAGCATAAAATAAAAACCAGCTGGGGGAAAAATAAGCTATAGTTGTAGCTCAATTTGACGGCTCAGGGCTCATTTCTCAGTCCCCCCCAAAAAGATGAAATGATGTAGCCATAAGAAATACGGCATTGCTCTTTCTGTCATCCTGCTTGATTGACTTTCATTTAGATTTTATTATGCATTGTTGGCATTGCTTTTTATAATTATTTCTTGTGTCTATATCTTATGCATATAGTAAATTGTGAACTCCCTGGGAATGAAACCACTTCTGAAATGACTCCAGCACCATGTACTCTCTATTCAGTGATACAGAGGACCCTAGGAGGTGTTCCTTAATCTGAAAGTAACGCTTCTCAGAATGAAGCTGCCTTATGGCCTCTTGTGTAGCTCGGCAATAGTACTCAGCCCTGAGAAAAGCACTCCCTCAGGCAGCCACGAGGACGCAACAACCTATACTCATCCCACAGAAGTAAGAAAGTACCTGCTCTCTACTGAGAAGCCTTTCTATCTACTTACAATCTTGACTGTTAGCACCGACCTCCAATCAGAAGCAAATTTGTAATGAAAGCATACTTGGAAAGTTCCTTTATGCTTTGTTTTTTTCTATGCCCAAATTCTTCTTTAAAGAATTTTTTTAAACTAAGAAGAATGATCACAGAATCATGCCTTAGAGCTTCCAAGAATAATAAAAGACATTTGCCTTGAAAGGTTGAGGTGTAAGATAAACAACATGGGCTTAGGGCATATTTATGGAGTTAAGAAAGGCATTATTATTTTATATGAATATTTATGAATGTATATATTTATATTTATGTAAGAATAAAGGATGGCTCCTCTCCAGTTGCATGTGTGAGGTGTCTGAGCTTATGCTGTAAGTGGAGCTTCTGGTTTCTTCAGTGCTTACCCATGTTCCCGTTAAGTCTGTTGCTGTGTCCTGGAGGACACAAGGAAGGGGATGCTCTAAAATGCTATCAGAGGTTAGTTCTTAAACATTCTTTCATGTCTGTGTGAGAGCAAACCAGATAAAAATTCCTGAAAGTGTGCAACAATTAAGGCATCCTGATAAGTTAAAACTAAGTTCTTCTACTTGTCCTTTAAAAAGTCAGAAGGAAAATTTAGATGAAGGTCCGGTAGAAATTCAATAAAATCATTCCTACCAGGTAAGGAAAATGATTAAGAAGTTCAGCTCTGACCCAACCCACAACGGCAGCCGTTCTCAGGAGGGCCTTGTCGTCCCAAAATAAATGTCTGCTTTGCTGGAGTTAAAATTAGACACAAATCAATTCCTGCTGACAACATGTAAGCCTCTGATAAGCAGGATGGGATCCAGAACCTCCTGTGGAAATGACCAAACTCTGTAGACATCCCCTGCCATGGCCAGAGCTGAAGGAATAAAGTGCCTCACTGTTGGCTCATCACTGGTCTCTTCTGTCTGCCTCAAAAGTACCCACACCCCAGTAAGCCCCAGGGCCTGAGCAAAACCTCTCTCTCTCGGTACCTAGTTTTACAAGATAGACTGCAAGGTAGTTTTAGTTTTTATGGCGATGTTCGTTCCAGGGATCTGCGGGCTTGCTTTGGTCCTACAGTATTCATTATCTTGTAGTCTCCTTTTGTTCAAGCGATATTCTTTGCTCATACATGTATAGCTTTTGTACTGCCACACTGGGCTGAGGACTAGGGTATCAGAGAAGGACTCAGTCTTCAGTGGCCCTGTGACTAAAATATGGAAAATGCTGTTATCCTGCCTTTGCTGAACAGGGATATGTGATCGTGGAACGGTAAATGGATTTCCCGATTCTGGTGTTGGAGCCAGAAAGAGCCCAGATCTCTCAGTCTCAAAGATATGACATTCCTTGTTTCCTTCTTTCCTTAGAAGCAAACAAATCTCATGGCTGTTCTCAGCCTTACACATGTTACTGTATAGGTTTTCCCCCAAGGACATTAAAGATGCATGAATACTCATAGGATGGACATTCACTTTCGAACTAGTGAAAAAAAAAATTTTGTGTGTGATAAAGAAAGGAGGACACAGAATTTTAGCAAAATTTCATCTTAAAGTCATTTTTTTCTGCATGAACTATTTGGATATAAGAAAACACATACTAAGAAAATTACTTTCGTTCTGTGCTTGTGTACATTAATCTTGGACCCCATCATTCCAGGCCTTAGTCTTCGTATCAGCTTCAGAGCTGGTCTTATCTCTAGTGACTTATTTTCCAAACCTAGTCACCAAAATATTAATACTCTTTGAGAAGGTATTGTTTTTGACTCACTTGTTCAGTGCATTTCACCCCCTAGGTACAAAATAGAGTTTTCCTATAGAATGAAGATTGAAGGATTCCAGTTAAGATGGTGTTCAAGTAACAGAGCTACTCAGTGTATCCTTGTGGTCTCATTTAAAACTGAAGGTATAAAAAAATTATTCACTGATATCATACAAGAAATTTTCCCAAACCTAAGACAAGAAATTAATTTTCAGGTTCACGAAGCTTACAGAGCACCAAATAACATCAACCAGCATACCCTAATCCAGACCTCAGAAAAACAATATAGAGAAATATTAAAGGTAGCAAGAAAAAAAATCTGATACTATTCTACCAAGGCAACCCCATTCAAATTACCACAGATTTCTCAACGCAAACTTTAAAGGCCAGAAGAACCTGGAGCTAAATCTTTCAAGCTTTAAAAGACAGCAAGTGTCAACTTAGGTTGTTATATTCAGCAAAATTGACCTTAAAAATTGAAGGGGAAGTAAAATTATTTATTTATTTATTTATTTATTTTCCCATTTTATTGATATGTACAAGTGCAGAATTTAAGGTTTATAACGGAGTTGAGCATTTTGTGCACATACGTATCTTGTCAAAGTGACAAGGGCTTTCCCGCTCTCCTTTTGTCCCTGCCCCTACCCTACCTTCCCTCTCTTCACCCCCACCCTGTCCCCCTCTTTCGCTTTGTCTTTCGTCTAAAGTTCCATGAGATAGTTGTGGTCTGGGTCTCTCATATCAGAGAGACCATCCGATGTTTCACCTTCTGCTTCTGACTCACTTCACTAAGCATGATGTTCTCAAGTTTCTTCCATTTGCCTGTGAAAACCTCCACACTGTTGGACCTTACAGATGCGCAGTATTCCATTGTGTATAAGTACCACAGTTTGTGTATCCACTGGTCTGTTGATGGGTATTTTGGTGAAGTAAAATTTTTTTATGAACAAGAATCCCTAAAGAAATTTGCAACCAATAGCCCACCGTTCCATGCAAAACTTGAAGAAATATTTGAGAGAGACATAAGCAGCACAAGAAATAAAAAGCTCCCTCAAAAAAGTGGAGGAAAGGAAACATCTAAGGAGAAAGTATATCAAAAAATAGACATCAAGTATTTGATTGGCATCCCATTAAAACAGTACCAACTTTCTCATAAAATCCTTGAACACTCTCCCATAATAATTATTTTTATTAGTATATTAGTTTGCAAAACATAATAATTATATGCAACACGAGGAATTGATATAAAATCATAATCTCTGAAACTTTTTTCGATGTGTATGATGTGTATAGATGTGTATAGCTGGGGGTGGAGTAGCAGAAAGCAGTGGTTTTGATTTGGAGTATTATTAGTTCTAAAAATAGTGAGGGTTGGTAATATGTAGTTCTTGGGGTGTTTCCCTGAAGCTTTCTTTGAGTCGTAAAGAGAGACGAGGGTGTAATCTTAGTGCATTGACTAAGAACTCAGTCTGCGATTAGTTCAGCCTGCAGCTCTTGAATTTTATGCCTCAATTTCATGGTCTGTTACTAAATCTGTAATAATGACCTTCCTCCTTTCTAACTCCTCCTTTTCTGGAAAGAACTCTTAAAAAATCTGATATTACTAAGTATGCCACTATATCAATTGCTTTATGTGTGTTATAGACTTAAATTCATTTAATTTAATTAATTCATTTCTTAAATCTTTGATACAAATTTAGCCTAAGAAATCTCATGGATGTAATGATAACCTGAATGTCTTTTTATAGCAAAACAATTGATAATAGCCAAATGTTGGAATTAATCAACGTGCCCAAGTGCAGGTGATGGATAAAGAAGATGTGACATATATTCACTATGCAGTATTCCTCTGCTGTTAAGAATGATACATTTAAGTCATTTTTAGGAAAATCGATGCATCTTAAAACCATTATGTTCAACAAAATGAATCAGACTCAGAAAGTTAAACATTATATGATTTATCTAATATGAGAAAACTAAACCATTGAAAAATGTAAAAAACATGGCAGAAAGTAAGAAGGTGGACTTTGAAGACAGAACAAGGGAAGAGGGGGTGATAAGCTGACAAGGAGAAAGTGAGATGATACGTATTGACAAAGGAACAAAATAGGGTGACAGTGGGACACGGAGGGGAGCAGAAAGTCAAGGGAGGATCAAAGAGGGGGAGATGAAATATTGTAATTTTGACACACCACATATGTTCACAAAATATTGAAGTTCAATGTAAACATTACATATTGCATATATACATATCTATAAAGGGAGAAAAACTCCTTTAAAAAGGAATAAAGGTCAAATTTCTTTGGTACTATACGAAGATAGAGCTTTCTTTCTATGTAGTCAATCAAGATGCATTGAGCGTTCAGTTTTGTGATATGACTCTGCAAAATCCTGAGTACTGATACTCCAGGGGCTCCTGGTCTGGCAGGAAAGGAGAGAACGAGAAATAGACTAGTAAGAAAAGAAATCATAGCACATGGAAATATTTGCTAATGGGAACCGTATTTAAAAAAAAAGAAAGACATAACATTTGGGGAAGTGATAAACTCACTTGAAGATGTGTGGACAAGAACGTACTCATGAAAGAGAAGATAGTTGAGCTCCTAGTCAGTGAGAGGTTGTTCTTTTTTTTTTTCCCCCATCTAGTCCAGCATTTTCACTACTAAATCTACCAGCCACATACATTTTGGTCTCATTTTCTGGCTTCATTCAATGATCACATGTATTGAGCATTTACCATGTCCTAGACACTGTGCTAAGGATACAAAGTTTTATTAGCTTTACCCTGAAGGAACTTACAGTTGTTAGGAGATATCACTTCCTGTATCTCTTAAGTTTTTAATATACTCAAAACACTTGAAATATATATAGGATACTGATGTCTGACCTCATCATTTCCTTTGTTCAAATATCCATCTTCAAGGACACGTTCTCTATGAATTCATTGTATAGTTTCCTGGGAGGCAGAAGCACTCATGCTTGTGATTCATATTATACTACTTTTTTGTTATTATAGCTGTATACCTTGTGCTTTTGTGGATGCCAGTGAGTAATTCTCACTCAGGACACGCTGCCGAGTACGGGATGTGCTGACACACGTCTGCAGTCCCAGCAACCTGGCAGGCTGAGGCAGAAGGATCACAAGCTGCAGCTCGGCCTGGGCAACCTTGCAACTTGGCGAGACCTTATCTCAAATAAAAAATAAAATGGTGTGGAGGTGCAGTTCAGTGGTAAGGCCTGAGCTCAATCTTCAGTAACACACACACACACACACACACACACACACACACACACACACACACGACAGAAAGAGAGACATAGAGCCTTAGTTACTTTTCATTGTTTGGAATACCAGACATTCACATTCATAACCTAACAGAGGAAAGATTTATTTTAGTTCAGAATTTTTAAAGGCCTCAGTCCATTCGTTGGCAGCTGGCAATGGTGGAAACACATAGCAGAGGCCTCGTTGGAGGGAATCTGTTCACTCCTTGGCAGTCAGAAAGACAAGTAAGCAAGCAAGGGCAGTTCTGGCATTTATCCTTCCAAATCATGCCCCACTGATTTGCTCCTTCCAGGTCAAGCCCCAGTGTTCCCACCTTTCCAATTAGGTCTGAGTTCTTAACAACACATGGAACAGGATACTATATGGACACAAATTCCCAAATTGTATGTATTAACGTATTCTTGAATCTATGATCATTCATCTTAAAAAAGTTCCAAAAACAAAAACCAAAAACAATAGAATTTTTAAAAACCAAGGAGATGGTTCCATCAGTGTTCCACAGCTTCCAGATACATGAGGCTTTTGGGGGACAGTTCAGATACAGGCCATAACATCACCACTGGCCCCCAAAAGACTCACGTGGACCTCCTTATGCAAAATGCATTTAGTCCTTCTCTAAGAGTTGCCAAAGTCTTAACTATTCCAACACTAATAAAAAGTCCAAGTCCAAAGTATCCACTGAGACTTATGGAGCTTCTGTGAAAAACCAAAGGAAATGTTGAACACTTCCCAAATACTAGATAAACATTTCCATTCCAGAAGGAAGGAATAGGAAGATAGAAAGCAATCAGACCAAAACAAGTCCTAAACCTAGCAGGGCAAGGCTTAAATCCTGTAGCTCCATTAAATCTTGTAGGTCTGTGTTCAACTCTTGAGTAAACTGGCTAGATATGAGCTCCAAAGGGCTTGGGTGGTCTGTCTCTGCACTGTCGTCTCCTTCTGAAACCTCCATGGCTTCTCTTTTGGGCTGACTTCACTTATAGCCTGTGGCCTTCCTCTATAGACAAACCGTGTTCTCTTAAGCCTGGCCTTTATAATTCAGACTTCTATTTCCCGTACTCTAACCACAAACTCCCACTGGGCTTCTCTTCCAGCATTCTAAGCTTCTGTAGCTGGCATCTTACTAAATTAAACCTGCAAACCCCTTCCAAATTCTTCTAAATCACATTACTGTGTAAAAACAGCAATAACCTCACTTCTCTGATTACCAGTTTTTGTTTTAGTCACTTTTTCATTGCTGGGACACAATACCCAACACCTACACTTAAGAGAGGAAAGATTCAGTTTAGCTCACAGCTTCAGAAAATCTCAAGTCTATTTATTCATGGGTGGCTGGCTATGATGGAAGCATCTGGCAGAGGCCTAGTTGTAGAAAAACAGCTCTCCCCACGGCAGTGAGGAACCAAATAAGAAAGGGTGGAGCTAGTGTATGTCCTTCCCTGTCATGTGCAAGCAATCTACTCCTTCCAGTTCAAGCCCTGATGTTCCAACCCTTCTGGGTCAAGCCCTAGTGATCTGCCTCTTCCTACCAGGACCCACCTATTAAAAGCATACGGTTCCATCAGTATTCCACAACATAACAGTCCATGAGGCTTTTGGGGGACACCCCAGATCCAAATAATAGTAAAGAGAAAGAAAAAGAGAGCGAAGTAGAGCAGAAAAGAAAAGAGAAAAAGAAAAAAAAAACAAAAATATATGCCTCTGAGGACTATGTATTGTCACTCACTGCTCAAATAATTTATGTAAGAGTGATTTTTAAATTTTTTCCTCATATTTCTTTACGCTGGTAAGTGATAGACAGTTGTAGATGGTCCTAAGCAGTTTGTCTCTTTTAACCTGATGAAATATTATATAATTTACATAAATTATCAGATTTTTCTTTTTAAAAGAAACTAAACTGTATCTAATAACCGAATTTTTGGCCAAGTAATTGCGAAATGTTGTCTTTCTCTCTTGTCTCTCTCTGCCTCTTCCTGCCTGTCATTTTTCTATTTTTGTATATTCTGACAAGCTACTTACATTTCTTGCAGACTATAAAATTCTTTTTAAATAATATAATATTTACACTGTGTTTTAATTATCCAAGCCTGAAGCCTGTGTCTGAAGTACCATTAAAACTTTGAGGGTTGGGTTGTTTGTAAAAATATTGGACTATTTTATAGTCCTATCAATAGTACAAAATGTAGGAATAGTCCCCCGGGGAACACAGGAGAAAAGCTGTATTTTGTGTGTGTATCATGATCAGAGCAAATTGAAACAAAGCTAAGATGTGAATTTCAAAGTCAATTCTGGGAATCATCACATCTAAGAATCAAGAATACAATTTCAAGCTTTGAAGTTTTCACCTTCCAGGAGAAGGTAGGAAATGTAGAAACTGGCTTTCTTATGTTCCTGATTTACCAAAATATAATATTCTTTCCTTAAACTTTATTGATTTTGATAAACTCTGAACTCTGTTTGCTTTAGGGAAAGCCATGGAGGTATAGATTTTTATGTCAAAAAAATTTGTAAAATCAGCTTCTGTTCTTTGCTGAAGGACTATGGAGGATGTAAGGAACAGGTTCTTTGAATAAAAGGTTTCAGTGACTAGCGTTCAGAGAAGCCCAGAGAGCTTCTGATTGGCTTCAGGCAGCTGGATTTAGGCCAACTCGCAAAGATATTTGTAGTATTCATTTTAGTCCATTGAAACTCCCAGTCCAGCTCCCAAACAATATAAATATTCTGTCTTTGCTCAGGTTTCTATCCTTCATTTCTCAGGCTACCTATCAAGTTGCTGATGCAGTATCTAGTTGTCCCCTGCCCATAGCCTAGGTGGAAGCCAATTGGCCCATTACCTGTCTGTTTAAAACAGTCAATAAAAGAGAATGAGAAAGCAAGAAAGCTGTCAGATTTCTCTAGAGGCTCACTCATTCAGATAAAGATACCCCAAAACATAGGCAGACAGAAACATTTGAAGCCAAAGAATCAATTCCTTACCATAAAATATCATCTCTGCAGCAGAATATTGGAAAAGAGTTTGTGAAAGAAAGTACAACAAAGAACTCTTCCAAAGGAGCTGCAAAAAGGGGTGGGGGGGAGAACAAGAAGAAGACAGGAAATAGAAAGAAGAAGGAAGGGAGAGAGAGAGAGAGAGAGAGAGAGAGAGAGAGAGAGAGAGAGAGAAGCAGAGAGAGGGAGAGCGAGATTCCAAAAGGGGAGGCACACACATGCACATCCCACCTTTGAATTCCTAAGATGGTCGAATATCAGAGAAACCTCAAACCATACATATAGATTTAAAGTAGCCATGCCAGTAGTACTGTGACAGTTCCAGCAAAATGTATGCAAAATGTATTTTTGAAGAAAACTATATTCTTCCTCTAATTTGAGAAACTGATATCAACTTTTCAGTGAAAATGACCAGCACAAAGTCAATATAAATGAGAACACAAAAAATTGAGCTTGTCCACAAACAGCAGAAACAACAAACAGCAAAAACCTACTCATGTTGACGTTATGTTATACAAATATCATGTACGTGCTTTAAAATAACTTTAGGACACATGAGCACACAAAAAATAAAAACTCTAGAAAATACCTTTAGGGAAAAGGAGACCAAACTATCTGTTGGCAAATTAAATAATAACAACACATCGGTAGTTTCTTGTTAGGATGTAAAAGCTAAAGCCAAAAATTATTATGACTCTTAGTTGTATAACCCAGATCTGGAATCTCCTTTGAAAGCCTCACGGATTTGGAAGGTGATTGAACCGTGGGCATTGATTGGATCGAGTGGACCAATCTGTAGGTTTCACGTGGTGTTAGGAGGTGGGCCCAGGCCGGGAAGGGCAGGAGCATGGTATATCCCTGAAGGTGTTGCCTGGAAGGACATATTCTTGCCCCCAGCTACTTTCCTGGCCACCTGGGATGAACAGCTTTCCTCTGACCCGGCCCTCCCCTGCACCGTTCTATCTTTGCTATCCACTCACGAGTAGATGGAAACCTTCTGAAACTATGAGCTACAATAAACTTTGCCTCCAGTAAGTTGTGTGTGCTAGGTATTGTGCCCCAGCAACGTAAAATTGAGCTCCAAAACACATTAAAAAATGATAGAGGTGAAGAGAGGAATAAACGAATTCACAAAAAACAGCTGGTGACCTCCTTCTAGTATTCAATACATAAGTGGAATCAGTAGGCGTGTAGCAGACCTGACTATAAACTCCTTGATCGTAGGGTAATTACACAATACTTTGTCCCAAAAACATAGCAATACTTAGTTTATAATGAGTCCATAATGAGTCCAGGACCAACCTGTGCTAGAGTGAGACTGTCTCAAAAATAAATAAATAAATAAATAAATAAATAAATAAACCACTGGACAACAATGGAAATTGAGAAGGGTTGATCAGGATATATATATATATATATATATATATATATATATATATATATATATAAAGTTTTTTAGTTATGAAAGTGTATTAGTAACAACTTTGTCTCCAGATGTTGTAGACATAGTAAAAACACATACACACAACACCAGAAAAAGTTAGTAAGTTTAATGAAAAATAAAATGGTAAAGCATAAAAAAGGGAAAACTCAACTCAACAAAAAGCCAGAGAGAGAGACAGAGAGAGAGAGAGAGAGAAACAAATAGCATTATTAGGTGATATAAATAAACCCAAATTAATTGCTAACAGCATAATTACAGGAACTAAATTTTCCAGTTGAAAACTGAATTTGTTTTTTAAAAAGGCTAAATACAGTTATTGGTTGTTTATGACAGATATTCCTTAATAAAGATATGGAAAAATTGAAAATGATAAAACAGGAAGAAGAAAAAGATCTGTTGAACAATCAACGACCTACAGAAAGATGGTGTAACAATATTGCCTGTAGACATAATAGGCTCCAACAAAAGAGCATTGCTGGAAATAAAGTTAGCCCTGCTGAAAAAAAGACTCAAGATACCAGAAAGACCTAAAAATTCTAAATTCACATGGGTCCAATACTTCAACCTGAATGTATTTAGAGCAAAACTTCGACAATGCCATGAGGAAATATTTGGAGTTACGTCATCACAATGGGAAGTTTCAACATACCTCTTTCAGTAGTAATACATATATATCAACTCAATGATAAAATTATCAATTAGAGTATTTATACAGCTGGTATAATGGATATATAACAAGTATTACACACTTAGATTGAAAACTCACACTCTTTGGACCCACTGCTTTAATGTCATCTCACTATTGAGTTGTAATAGTATTGCAACAATCTGCTTTGGGTTTCTCCTGAATAATTGTTAAATTCTTGAGGGCAAAGAAAATATCCTACTCCTCTTTGCATTTCTCCATACAGTCTCCAAAAGAGAAAAGAAAAGACAGGAAAAAGCACCTCAGCCATCCGAGAAATGCTGGAGAATAAATGCATGAAGCTGCCTCTATTTCCTAAGTATTCTGATTCAGCGAGGAAGAAAATCCTAGCACATATCCTCACAGGAATGCTGCTCTAACTTGTAGAATATTAAAATATAGCACCTGGATGGGCAGGTGGTCGCTTATCCTGGTGTCCTAGAATTTAATGTGTCTTACGCGCTTTGGTGTTTGCCTCTTTTGCTCTGAGTGCTACCTCTACCCCTGTGCCAGTTCTGAAGTCCAGCTTCGACTCTCCAAATCTCTACCCCGTCCCGAACCTTTTGTTTCGCCTGCTTCGTACCCTCCTGCGTTACCCGCGTTGCCTGTGTCCTCCCAGGAGCCAAGCACTCTGCTGTCCCGACACTCTAGTGCAGTCACATTCCTTGACGTCTCATCAGCATTCCTGAACCTGATTTTATTGATCATTTTTGGCTTTATCACCGTTATGCCACCGTAACCGTAGCCTGAGCATTTTAATCTGGAATCACAACAATGCATTAAGAACACCCATTAGGACTGAGAAGCATCACTGCAACTCAGAAGTATCGTATGCGGTTCACAGTCGGTTCTCCAGGCTGCGTTGATAACAGGCAGTGAGGCATGTTTCTTAATTTGTATGATGGGTACATGATGTGTTCAAAGAGAGTGTGGTTGTATCTGCACAGCATGTCACACTGCAAGTTCCCAACATGCATTTCCTCTGTCTTCTCTGAACTGAAAGGAACCATTAACGACGATGACAATGAAGACAATTTGTTGCAAATAGTGTTTTTCTCTACATTTGCTTCAGGTGTTTCTTTGGCATTAATTAAAAGGCCTTGGGCTGGCAAAGCAGGCAAACATTCCAGCTGCAAAGAAGGCGTTACGCAAACACTAGGCTCTCCGGCGACACAAAAGCAGGAGCTCAAGTGAAGAAACATCAAATGTCATAAAGACACGCGGCAGCGAGTCTACCTGCCCAAATTTTCAAAGGGCATACATGGAGACTTGGAGATCAGGACTGCGAGGCTTTATTATCAAACTTAAAATGGGATATCTGCCAAACAGAGACCCCCAGCTAGGGTGCAATACAGAATTTACACCCTGGTACCCAAATCCCTACTTTCCTTTCCCATTGGCTGGGTATTAAGAAGCTGATAGTGTCTTCCAGATGTTGCCTTTGTCTGATTGGAGGGCACTGAGTCACCTTGAAATGACACACTAGCCAATTACTCCTCCCTTCCTTGTTTTTTGGTCATGCTCAGACATACCCAATGCAAAGCTTGTGAAAATAACCCCACTGACATTCTTAAGGGAAAGAAGAACCAGGAAGTGAACAGAACAAGAAAGCTCCTGACGACCATCATTTTGAGGTGTTTTGGTATTTTTGTGTTTAGACATATTTAGAAGCTGGTTAAGCAGTCTTTGCCTAGCAACTCTGAAAATGAATCACTTTCTCGTTTTCTTCACAGATATTGGAGTATTTTGTAACTGGAAAGCTGCCGATGGTGGGTGGGAAACCACCTGAGGACTCACCAGGCCCAGCAGCGTCAAATCCTGGGTCCCTGTCAGGACACTCATCTAGTGTGATCAAGGTAGCATAACCAGCTGGCAAAATAAGAGCTTGTCTCAGGATAATGGAGACCAGGGTGTGGGCTGCTCCTCAGAGAAATGTTGAGTGAGAATAAAACCCAAGTAGAAAGGAAGAGTTTCTTATGAACAGTAGGAAAACAAAGAAACGAGGCTAAACATCTTGAAAAGGGACAAGATTGGCTGATAACTATATTCCACACAAGAGACACATTAGAACTGGGAAACAGCGAGGAGAACATTTTTCTAGGAATGAGTTCATCGTGGTTCTCATCCAGGCTTTGTGCTTACCTAAATGTGTGTCATGGAGAAATATGCCTCTTCCTTTCTTCTGGTTGAAGTTTCTTCATCTGTACCACAGAGCTCCTCAGCTGCTCCTTCTTCAGTAGAAGCTGCCGAACCGTACTGGCTCCCCAGTTCTAGAACCTCACTCTTTCCAGTGTCTTTAGACATAATTTGGATGCAAGATGCATGGCCACATGCGTGCATGTACACACACACACACACACACACCGAAGATGAAGCAATCGTGTCAAGGACTCATCTTGTTTATTTATAACCCAAATCATATTTCTAAGTCTGACTATTCACCTTATTTCCATTTTTGGCTTCAAGTGGCTCTTAATTTTCTTTAAAACTTAAATCAGATATGGAATCAAATAGCTTTCATTTAAATGCTTACTGTAGGCCAACATGCTTCCGGGAAGTTTCGCTTCTGTCCTCTTTCATTATTATCATAGTAATAAAGACACGAGAGACTAGAGGTATCATCTTCATCTGAAAGAAAGAAAACAAGATTTAGTGAGTTATCAAAATGACACAATTGCAGAGGGTGAGTACACTGTAAATTACATTTTCTAACTACAGTTAAAGATAAAGGGGATAAAGAGCAGATCACCAGCATTTATCAACACCTTAGAAATATTTTCAAGCCCCTGGATAATTTTGTCACCTATGTGAAACTTTCCCCTTTCTGTTCCAGCCTCTTCCTCCCTAAAACTCATGAATTCACTTACATAAAATTATAAAAGAGGAGCATTTCCCAGGTGTTATTACCTAATGCATGATTCTTATTTGATCACGAGCTTTTTAAGGGCAAGAGGCACATCTTCCATCTCATCTGTAGCCAGTAGCACAGATAATAAAGTCAAGGAATAAGAGGCCAAAAAAGAAGAGGCGTACGACCATAACTGTTTGAGAAATCGAGCTGTACTCAGGTAAGGAATTTCCAATTCCATTGATCACTATATGCTTACATTCTAAGACACAATAGAACTCCCAACACGTTCACTGAAAAAAAAACAGAAGAGAAGATATTAAGGGCGACGGTTCCGATTATCTCTTCTCTCCATTAATGGGGTGGTGAAGGAGAGAGCACAGCATACTGTACCTAATGCAGATTCTGTTCAGCGAAACAATGATTACGATCAATTTGACTACTAATGTGACTTATCTTGTAAATTGCTGGGTCATTAACTTCAACAACATCAATGTGCTGTCACTCTCCAATTCCACCAAATTAGTGTCCGAGGTAATAGAACGAATGTATTAGTGCATTATTGGCGGCTAATAGAGACAGCAAGTCTTTAATGTGCTACAAAGAGCAGCTGAGGTACTGGGGAACAAAACAAAGCTAAGGGAATGGATGAAGAGATCAGGATCCGTGGCATGGCGGCACACCAGAGGGCTGCACCTAGCCGCTTTGATTTTGTGCCTCAATTAGCTGAAGAGCTCAACTTGGGGCAGAGAAAGCACACATTCATTTTCATTTGTGGCAAAAGTAAACAAAAGCATAGCGTAGAGGTCATCCATGAACAATGGGTCTATGTTAAAGTTGGGTTCAGAAGCCACGCCCTTACGGCTAGCCTTGCATTAACAAAATATCCAGGTGTATGGTCCTCGAAATGTGATTGTAAACTATAGCAATCCTACACCCTATCCTGGAAGTCACTTAATTAGTTACATTCATATTCAAATTAAAAATTCCTCTGAAAATAATTTCTGGGGAAATTTTTGATTTACTTGCTTCTGTGTCCCAGAGGTACCTGTCATGCTCCCTCTGCCCACCTGTATGGCAAGAAAGCTGCCGCATGCACAGCCTCATAACAGTAGCACCAAAGTCACGTGACTGAAACCCTAATCACAGTTTCTACACCCAGAGACGACCACGGCCAGGCATATTCACTATCTCAAAAGAATGGACTTGAGTTGTCGACACTGAGACAGTCAGAGAACATCAGGCAGCAGAGCCACTAAGGTAAAGGTGGTACTAGAATGCCAAAGCTACATTCAGGCCAATGCTATGGGCCGCAGAATCTGAAAAACTTGCAGTGCTCTAATGCGGAAAGGAGAATGGGAGACTTCATTGACAGCACAGACGTAAACTGAGTCTTACACTCATGGAGACAGAACAATTCTTTGGCACCTTTTCTGGTCGTAGGTACAAAAATCACTACATTTTTTTTTTCCTAAACTGGCTTTCATTTTCTTCGTGATTGTCAACGACCATTTATTTATGAGCTGTTGTCAAGGCACATGACACCCTACAATAGACCACACGACCAAAAGAGATGATTGCTTTTCAGGGAATTAAAGAGAGTTTTTCATAATTAAAAATGAAGATTATAGGAGTCCAAGACCTATAATCTATCTGGTTACTTCCTATACCTTAAAGCCTAGGTGAAAATGCAGGAAGGACAGGAGACATACTGTGTGATGTTGCAATTTGATGATCCTGAACCTGTCACCACCTCCCCATTCTGACTGTCATTGGCTGAACTCTCCATCAACCTGGTCTTGGGCTCTGTCCTCTTCACAATTAGTGAAGGCAGTAATTGCTATCAATAGGCTTGTTTTAAAAGAAAAAAAACACAATGTCATTAGCAACTTATTGAACTTAAATTTAAACGCAACTAGTCTGTCTGCAGTTATCTGTTAGTCATGTCACCCTCTCCCTTTGCTATACCTATCTCCCTTTAGAGCCCCACACTTTTCAGGGGACCCTTGGCCTTCCTATCCAAATCTGTAATTATTGATTTGTCTAATGTCAGCATCCTAACTCTTAGGAGAAATTAAAGCATCACTGATCCCACCTGCAGTAATTTTTGTGCCTCTGTTTTATACTTTTCTGTTGTATGTTTTATATTTTAAGAGTATTATCCTTTGGCTATAAAACTTTAGGCATCATGAAAATAATAGGTAAATGATAGCATCTTCAGGAAAGTCCTAAAACCCTACAGGCCTGGCCTATAAAAAAAGATTGTGCTAAAACTTTGGTACAGAATGAATGTTTTAGGAATGTCTTTAGACTTTCTCTGAATTCATGTTTCCCTTTACTCTTATTATTATATTATGAAGAAAAGCATCTTTGTTGATACTATTTAAGATTCAGTTAGTTTATTTTAGAGTGTGGCATATTCCCTTCCCTAAAGAAAAGAGGTATTAAAATGTTGAAGTTGAACATATGGGAGCTATCACCCAATATAATCAATATGTATCTTCCATGAACAGTTGTTTCCTGCCAAGACCCATTCTATACAAGGTGTGTAGAAAGTTGTGAAGCCAGTATCACAAAGTCTATCACTTAACAGTCACGGAGGGTGACATATATTTCTACTACATGTGTTGTGGGTTTGGAATTAAAGTTGATACTTAAAGATTTCCCACTCCTGGCAAAGAATTATCACCACAGGGGGTGCCATCAAGTGATAGACACTGCTGAACAGTGATACTTGGCATAATAGATTGGAATTGGAATTATTGAATTAAAATTTTTATGGCGAAATAAGAGTAGAGTCACAGGAGGCTACAAAAATACATAAATAAATAAACAGGGAAGTCCAGACACCATTCACCTGGAGTTCCCTGGCATTGGCACCTCATGTAGCTCTAGTAGAACAATGAAACCAGGCATATGGCATTGGTATCACCCACTGGTTATTCCAATTTTACTAGTTATATATGTTTGGGGGGTGGAGTCATGAATAGTTTTAGGAAATATCACCCTATGTGAAGCCTTCTATAACCACTAATATAACCATGGCATTTAGCTGCTCCATCACTACAAAGATTTTTTTTCTTTACATCACACTCACTTTTTCCTTACTTCCCCCCACAGCCCTGGTTCCTGGAGACTAATAATCTATTCTGCGCCTCTAAATACTTCATCAAAGCTACAGAATGGAATCAGGTACTGTTGTCTTAGTTACTCATTCATTGCTGTGACAGAACACTCGACATTCACAACATAAAGGAAGAAAGATTGATTTTAGCTCACACAGTCTATGCACAGCTGACTGGCAGAGGCAGGAACATCGGTCACTGCGTCATAGTCCGGAAGCCAAGTGAGGGAGGAAGAACGAACTAGCGTGTACCTCTCCAGGTCATGTCTCAGTGGTGTGTCCCTCCTGGGTCCAGCCTCCGTGTTCAGGCCCTTAAAGGTTCAGCCCCAGTACTCCACCTCTTCCATGTCACACACCCAGTAATGTGCCACACAACCAAAATCTACCACGCTCCACATGCTTGTCTTCTGCCACAACCCTATAATCCATAATCTACCACATACTTGTCCTCCACCACACACCTATAACCCGAAACTCCTGGGCAAGCTCAAGCTTTCTAGAGTACATAGAATTCACAGGAAATCCAGAGCATTCAGAAACATGACTTTTGGGGGACGTTCCAGATCCAAACCATAATATTTCACTGCTGGCCCCCAAAAGACTTATTTCTAATTCCTTATGCAAAATGCATTTAGTCTTCTCTAAGACTTGCCAAAGTCATAACAGATCCAGCACTGCTAGGAAAGTCAAAATCCAAGATTTAAGGCAAACTCTCATTCTGTGAGTACTTGTGAAAATCAAAAGTTAAACGCTTCCAACATTCAATGGCACAGCGTAAATATTCCCATTCCAAAAGGGAGGACAAGGAGGGTAGAAAACAACTGGATCAAAACAAGTTCAAACCCCAGTGAGGCAGAGGTTAAGTCCTGTAGCTCCACTGAATCCAGCACTTGTGCTAAACTGTGGGGAGCTGTGAGCTCCAAAGGGCTTGGACAGCTCTGCCCCGATCCTTGCCTCCAGCTGCGACCTTCACGGCTTCTTCTTTCGGTCTGGCTCCACTCATAGATTGGGGCTTTTCTCTGCAGATGATCCGAGCTCCTGGCACCTCCAGACTTCCAGGGCCTCTGCTGTACTTTTGGCTTCACGTTGACAACTTCACTGACAGCCCTTACAGGGCACACTGCCTGGCCTCCAAGGCTTTCTTCTGAAATCTGAGGGGGAGCCTCCATAACCCTACTTCTAGAAGGTCTTACGTAGTTTATTCTTGGGTGGCTGGCAGAAGGAGAATAAAGCCAGTTGTCATTCCAGACAGGTAGTCAAATGAGGGAGGAAGAAAGAACTAGCATATACCTTTCCAGAGCATGTCCCTGTGATCTTCTGAGTGCAGCTTCAGGGTTCTGCCCCTTCCAGCTCACCCATCCAGTAACGTGCCACACAACCAAAATCTACTATCACACAACTGTCTTCTACTACTCCCCTATAGTCCACAATATACCATGTACCTGGCCTTTATCTCACCATCACAGATCAGCCTCCACCTTTTAATAGCACACTGAATCTATAGGCAATCCACAGCTCTCAAATATATGAGGCTTTGGGGGACACTCCTGATCCAAACCACAAGTATTTTTTTTTTGAAAAATTTTCAAATTAGTTTCTTTGAGGTTCATGTAAGTTTTTGTACATAACAACAGTTTGTTACTTTTTCTTACTGAGTAGTGTTCAACCATTTAGAGGACCCAACTTGTTGAACTATACACACATCCATGGACATATTAATGGTTTCCATTTTGGGATTGTTAGAGGTAAAGCCGCTACGAACACTTATGTACACAATTATCAATGGAATCAAGACTTCATTTCTCTGGAGTAAGTACTCAAGACTGAAATTTCTGAAGTGAATGTTAAGCAATTTTTTTTAGCTTTGAAAAGAACTGATAAACTGTTCCAAAGTAGCCACCTCCATTTCCCTTCCCACAGTCCTGTATGAATGGTCTAGTTTCTTCAGAGTCCTGTCACTATTTTGCCCTACCATTATTTTTCATGTTATCCACCTTGATATGTAGGCAGCGACACCTCACTGTAGGTTAAATTTACAGTTACTTAATGGCTAATGGTGTTGAACATCTTTTCATGTGTTAATTTGCCATCTGTGTATCCTCCTCAATGAAGTACATGCCATGTTATGTCGCTTAGTTTATATTTGAACTTATTTTTTAATTGTTGAATTTTAAGACACAAAGTGATTATTATATTTGAAACATTTACTTAAAAAGTTCTGTGTAGAGAACTTTAAAAAATATTTATACCTTGCTTTCTTGGTAAAGCTTGGTCCTGACGTGATTGCTCTGTAAAACATGATGCACCATAATAGACAATCAGGTGATTTCCTTTGGAGTCACTTAAAAACATCTAAGGAGTTCCCTGTCTGCTTTTATAGATAAGACAGGTATTCTAGATTACATCTTAGGTCTCCAATTTTCCTCTACAATCTATTTTACGTCACTTTTCCGGCTTCATATTTCGCTACTCTGGTCATTGAGTACCATGTTTAGTTACTTCTTTCTCTAAATTCTGACTCATTTTGCTTGGACCTAGGTTCTCGCACTTACAAGCTTAGCACTGTTCCTGGCTTATCTCAATAACCTAACTCTTCACTCTAACTTATGGTTCTGTTCCTCCAAAAACACAGCTGGCAGAACTCATGGAATGTACGAGGCTGTGCCGTCTACCTCGCTCTCATTCTTCCGTTCCCATTGGACTGGTACATTTCTCAAGAATCAAATTGTTTTCTAATTTTGCTTTTGACAGTTGGATTTTTATTATAGCTATGCAATTAAATCATACAGTATTTAAAGTGATGAAATATGAGTACAATAGAAAAAGGGTGGCATTTCAATGAAAATTAGTTAATTGGTTTGGAAAGACTTCATAATGATATGCCAAATATGGTATGGTTGAAAAGGTATAAAAGAGAAGCAATTAAAAACCATGCAACTCTAGAAGAATTCAGAAGTTAAATTGTGTTGATGCCACTATTTTAACCTTCCACTGCTTTTCAAAACAGAAAGAAAAATAAAATAAAAAAACTACATACACTGTACTATGGACATAATTTGTAAGGTAGACCATGTGAAACTTCAGTTGTTGAACCTGTACCCAAAAACCCTTGGCCTTACATTTAAATTACTTAATAAGTGAACATTTATATAGTAGCTATAACACTGGCATTTTTTTTCAAGGCTTATTTTAAACTTTCTCAACAAAAAAATACTGGATGGAATTATAAAGTCAGCAAGTCTTCTGTTATGATTTTTTTAAGCTTATCATTCAAAAAACCTTTGTGTTTATATGCTGTCTCACTAGATTGAGGCATTTTAATGTCAGAAACCTGGCATTTTGCCTGTCACATGAGTACTCAATAAATTTTTGTTGAATGTATGAAAGAAAATCTGTAAAGCAAATTTATAAAAATCAAAAGGAAACTGTATCTTATGCTCTCATGACAACTACACGTTCAACAAAATTTGGACTTCTTTAATGTCCTTAGCTAATCTTGCTAAGTATGTGTGTATGTGTGTCAGAGAGAAATATGGTTGTGCAAATTAAAGTAGATCTCACTGTGGAAAAAATAAGCCTTTCATCATGGAGATATTCTTCTTCTAAACCATTATTATTTTTTACATAACTCTTGTGAGATGGTTGTGACAAGACTAGGTAGATAAAATTAAACGTTTTAAGAGGAAAAGCTAAATTTAACCTTATGAATTCCACCCAGAGTATGGCGAATTACTCCCCAAAACTTCTAATCTAGTTCATTGCTCTGGGCATCATCTGTGGAAACCATGTGAATTCCAACCTGCCAGGCCAGTGCTCTGCACCAGCGTCTTGCCAAGTATCCAAGAGAATGTCAAGGTCTTAGGAGTCTACTTTAATTTTTTAGTGCCTCATGTACCGATTTCAAAAATAAATACAAAGAACGAATCAGGTCCAGTATTGATGGTCCCCTTGGCTCAGATCCTGCTCGTCCTTTCTCACTTTGGAGAACTGGTGACACAATTCACCTTTGTGTACCTGTCAACCATCTTGTCTTTCGAGTGGAAAGCTGGAAGTGACAGCTTGGTATATTAAGAGGTCTCTGCTTGAATAAATTGATGTCAAGTTTTATTACACGTAGTCCAAGCTAGGAGGCACAAGAAAACCACTCAACATCGATGAGTTGAACAACCAGATGGTATACAGCAGTAATGCAAGTTTTCAAAATACAAATTGAAGCAGGCAAAGTCTGTGTTTTCTAAGGCTGGAATCCACCAAAGGAAACACAAAATAAACATAAATCAAGATATATTAGTAAGATACTTGTGGTGTTGAAAAGAACCATTCTCTTGGCTTTATGGGTGGGAAGATGAGCAAGTTACTTTAAGGAGATACCTTCTAGAATCAACAAGAATTTCAGAAGACTTAAAGAATATAAAAGTTAGTCTGAAAAAGTGGTAAATACTCATACCATCACTTTTTTCTTTTCTTTCTTTTCTTCTTCTTCTTCTTCTTCTTCTTCTTCTTCTTCTTCTTCTTCCTTTTCTTCTTTCCTTTTTCAAGACAGGATCTCACTCTGTAGCCCAGGCTGGTCCTGAACTTACTGGTTTAGCCCAAGCTTGACTTGGACTCAGGTCAATCCACCCACCTCAACCTCCCAAGTGCTGAGATTGCAGGCATGCGCCACCATGCCCAGCTTTATGTGGTGCTGGGGAATTGAACTCAGGGCCTTGTGCTTGCAAGGCAAATGCTTTAACCACTGTGCCATTCCTCTAGCTCTCATACCTCATTTGTAAGAAAAAGAATTAGGGTAAGAAAGTATTTTTAAGTGAAAAACCAGTCATAGAATAGATGCTTTTATTATTTTTAATACCTATGTAACTGTGCTAGATTCTAGGTATAGTTTTCAGAGTAAGTATTGAAACCAACAGGGAATTATAAGCTCAACATCTTTATTAAAATAGAATACACAAAATTAGAATATCTTTCGTAAATGTAGCTGTTTGTTTGAATTATGGGTATATGGAATGTTGGATAAAAAGGAATAAAAATCTATTACTGCTTACTGTGACAAAATTAATTTTAAAATTTGCTCTGGATGGTTCTTTCCAAATTTGACTGACAATCAGAATTACCCCTAACTTATAAAAAAGAATCAAGTTTCCAGATTCCTTTCTAAGAGGAGGGGACAGGAGACCTCTGGAGGGTGTCTCTGAGAGGCTACCGTGCTTGTGTCACCTACTATAATTAGAATTGGCAGGGCAGAAACAGCTGACAAAGTTGAGGGAGTGGGCACAAGGTAAGCATCAGCAGAGCGAGAGGCTCATGGATCCTGGAAGGCCCATAGAGTGTGATGGCTGAGAAGGCCTGCTCTGAGCACGACCTCAGCTACCAACTGTCTGGAAGAGACAAAGCTAATACGAAATGCCTGATGCTTCAGATAGTGTCAGAAGTACTGGTCAGTGTAGACAAATGGGATTTCAGAAAATAGTCCACTTGGGACACACTCAGGAGCAGGTAAGCCTGGGGTTCCCTGAGCCTGGAAGCATCACTCGGCCACCGTCTCTTTGTGGGCGGGGAATATCACATTCCCACTGAGCATCAATTGCACCAACTATGACTGGCATTGAAAGAGCAGAGAAAGTTAATGTAGGGAAAAAATCATATAAACCTTCTAGAAAGATAGGTGTGGGTAGTAAGTTTGAACATAGATAAGACCCATTCCCATATATTTCAGACAGGTAAGACAAGTAGCATCCAGAAAATAAAAATGTGACAGGCCAATTAAGCTTTTCTTCTCTTGACCTTGGCAGCAAAGTTACATAGAAACGTACAAGCCAGGACCCAGGATTTCCGCTGAAGTGCTTGGCCCTGCTTAGCTAAGAGAGGCTGGCCTTGGATTTAATGAACCCACTTGGAAAGCAGACTTTATTTTAAAGCCCTAAATAATGGGACACAAGTAGATTTGAGTTCTGTTTTTAACAACCTACATTGCAACAGTGTTTTTTGTTCTTTTGTTTGTTTTGTTTTCTTTCTTTCTTTCTTTTTGCTTTTTTTTGAGACAGAGTCTGCCTCTGTAGTCCAGGCTGGTCCTGAACTCAGTTCAGAACCCAGGCTGGCCTCGAACTCACAGCAATACTCCTGTCTGAGCCTCCTGTGAGCTGGGATTACAGGCATGCGCCACCACACGCAGCTTTATGTGGTGCTACGGAATTGAACTCACTGCCTTGAGCTTGCTAGGCAAGTGCTTTAACTGCTGGGCCATTCATCTAGCCCTGCAACCGTGGTTTTTGACCCATTGCTATGCATCACAAGAAGCAGAGAACTTTCCAAATTCCCGGGGTTTATTTTCCTCCCCAAGGACACCAAATTGGACGTGAAAATATGTATTCCTGAAAAGAGCCCCAGAAAACTCCAACCTGCATCCAGCCTCAAGAACTATTGAAAGAGAAATCCTAAGAGTCACACTGCTGAAGCACAGTAGACTTTATACACTCTTCCTCGCTTCTCGACAGAAGAAATCAGACTGACATTTATTTTTTTTCCAACCTTGCCCCAGGCAATAGACGCAATAGAACCATGGACAGCAATGATTCTTTTCCTTAACTCTGTAGACAAAACCAAAGATGGGTTTTTAAGCTGAAGCTCCTGACAGCTGCTGCTGCTCAATGCCAATTACACTAACCTGAACATCCTCCGCTTCCCAGCTCGGTGGCACACCATAGTCAGACCTTCGGAATCAAAAATCCTCAGTGGCTCTCTGGTGTTTAAAGGCAAAACCCAAACCCTCCTTCCAGATGCTCTTGGCCCTTTGAGAACTGGCTCCAGGCGCTTGGCTGTAGTCTCAGCATGCTGTCTATAGTTGCCTTCCTATTCCCACAAATGACACATTACTCTTCTTTCTAGCTTTCGTGTACTGCCCCTGTGTCTACAACGACAGGCGTTCTTATCTCTTGCTTACTTCTCGCACGTGTTCCTACTCAAAGTCCAGTGTAAGTTTCAACTTTCAGCAGCCCAGTGCCCTATAATTCTCTCTTCCCTCTGCTCCCAGCATTGGGGACAACATTAAATTTACTGCCACAGAACTGAACTGCTCAAAATACTTATTTGGCTCATTATTCAGCATTACAATTCTGTGGTCTGACTGCCTGAGACCAAATGATTTTATCACATAGCTTCTTTAAGTCTCAATGTCATCATACGTGAATGAGGGAACCAATAGCTCCTACCTCAGAGGCAAGGATTAGGTCAGGTAATGCAGCACGACTTTGTAGTACCATGCCTTGTCCCCATAAACTCTTCAGATAAATTTTTAAAATATGTGCTTTTCGGTGTGCTCATGTACTCTGATAAATATGTCTTGTCTCTTTGGCAAGACTTATGCTTAAGAATAGATTATACTTTGTAAACTTCAGTGCCTAGATCGCAAGTACTTTGCAAAAGCAACATGGAGTTGGAGATAAGAGCATGTAGATTCAAATTCGAACTCAGCTCTTCACTTTGGGTGTTACAGTGACATAGTTTTGACCTGTCTGAATCCCAAGTCTCTAGTCCTTAAAATGGGAATTGTAGCAATAATATTTCTTATGTTCTGAAAATTAAAGAAAATAACACATCAGAAAAATCATTATTTCTCAGGTAAAATTCAAAAACATTGTCCCTATATTAGTCTTTTTGTACATGTTTATTGAGTTACTAGAAACATCTAATTACATACCAGAAAGTGTACTTACTTAAAATATTGGTCTTTATGTATTTGTTACTGTTTTTATTAACCTCCATGATTACAGTTCTGGTGATGGAGGCCAAGGGTGTTCACAAGCTCTTCAAACCCTGTCACTGAGTTATGCCCCTATCTCTGCTATTTGTGAATTTAACTATCAAAAAGTCCTCATGAAAATGGGTATATTAGTTTCTTCTTCATCTGCATCATAACATTAAACAACAAGAAGAATCTTTAAGGGCTTTTTCTGACTCTAAGTTCCAGATTTTTGGAAAGTGGTTGTGCTTGTATGTGAGTTGATAAAAATACATATAAGAGAATGTCAGTAATTACCTCTAGCTAGTAGAATAATGTTTAAGCTAAACATTATCTAATTTATGTTTAAAGGTTCTACTATAATAAGATTATAGTAACTGAACATTCTTAAAAATTTGTAATTAAAAAAATAGTCCTTGAGATATAAAAGCCTGTCCCAAGTATACACATACATACGTCTGTGCACATGTACACAGAAACATAAATATCTTTGGGACATACAACTGGAAAAATTGCACTATTACCTCTCAACACCAAATTCATTTTCATCCGCTGCTCGTTGTATTTAGAAAACTGGAAGAACAGAATGAATTGAGTAGGGTCTGAGTAGAGCCCACATGCGAAATCTTATTCAGTATTGCTTAATGAGTATACTGTGAAATTTATTCTTCAGTATTGTTTAATGAGTATAATGAGATGATTATAATCTCATGGTTGAAATTTGAAACCATATATATATATATATATATATATATATATATATATATATATATACAAACATTTAAGAATACTTTTTGTTGAGCACCTAACATACCGCAGTGACCCCAATGGCAGAATGTGGTACAGTAGCTAAGCTCCCTCAGATATCAAATTCATAACTTCCTTGACTTTAGAACTGGGGTCAAGTAAGCCAAAGGATTTCAAGGACAAATGATAAAGATTATATTAGAAAAAAAGTGTAAGTAGGTACCTATTTCAAAAGTAGTTACTATACTTTTATGAATGTGAAAATATTTAGCTTTCTTTTCTAAAGTAACATATATCTTCCTGTTTAAAGTCCTATCTATACAAAATAGGTTGTTGTTTTTTCATAGAGATATATTTTCTAGATATCTTAGGCAACAGCACGTAGCTGGAACAGAAAATAAAACCCACCTATTAATTCAGGGACCTCTGAATATCATATGAAGTCTTTAATGTGGATCTATTGATTTACTAAAAGAGTCACATACTCACACAGAGACAATATCGGTTGAAGATTCTTTAATTTTTTTGAGATAAAATCTCTTTCTTTAACACAAGCTGGTCCTGAAATCACTTTGTAGCCCAGTCCTGCCTTGAACTCATGACAACTGTCACGTCTCAGCCTCCCAAGTGCTGAGATTACAGGCATATGCCACCACACCTGGCTTATGTGGTACTAGGGAGCTGAACTCAGGGCCTTGTACTTGTTTGGAAAGTGCTCTAACCGCTGTTCTATTCCTCTGGCTCCATATTGGGGATTCTAAATCAGTTATTTGGGACAGACATTAGAGGGGAGCAATATCCTAAATGTAAGATAAAAAGTTTTCTGGAGATGGGAACATATGTCTGTTATCCTTTTTCCAGAATTTTTGATACAATAAGGGTAACCAGGACAGTCTTGTTTTACCTGGCCTGATTTTTATTAGTACTCTTATTTTACTAAAAAAAAAAAAAAATCATTTCTGACAAGATGTTAAACTGTGTGGTCCCTGGAAGGCCCAAGAGTCAAGTCATTGTTTTTCTCTTTTGGGATGATAACCTCAGAGAGAAAGTCATGGTTTAATTGGTAGCAGGGAGGGCAGCTTTAAGGTAAGCTTTGTGAAATTTCCCTAGAAGAATGGCATTTACACATTAACTCTTGGTTTAAACTTCCTCATTTATATTCCACATAAATGTAGAAGACTCAACAATTGAATACCTTAGAAATAGCTCATTTTCAATCTTAATACATTCTTATTTATTTTGTTCTCAGTTGTGTTGTATTTAATCAGCTATTAGAACTAGCAGGTAAAGAGACAGTTGATAGTTTTAGTCCAGTCATTCACGCAGCATTATTAACTGTTCATTAACAATGATTTTTTTGGTAGTGAAGAGAGAAAAAAGTAAAATCAGAACTAATTTATCCTACAGTTTACAAACCGTTTGAAGAACTAAGGCCATACTTAGTAAATAACAATTAACTAATGAACGGCAGAAAGATAATTAATGACCTAAGACTTTGAAGAGAGAGCTGTCTATGAGACACAGAATGGTTGGACAAACAGATCGGGATGCGTTATTACCTTGAATGCGAGCCAGTTTCCTGGGGAAAACTACTCTGAGAGTCTAGATGATGCTTATGCTTAAGCAAAAGCTTGAATGTAGCCATATAAATTGAGTAGTGTCTTGAGACATGGTGTTGTGAAGATAAATTAATTCCAGAGCATTCACAATGTCTGTCTTACGGATCCTGCCTAGCTCCATAGCACCTGCATAGTTGCATTTTTCCCCTTTGAGTTCCCTATAGTCACTTAATTCAGTATATTTTAAATGCACCTTGACTTATAAGTGATTTGTTTTGGATTTCTTTCTGGAGATAGCTTCTCAAGGACCAGGGTCACAGTCAAATTAGGTTCTCTCTGTGTTTCTCTCTTCTTTCTCTTTCTGTCTTGCCCTGTCTCTAGCTCTCTGTCTTTATTGTGTGCAGATTAATATGAACTAGAACCCAGTCCTGAGCCTTTATATGCACGGTGTGAAATAAGACATTGGTTGCAATTGCATCATACTTTCTCATATTCAAATATGATATACAGAAAAGGCTTTGGAAACCACAACTACAAATGAGACTAAACACATTGCCTGTGTCACAATTGGCATCTCACATCCTATTGGACTCACCAGGAGCCTGGAAGAGAGCTGGTCACTAACCTGTCATCATCCCGACTCTGGGTGTTGGAGACGCAGGGTTCAGTTCTTTGTTATCTCCTGCTTTCTTTCGTGTCAGTCCCACGCACTTAATTACTATCTACATGTGCTTGATGTTCAAATTTCTGTCTTTATTTTTGGCCTCTCTCTGATGGTCAGGTTAGTGTTGTACCTTTCCACGTCACTGCCTGCCCAGATGTCTGACCGGCAGCTTCAGCTTTAACAGCTTGAACAGGATGCTGTATTTGAAATTTTCTCCTGAAGCCCTCATGTTCTCACCCCATTTCCTGACCCATAAGTGGCATCTCCTCTCTACCTCCTAGTTTTAAGACCAACACTTAGTGTCCTTAAATGAGTCATCACTGATACGTGTCTTCTTGATGCCACGCGTATGATCCATCAGCAGCTCAACCATGGAAACATAATTAGAGTCCAGACTGTTTCTTCCATTGCTGCTTCCTGAGTCTAGCAGCCACCCATTTCCCCCCGAGTTATTTAAGTCACCTCCAAACTGGTCCCTTGGCCCCCTTCCTCGTCTTCAGCAGTGCTTTCTCCACAAGGTAGCAGAGCTGTCATTTTAAGGTATAGGTCAGATTAGGACAACCTCCACTGAAAACCTCACCGTGGTGCCCATACCATGCAGGGTAGAGACCCCAGGAACCCCTTTTCATATGATGCCAATAGTATCCGGCCCCACCCAGCCGCTTACCTCCCCTCCCGTCTGCTGCCTTCCTGGTTCCCTCAGCTCAGTCGCTTGGCTTCTTGGCTGTTCCCCAGACAATGCAGGGGTGTTTGCAACAGCCTCCTTTCTCTGTAAACTGTATTCACTTTATCACTTTTTTCTTTCTCATTTCTTAGCCTTACCTCACATATTATCTGTTTACTTGTTTACCTGTCACTATTTAAGTATTGGGTTATGGGTGAAAAGAAAGCCAAGAATTTTTATCTATTTTGCATTATATGCAGACGTACCTCTAGTACCTAAAAGAATCCATGGCACACATTAAATGCTCAATAAATATTTGTCGAAATAAAAAGTGAATATGTGAACACATGGACAAATGGAAGCACGGAAACCAAACAAATCAGTGAGCTGAGTGCTCTGCTCATCCACAGAGTGGACTAGAGACCTGCCGCACTGGAGAATGGATTCTGCTAATACGAACGATAGTGCAGAATTTTACTTGGTTGGTTGATATTTTTTTCAAAATGTGATTGAAGAGTTGGCACACTGGCATTCCTCCTACAACTACTCCCTTCTTTTAGCACTTACTAATTCTACCCATGGTCTTTTTCACTGATCATCAATAAATAGTAGAATGAGGGGCATCAGTAGAGACCATGTACTCCAACGTATCGTTTCAGGAGAGAGAAAACTCAAGCTCTGTTTAATGACATGCCTTGCTCAAGCTTATGGAGAGAGTTACTTGCAGATTTAGAAACAGATTTCAGGTTTATGGATTTTCATTCCCATTTCACAAGAAAAAGAATCAATATGCATCTGTCTATCTGTCTGTCTCTCTCTGTATCTATCTCTGTCTCACTGTCCTTGCAACCTCAGTAATCAGAATTCAATAACAATATTCTTTAAGAAGAGAGAAAGTTTTTCAAATTCTTCTTAAGTTCAATGGTGACTTTCTCAGGGTGAGAGAGGCTGGTGATGGAGTCCCCCTCACTTTCACAGAACAGAAGAGGCAAGGATTCATCTGTGGGCATGGGCAGGGTGGATGCTTACTGACAAGCCCTGAAAATGGAAATATCCTACTTGTCCTTTTAACAGGATTTCAGCCAGAGATTTGAGGGAAAAGTACTGCAGCCTAGTGGGCTGTGAATATGAGTGGAAATGTCAGAGCTATGAATCAGTTCACACATTTTTATTTAGAATCTTCATGTGAAAGTAGACGAGAAGGCATGGCTCCTGTGCTCAAATTCCCTCCCACTTCAGAGCAGAGTCCAGAACAGTACAAGAGTCTGTTAGATCTCTGAGGTTCTAGCATTTCAGAGCTAAAAAGCATGACTCGAGTGGCAGGACCCCAGATGGTGTTCATGGCAAGCATAGTGCATAACCTTGTCAAGAAGGAGTCCAGGATTTCAGTAGGTGGAGGGGCTTGCAGCGCATTGCCTGCTCTTGTGCTCTTAGGTCTGGCAAAGTGTATTTATATTTTCAGCTCATGGGACCCTCCAGATCTCCTTAGAAGGCAGAAAAAGCCAAAAAAAAAAAAAAAAAAAAACGCATTTTCTACTTTTAACAGAAAACCAACACTCCCAACTGTGAAGTTACCCAAGTTCCCACATCAGGACGGAGCCAAAATTTCTTACTCACTTTCGTAGGGTACCTCCTAGGATGCCCTGCTGGGATATTGCTCCTCAGTGCCTCCCCACGTTCTGAAGGTGCAGACGCTCACTTATTCTTGAAAACTCTCAAGAATATAGATCAAATTTTATCCCTGCTCCAAGTTCTACGATCTAACTTTTTGAAAAATGCTCAAAGGATCCTAAGGTGTCAGTTTCCATTTTTCCTATTCATAATTAAATATTCTAATAGCCTCAAAGAGCTGTCCACCTATAGGGCCTTGACTGTTTGAGGCTTATCTGCAGAGGGCACAGGGCTGACCTGGCCCTGATGACAAAAAAAGCACAGATGTCTACCATCTGGTCAGGGGTACTTGTGCTTGTGCCAATTTCCTGTCACTGACAGCCAACACTTGATTGATGGAATTTGGTACTCCATTTTTTTTTCCCTACTACAATATAACCTCATGAATTCAGATGGCACTTAGCCAAAGGAAGAGAATTTGAACTCAGGCAGGGGTAAAGTTTACCATCAGTGGAATGAAGGTCTGTTAAATAAATTACCAGTGTAAACAGGATTGTAAAAGGGACAATTTAATCTACTTACAAGAATAAATTGTTTTCAAGCATTTAAGTTGCATAAATTTACATACAGTGTGCTAATTACAAATGATTGATAGCCAGTCATTCAAACACATCTGGTAGGATCCCTGTTCTCTAACACTGTGCTAGACATGAGCTCACATTACTTGAAGTACTTGAAAATAGCACAACTATATCTTTTCTACATGCGAACATGTTTTCACACACATTTAATAAAAGACAGCCCTTGGTTTTATCAAGCCATGTTCCTGGAATCCATACCACAAAGACAATCGCCAAGCATAGATCAATGAGATCCAAATTATATTTTCAGATAGAAACAATGTTATATTTGGGACTAAAGTAGACCAGATTCAGGAATCACACCAAGTAAATCATGGATTCAGTCAGCGTTATGCCGTAGCAGCATAAGCTACGTCAACCATAGCTGTAGAAGACAATGGCTATCTATTGAGCTGTTGCTACATTCAGGTGTTTTACCTATGTTATCTCAGGCCCATTATCTAACCTTGGAGCTATCAGTGCTTCCTTTTCATGGATGATGGCACAGAAACTCCAAGACATTAAATGACTTACCCCTAATCACATGGTTTTAATCAGTAGAGTCAGAAATTAAATCTAGGTCTGATTCCACATCCCATGTTCCCTTTTAGAACTAAAGCATGTATGGTCTTTTAAAATGTAAATGGCACGTAGCCACATAAAGTTCATACAACTTACAAAATCAGAGTTAAATATGTTGCCATAAAACTTCAGGCCTTCATGAAGATTTACTGTTAAATGTCTGCCTCGTTTTATGCAAATGTGTTACCTAAACTATGAAACTATTTAAATATATTAATTTAAATATGGCATATTTTACTTTGGCACATATTGCTTTCTACCTTTTATTCAATTGTTGGTGTTAGTTTTTTTATCAAAGAGTCAAAATGCCTGAATTAATAACTTAAAAGGAAGAAATATTTATTTAGGCTCATGGGTTCAGAGGTTTCAGTCATGATCACTTGGCCTCAGTGGTTTGGAGCCTGCAGTGAGGGGGGACATTGTGGCAAAAGTGAATGGCAGAGAAAGTGTGTTTATCGCATAGTGGCCGTGAGACAAAATGTGAGAGAGGAAGGGTTGGCCTCCTGTTGTCACCTTCAAGAGCACGTCCTCCCTTCCATTAGATCCGTCTTCTGAAGGTTCTACCTTCTCTCGGCAGTACCGTGGGCTGTTAACCAAGCCTTTAACAATTGGCCTTTCGGACCATTTCAGATCCAAACTGTAGTGGTTAGTGGCCATGTCTTTTCTTTCCCAGATAAGCTTGTTAGAAGGTATAGTTTAATATCATAAACTTTCCCACCTACCACCACCACGTACTCTATGACATGCAGTAAACCTTTAGTCTGAAACGCATTTGTCACATGAATTAGAAAATGAATAAATTTTATCTTAGATGACTATATACCATAAATTTAAAATAAATGTAAGGGTACAATAAATTTTGGTGTAATATTTAATATTATCATTTTTATTACTTTAAATGTTCAGTAATTATTGGTGGTAGTAATGAGGAGATAGGGCACTTGAGAACAAATATGATTTGTATATTAGAGTTGGAAAACATAACTTTTTTTTTGAGACAGGGTCTCACTCTTTAGCCCAGGCTGGTCCTGAATTCACTATGTAACCCAGGTTAACCTTGAATTCACAGCAATCCTCCTGCCTCAGCCTCATGAATAACATGCCCAGCTTATGTGGCTCTAGGGTATCAAACTCAGGGCCTTGCACTTGCTTGGGAAGCTGTCAATAGCTTTATTATTCCTCCAGCCTCTGAAAATAAAGTTCTCTTGATAACTTTTCCTGTAGCTAGAGAATCAATCCCTTGACTTGAAATTTACAATCAAAGTGACATGATATTTTAATTGTAATAGGATATAAATATTGTGAAACTGACCATTTAATTATATATATGTAAGTCAGTGGCATTAAGTTCATTCGCCATGTTGTGCAATCATCGCTACTATCCATCTTCAACACTTTCTCATCGTCTAAAATAGAAAGTCAATATTCACTAAACCATAATTTCCCACTAGTACCTTCATACAGCATCAAGCACCCAGCCCCTCTGCCTCTCTCTGAGTTTGCCTATTCTAGGTATCTCCCATAAGAGGAATCACACAATATTATTTAAAAACTGCATTTAATCATCTAAATAGCTGGAATTTCGCTATCAAATCCAATAGCAATAAAGAAGAATACGAAATTATTTTACCTTGGGTCCTTTCGTTCCTCATGCTTACTTTCATTACTCTTTGTATTTAATAATAGCAATGATGGTCTTGCTGGTAAAAAAAAAAATCAGCAAAAGCAACCTGAAAGAAGCAAATTGTGCAGAAAAGGACAGTTGCCTGTGTCTACGAGGGTGTGTGTAGAAGAGCCAGTTTAACCTCTCATCTCTCTTCTCCAGTCCCTGCCTCCTGTGTTTTCCTTCATTTATTTAATCATCATGTGAACACAAGAATGTACCAAGGTGGGCTGTATTGATTAGGCACCGTGGAGTCAGAGGAGCAAAGCGGACGTCACATACCACGCAATCATTGTGTTTACTTATTCTGAGTCTTCCGACCAGTTCAACTGAAATCACCTTGACCATTAGCCCGGGAGCCATTCAAAGCCGTCCGCGAACTCTGAGACGGTCACCAGCTTGAAGATGGAACTTGGCCATCAGTTCCAGCCACAAAGAATTTCCCTGTTTTCCCTCTTCTGAGTCAAGGTGTCTCCACACACAGCAGAACCTCTGCTTTTTCTGCTGTCCCTGTTGAGAACCGTTCTCTTTCTTAATGTCACCCCATTACTCCTCATCACCTCTCCTTCTAAGGGGTTGAGCAATTCCTTTGCCTCACTGGAATTTAAACCTGTCGAATATTTATAGGCTGTAACTTGAAAAGTTGTGGACTAATGGATCATGTTTCTACCTGAGGGACTCCTTCATTTTCCAGAATTACTGTAGGCGCATAATCTTTAATCCTCCATTATTTTTGATTTCTCCAAGTTAAGCATCTGTAGGTAGCAGCACATTTAACTGGAACCTCAAAGCTGCCTTTTGAAGATAAAGAATTTTTCCCTACCTTTGCCATTTGTGCTTTCAAGAGGACAAATTGGTCTGTACTTTCTGGCATAGGAAATCTGATTTGGCCCACCAGAACATTAAGATGGAAGAGATACAGCTGGTTCTTGAACTGAATGCAGGTAACTCTTATTATAAGATATTACTGGTGCTTTATATATTTTTAGTGAATTAGAAGCCGCAAGTCATCAAATGAGAGAATGAAAGCACTTTATAAAATATTATAAACATATACAAATCAATATTAATAGAAATTTTGTCAGGTTGTGTGAGTACAAAATTTTATTTTATACTAAAACTTAAAGAGGATAACAGTATTGGCTATACATAGAAAATATTGCACAAAATTTACCTTTTTACTTATAAGGCCATCACAGTGAAAATTACTATTATAATAAGAGTAGTACACATTTGTTGAAAGCTTATTTGCTGTCAATATATAAAGCTATGTGTGTAGAAAGACCATATCAATCCTTAAATGGCATCTCTTGAAAGATTTTATTTCCCTAACGTACAACCGAGCAACCTGTGGCTCCCAAAGGTTAAAATGCAAAATTTCTCTGCTAAAGTGAACCCAGTTCTTCTACCACTTTCCTCTTCTCTAATACTAGGAAGCTCTTCAGTTACTGAAATTCATCTACAGTTTTTTTTTCTAACTAAAAGGACATAGTTTTAAGGTTTTGAGTTTCATTGAGAATTTGGCTTTTCTTTCCCACTCTCACCTGCAAGATGTCCCATCATCTCATTTCAGTGACAGTGCCCACCTTTGTCTGATTGGGTGCTTCCAGTATCCTAATGACTGAGAACTGGAGGACCACACTCAACTTTGCAGTAAATGAGACTCCTAAACACCAAGGGCAGGCTGACAGCAGAATAATCTGGGAAAAGTAGGCTGTTGCAAGAAGTTTTCTTTGTTTCTTTTATCATTGTTTTGTTTTTAGCAGAATTGAAGTGTTGAAGGGAATAGGGGATAGGGGTGTCTTAAGTAAACATTAGATTACAATTTCCTGTTGGTCTTTCAGCTTAGGCATTTTTTTGAACCCATGAGTCAATCCTTGCAAGCTTCTCAGAATTAAGTATCTGTTCCCTGATGCCTTATTTCTCCTGTTCAACGTACTTTATTGAAATCCTGTTCAGAGTGAGTCACTATTCTGACAATTTAACATACAGCGTATAACAGGGAACAAAGGATTGCTGCCCTCAAAAGAAAAGCATCATCTTGTGGGGTAGAGACTCAGACCACAAACCCACATAAGCCAAGATCAACGCTGAAGAAAACCACAGCTGGTGAGGTAATGAAGGGGGATGGGTCACAGTAGCTTCTTTGAGGAAATGTGTTGGAATTGAATTTTGAATGATGAGGAGGAGCAGAGGACTGAAGAAACAACTAGTAAGTGAAAACAACATGGAAAAAGTTCCAAGACAGGAGGACCACCTGGGCCTCCTGACAAGACAGAAAGTTCAGCCTGTTGGAGCTTGGGGAAAGAGGAGCAGAAGGCACAGCTTAGGCCACAGGGGACTTCTAGTCTAGTCTCCACACACAGGGAAGACATTGGAGGGTTTAAGCTGTGAAAAGACATGATGTGATTTCCATGCTAGGAGATAAATTTGATTGCTGTCTCAGAACAAGTTTTGCGACCTTGCACAGCTTTCTGGGATGTATAAGCAACTTTACCCCACTAAATTCTAAGGTAGAATGAACTTCCCTTCTCATTTTCCCACAATGTGTTTAAAAAAAAAAAAAAACTTTGGCCTGAAAAGCTTAGATGTCTCTGAGGCAAAGTCCAAGCCATTAAAAGGATGATGAAATTACAGCCCTATTGACAATAGCCAAAAGGTAGAAGCAGCCCAAATGTCTATCAAAGGATGAAAAAACTAGCCAAAGGTGGTATGTAATGTGGAATATAATTCAGTCTTCAAAAGTAAAAAAATTCTCACAGATGATTAAAAAAAATGAGTGAACCATGAAAACATTAGGCTAAGTAAAATAAACCAGCCAGAAAAGAAAAAAAAATATTTTATGATTCCAAATGTATCTAGATGAGTCAAAATCATAGAAAGAAAATGTAATGGTCATTCCTAGGGGCTGAGGGAAGGGACAAATGTGGAATTTCAGAAGGGAAAAATGAGAAGATTAAGAAGACATGTGGTAGTAATGTTTGCATAGCCGTGTGAATTTACTTAATGTGCACTTCAAAGCAGTAAAATATTTATTTGAACATCATAAACTTTTTTCAAGACATAAACTTTAATCAGGACAATCATTTTATCTGCTTTAGAAAATATCTGAAGAGAATAAGTAGCTCAAAGAGTTCCATTTTGCCTTACTTTTGCAAAGTCCCTTTGTCTTTCCAATCACCCTCTCCTCTGGACTTACTAATGTCTTCATCTACAATGTACCTACACTCGGGGTAGAGTGTTAGGAAACTGCCATCTTGCATTCTCAGTCCTCAAAGTTTCAGTTTTGGCGAAATAGATCAAGGTTTCACAAATACTTTCCTGCCCCTCCACACCTAAGATCTGGCCCAATCCTTTCCCGTTTACTCTCTAACGCTAGAAATATCATCTTTGGAATTTTGGCCCTTTTAGCTTAAAGTTTAGATTGCTTGTTAAAATCAAGGGTCTCCGAGGGGAGCAACTACTAGTTCATCGTCATTGGTCTCTGCCGCCTCACACTGAGGTTTCATTGGAACTGAGATGTGGAGGAAGGAATTGGAAGACACCATTGAGCCTTGGACCCTACCATTCCTACCACTACAGAAATAAGACCCGATGCAGAAGACAGGAGTATTGCAAACAAAAGCCTCTGAGCTGACAAACTGTCCAGAGCTGCCCTTCATTTCCTGCTTCATTCTGGCCTCTTCTCCACTTTACGTCAGTGTTTTGTTTTCTTCTTCATGATGCTCGAGTGAGTGATAGTCTCTTTTGCTTTGGAAAAGAATTAAAGACATACTCGCTGATGTTTGTGCCTGAAACTAAGGCAGAGGGATAGATTTGAATCTCCAGAGAGCTACCCGGAACATCTTAATAGTATTCCTTGCATGCATCAAGGAACTATGAATTTGTCAAATGAAGCATACCAGGGAGAGTCCAGTTCCCACTGGACATAGACAGTCTGGTGTAGTAGAAGGAGCACTGGATGCAAAGTGGAGGCTTTTTTGGAGCGCTACCTCTAGAATTTCCCTTTGTGGAACTGTCTTAGTTTCTTTTTTGTTGCTGTGACTCAGTACACAACATCTGTAACTTTAGGGAGGAAAGACTGATTTTAGCTCACAGTTTCAGAAGGTCTCAATCTGCTCATAAGTGGGAGGCTGGAAAATGGTGGAATCACATAGTAGGGCCACAGCTAGAGCCAGAGCAAGAGTGAGTGCTCCAGAGACAAATATTTTCATGGCGATGTGGCAGAAATGAGACAAGTCGTGGGAGGAAGGGTGGATCAGCACACGCCCCTCCAAGTCAGTCCCCAGGCATCTGACTCTTCCTTCCAGGCCCCACCTTCCAACACTACACAGTATCTACAGGTATGTGAGGTTTTTGGGGGACACTCACTGCACATTCAAACCATGATAAGAACTTTGCTAAAAGAAGCATCTAATTTCAGAAATTCACAGTAAGTTGTCAAAGGATGCAAAATTAACTCTTGCAAGAATCCTAAAATAACTAAATAAATCTATAATTAATTATATGGCAATGGAGGTACAAACTTCTACATTATAGTTGCACAAAGCCAAATCAAGCTATATAAATTTAACCTTAATCGTGTGCGTGTTGAGCATAATCATGTTCATAGATATAGATTAATATTTATAAGTAAGCCTATGTGTATATGTGTGGCTATATGTATACCTACACACAATCTAACTGATATAACCTGTATGACGATACACACACACACACACACACACACACACACATACACATGAGCATATAAGCAACTTGTATGTTCTACCTATGAATAAGTGAGTTTGAACTTTTTAGTGGAGAGACTTCAGCCACTGTGGAATAAATGGTTTCCAAACTTACCTGCTCATCACACAGCCATAATATTTGGGTAAAGTCAATCATTGTTTCAAGACGCTAGAGGACAATCATTTTAGGAAGTAAAATACTATTTATCTTTATGAGAAAGAAAGTATTAGAGAGGATAAATATATTTTCTTAGACCTTATTCCACAATGGTATTTTCTGGGCTTTGATGTTTTTGATGAATAGTGATCTTAATGGCCAAAGGAAATAAAATCAGAGATTAAGTCTGTGAAAGTGAACATAATTTTTAAAAGCAAGACCCCAGAGGAAGTGCACTGGAGTCTCTGGGTAGAAAGGTCCCTCACGTTCTGCTCTCACTCTGGAGCTCTGCATGTGCAGCAAAGAGTATAGACATAGAGAGACCAAATGCTGAGGGTGAAGAGTTGGCCACAAACAATAGCGATCCCAACGTGAGCATCTAGAGTAGAGGCACCAGAGTAATACCCTGGCCATTTAAAGAGCTTACATATGCTGTAATGGTAAGGTACATTTCAGAGAATGAAGACCAAACAACAGCAATGAGAATAGAACTGTCTTAACAAAGCTCATGCCATGTCAGGAAAGAATCAAAACTTCACCAGTAATTAACTACTGGCCAGAAAGAAACTCAATTCACTTTAGAAGATGATAACATACTCTAAAACATTTGCAAATTAGAGTTTAAAATATCCAGCATACCATCAAAATTTACTAGATGGAAAATGAAGTAGAAAAAGTAACTCACAATGAAGAGTTAAGGCAGTTAATGGGAGCATACTTGAAGGTCATCTAGATGGTAGAGTTAACAGAAAAGGACTTCAAAAAAGTCATGGCAATGAAAACAGAAGACTAACTGGGTAGAAATGATAAAAAAGGTAAAATATTTAAATACAGAATTAGAATCTGTTTAAATGTGTGTAAGTGAAGCCCCTGGAAGTCCAAATTCCAGTATATGAATTTGAATGCGTTTGACAGCAGACTTAACACCACAGGATTTTGAAACTCTAATACCCAAGCAACAGACTGAAGAACCAAGAATTACCAGAACAAACCAAAAAGAAATATATGTGACATATTCAATTATTTAGTATACAAACAATTGCAATCTTAAAAGAGGAAAATGGATAGTATTTGGGTGTGCAGAGAAGTCAAGAAATTTTTAATACTAATGAAAGCTTTCAACCCACATCTTGAAGAAGCTTGGAGAACCTGTCTCAGTTACTTTTTCATTACTGGAACATGATACCCAATATTCACAAGTTAAAAGAACAAAAAGTTATTTTAGCTCACAAGTCAGAAAGTTTCAGTACATTCGTGGTGGCTGGCAATGGTAGAAGCACATGGTAGAGGTCCGATTAGGGAAAAGCTGTTCATGGCGTGGCAAACAGGAAGTCAAGTGAGCAAAGTGAGGAGCTAGCACATATCCTTCCAGGTTATGTTTCAGTGAATCACTCCTTCTGGGTCAAGCCCCAGTGTCTCACCAGTTCCAATAAGGCCTCGCGTCTTAACAGTGTGTGGTTCTGTAATTATTCAACAATATCCAACTAACGTGAGGGTTTTGAAGGACATTCCAGATACAAACTGTAGAAATCTGCCCCTCACCCCCTAAAGATTCACGTCCATTTCTTTATGCAAAATGGATTTAGTTTTTCTTTAAGAGTTGCCAAACTCTTAACAACTCTATTACCTCTAAAGTGTCCAAGTCTAAAGTATCCTCTGAGGATGAAGGCAAACTTCTAGCTGTGAACCCCTGTAAAAACCAAAGAAAAGTTGAATATTTCCAACATGCCTTGTTTCTAGATCAACTGTCAATAAAGTCCTCCTTCCCATCTGAAACTTCTTGAGCTTGGCCTTAATAATCTACACTTCCATAGCAGTCTGATCTTCAGAGCCTTGACAAGAATCTCTCATGAAGCATTCTGAAACTTTCCTAGCAATACCTGCAGACCTTTCCAAATTCCTCTCACGAAGCAGTTCCAAAAGTTTCTAAACCACACTGTTGGGTAAAGTCACAAGAATGGCTCCACTTTCTGACTTAGTTACTATTTTGTTGCTGGAACACCATACCCAGATCCACAATGTGAAGGAGGAAAGATTTATTTCAGCTCAGAATTTCACGAAGTCTCAGTCTATTCATAGGCATCTAGCAGTGGCAGATGGACATGGTAGAGGCTGAGCTGGAGGATAAAGCTGTGTGCAGCATGGCAGACAGGAAGCCAAATGAGTAAGGAAGGAGGAGCTAGCACATATCCTTCCAGGTCATATCCCAATGATTCATCCCTTCCAGATCAAGCCTCAGTGTTCTACCCTTCCGAGTCAAGCCTTGGTGCTCCACCCCTTCCAACCAGGCCCCACCTCTTAACAGTACATGAGTCCATCTGTACTCCACAGCATCCAAATAGATGAGGTTTTTAGGAGACATTCCAGATCTAAGCCATGACTGAACCATAACTGGCAACACACGTAAATGATACAGTTGAGTACTGTAGGTTCAGACCAGTGGGAACAAAGGTAAGGAGAAAATTTCCATAGAAAGAAATACTGGAACAAAGAAGCAGTATTGATTTCTTTAGGCAGTCTTGCCGAAAATCTTTGGAAAATTCTTTAACAATACTTAGATGCTTATTATGATAAAATGGGGGAGCATATTATCACACACTCCTGTTGAGAACATTATCAAAATCTGCTTCAGTTTTATTTTCTCCACAAAGTATGCATTGGTCAACATTAGGTTTTTTGTCACTGGAAGCAAATAAGTAATATACACAACTTAGTATTTGGCTTACAGTTTCAGGGAGTTCAACTCATGAGCACCTGGCTCCAAGTCGGGAACATCAGGGCGGAAGGGCATGGCCAAAGAAAACCACTGAACTCTTAGTTCAGGACAGCAGGGAAGAACACAGCAGAGGAATCCCAGAGAGAGAGAGAGAGAGAGAGAGAGAGAGAGAGAGAGAGAGAGAGAGAGAGAGACCCTCCAACAGTATGCCTCCTGTGACTCACTCCACCTGGTCTCTGCATCTAACAGCAGAGTCAGCTATGGACACAAGGAACTAACCCATGGGTGAGTACGGCAATCACCAATCACCAATCATCATTTCAGTCCTTTAATCCAGTCAAGCCGACAAGTGACTGCGACAATTAGCAATGAACTGTGACAGTTTTATCCAACCATTCCAGCCCCATGGAGAACTGGGACAGAGATGGGATATTTTTTTGAAACAGTGTCTTGATCTGTAATCCAAATTGGTCCTGATTTCACTAGTAGCCCAGGCTGGCCTTGGACTCATGGCAATCAACCTGCCTCAGCCTCCTGCATGCTTGTACTATAGGTGTGTGCTATTGCACTTGGCTTCTGTGGTGCAGGGGAACCAAACCCAGGGCCTTGTGCTTACTAGGCAAGCTCTTTAACTGCTGAGCCACAGCGCAGAGCCAGGGATCCTTATTCTCTTATTGTGCCCGTGAGTTACATCTGTGTAGATCATATCTCTCCATCTCAATGCTTGCCTCCTTAAAGGCTGCAGATTGCTTCATGAACATTTCATGTGGCTCCTTCATGGCATGTTGCAATGATAGAAAAAATTATACTCTATAAAATTCTGTTACACCAAGTTAATTAAAGTGTATCAGTCCTCATAACACAAGAAAACTTAGAGTTTGCAGATCTTTTTTCACTCATACAATACATGCATTCTTTCAATCAATATTTATTATGCCCTTTCTATGTGTGAAGCACTTGTATCTAAAAAACAATTACCATTGTTCCATAAATTTTCAAGATGTACGTAAAATAGGCCAAATAAATACCAAATTCAGTATCCTGTTAAACATTATTATCCATTTACAATATCTATTACCCTTTTAAAATTTCAATACCTAAGTCCTCTATAATCAATTGCAATCGCATGAATACACAATAACTTTTTTATTAAATCTGAGTTTAAATATTTGTTGTAGAGCCTTAATTTAAAATCTGACCCTCTTTTGAATAGAATGCCTTTATGAAATTTAATAAAACATGAAGGTCATAAAATGTATTAAACTATTGTACTTTCCATTTTTAATTCTGAACAGGCAAGATTCAAAAAGTGCCGCTTGCTTTCTTACAGCAAGACAAGGCAAATGGAACAGAAGATGGCTTTTCTTTGGTGAGGACCTCACCCCAGGGAAGATTTTTATCAACTAGTAGGGAAAAGAGTGAGAACACAATGAAGGGAACATACCAGATGACCTCTCCGTGACCTTCCAGCCAGAGGATTCCACGACACATCTTCTTTCTGTGCAAATGTGCCCAGAGAAATTTTAACAAATAACAAGAGTCCAGCTGCTTGCGGTTAAAAGACCATCAATAACCATATGAAAGTTGTGTCAGAAACAAAAACTCCAAAAAGAGCAATTGACCTCCTCAGAGCAAAATTGATCTGTTTTTGAGATATTGGATTTTTGGGAAGGAGTCTAAGGAAGGAGCAAAAAGATTGTTGACGTCAGTCTTTAAACTAGTGTCTGTTCATTCCTGAACATCCACTGTTTATGGCTGCTTATGGAAGTAGGGCACTGGAGAAATATTTAATAAGTACACTTGAAGAAACATGTAGACAATTCTATTTTCTCCTATTTTCTTGTGACAATAATTCAGATATAAAGTGCTTCTGATATTTTTGGTCACTTGAGAAACAGAGCACCTTCCTAATATCTTGTGAAGAAGTTCACTGAATAGCTCAGTCTTCAACTTTGGTCCTGACCCAAATTAAAGTAGCTGACGTTCGACAGCACAGCTTGGAAACATTCTCAGAAAAAAAAAAAAAAAAACATTCAGCCTCCTTGTTCCAATCCTCCAGGCCAACTGGGAAAACAAAGAGCATGGAATGTTTGCTGAAGGAAGTCTTGTTCTAGAATGTTCTCCACTCACACCTCACAAATTGTGAGGCGGGTGGTAAAGGATTTAACATTTTCTCTTACTAGACAAGCACTAGCAGTTCACATGTATACTTTGAGCTGAGTTCACATATGTTGTGGTTAGGATCTGGTGTGTCCCCTAAAAGCCTCACGTTCCTATGGATACTGTGAAGTGTTGGGAGGTGGGGCCTGGCTGGAGGGGTGGGTACTTACAGTTGACCTGGAGAAGTGTTGGCTATTTCTGCCTTTCCTTGCAGTCTCTCTGCTCCACCATGCGATGTGGATCTCTAGCCCTTGGGCAGCTGTAACCTCACCATGTGATTCCACCATTTTCCAGCTGCCCACCCATGAACAGACGGACACCTTCTGAATCCATGAGCTACAATAAATCTTTCCTCATTATGTTGTGGATATTGAGTCACAACGACGAAAAAGTAACTAAGACAATATACATAGAAAACTAAATAGAAGAGGAAGGAAAAAAGAGTTTTTCATTAACTATTTATGAATTATGTCATTGTTCAGTGGAACATAAAGATGAATGAGGTACTCTTACACTGCCTGGAAAAAATTACATCTTATAAGTAGAGAATTGGGCTGGATAACTTTGGCTTGCCCCTCCTGATTTATTCTCCCCTGCTTCTGTATCCCAGAAGGCTGAACAGCAGAGACTACCTCAGTAGGTTGTTTTGTGTTCTGCCTTTTGTTGGTGTTATTAAGAAGGGGAATTTGTAGAGAGAGAGGGCTGAGAATAGAGAGAACTCGGAATATTTACTCCCAGCAGTGTGCTTTCATGGTCATCTGGGCTAACTCCATCCCTCAACTTAGCCATGACTCCCACCCGCAATGATTTCAACATTTTCTCTCCTTCCATTTTTGACTACCACTGCGTTCCCCTTACTCTGTCAGGCTTAAAAGTAGGAACGTGATTTCTGTCACTAGATTTAGGATATTGTGCTATCCATCATAGTTTATTGTATTCTGCACACATCTTTAAAAGTAGTTCTTTCATTAGACAATTCTCAAATTATTCAATTTTATTTTTCCATTTACGACTGGTAGGAGAATGTTTGCTTATTTGGTGTGTAACCCTGGCCAAGTTTTCTAATCTTACTACACCTTCCTCTTTACCTAAAAAAAGAAGATAATAATATCCATGGCATATATCCATTCTGCAGATTGGAAAAGTACACAGAACATCTGACACATGGTAGCTCCAAGTTTTAATCAAATACTGGACTAATATTCAAGTATATGGACTTACCCAAAGTAAAAATGATCAACATTGTGCAACCTAATTTGGTGATTCTGTAGCCCATTCCTTGAAAGAGTGTTTATTCTAAGTTGACTTTAGTTTGACTATATAATATGTTTTCTATGAGAAGTTTTCCACATTGGACAAGATTTTACTGCTTGAACATTTGTATATTATATTTAATACTGCCACTGATCAAAAGCAGCCACTTTTCCTGGTGCTCTGCAGGACAGTGCCTTGGTGGGAAAACTGGCTGAACTAGACTTACAGAAAATTTGGGAGCTCATCTTCAGCTTGGTGTTTCATATGAGATTGCAAAATACTTCTGGCTTGAAATTCTATTTTCTGGTTCTAACAAGCAACCCTCAAATAAGATGGCTCTGCAGAGCGAGTGCTCAGCACAGGTTGCTGGTCTGCCCTACCTGCTCACAGAATGGACTCCACACCAGTCCTTAGCCTTCTTTGTCCTTAAAGATGTAATTCCTGGCATAGGGACTTGCACAATATAGACACTCTACATGCAGTTACTAAACAAATAAGAAAAGATGTGAGAGAGGACAGCCAGGCCATCGAACACGTTACATCATCATCATTATCACATCCCTAGGGAACATTTCTATCTCTTTTCCATGTAATGGTTAGCTGAAACACATCGTAGGTCAGGGGAAACTAGGGTTTATTAGATGTTAAAATGTGGGAGTCTCAGCTGCATGTGAAGTCTTGGGGATTCACAGAATAAGTAACTTTTCTAAAGCCATTCTATCATCTGTGCAAATTGGATTTCATAAAGCTAAATTACTTCTCTGAATCCTTATTTATGTGTAAAAGGGAAAGCACTGCCAGTTGCCATAACAGGTGGCACAGTGAGCTAGCCGCGAGGCCCTGAGTCCAGTCTACATTTTCTCTATCCTTTTGGCCGTGACTTTCCCTTTATTGAGGGGTTACACCTCTACCTCCACTCGCAGGAGTATTTTTCTTGGGCCAGAGTATCCTAAATACTAATCTCTGTCACAGAACAATGTCCACAATTTTTTCAAGATCCCCTGATTCTTTCTGACCTTCACGTTGTCATCTCCTGGTGTTCAAGAAGCTCTGAAGTCCCTGAAGTTGCCAAAATCATTAATAAGCAAGTCCTGCAGAAGAGATGGTTAATGTAGTTTTTTGGTTTACAGAGTTTTTTCTGCCTATCGTTGTCAGTAACTAACTAATATGCTTTTGGCCCAAGGGACCAGATAAGACATCGTTGTCAAGTAAAATGATTAAGAGGAATATTTGTCTCCTAAAATACGTAAGTGGACAATTCAGTTTGGCCTGTTAGTGACTGCAAGAATATAAGACATAAGTCTGAGTAAGTTAATCCTTTAGCTCTGTATTTATGTGACTTCCATCTACTTGAAAATTAACTTGCTTTAACTAGAAAAGTAAATTCCACTAATTATTTAGTTAAATGTCTGTCTGTCATGTGTCATTCATTTATTCAACAAATACTAATTTACTTCTACAGTATTTCAGGGCCCTGTTCTCTATTGAGATTGAAACTTTGGAAAGACCACAGCAAGAGTTCTCAACCCCAGGTGGGAAGTCATTCACATGAAAATATTTGTCAAAGACATATTATGTACCAGGAAAAGTTCCAAACTCTGAAACTACAGCCATAAACAGACAAATTCTCTTTCCTGAGGGGCTTACAGGTTTCTAGGAAAAAAAAACAGAGATAAAGAACAGAGATAAAGATATTTGTGTTACATGGGTATGGAATGGATGGATATATATTATATATATTCCTTTTGTATCTGATGTTTCGTCTTGACACGAAGACCTTCTACACCTTTATTATAAATATACTAGACAATTATCCTTTAGTTACAAGTCTTATAAGTCCATTAAAACTCAATATTTAGAATTAAACTTTTAAGGATAAAAACATAACTTAGAAATCCCAACTTCTACAGGTATATTGAGCGTCATAGGCTCTGGGAGTTGGGAAAGAGATCTTCTCTTTCCTTCTAGGAAACTATCTAGTTTATTTTTCTCTATCATAGATGAGCTTCTTTGCAGATGAGAATTAGATCAGTCCTCAAAAGTAGCAACAACCCTGTGTCTTTTCAGACTTCTGCTTGACACATGGGTCTTTGGTTAATAAAATCGACAAGTTGCTTTTTAAAATCTAAAAAAAGTATGGATTGTCTTAACTTGATGTAGTATATCCAGCCATGAAGAGCTGTGGAGCTTCCAATCCTTGGAGTTTCATTTCAAGAACACAGCTCTTTAAGAACTGGGGATAATAGTGAAGGAATATCAGATGGTGAAGTGAAGGGTTGGAGATTCCTATCGCTGCTGTGTATGCGTGGAACCTAGCAAGCACTGTACAACATCCATAGCCAGCTAGCCCACTGTCTGCTGTAATTTAATTAGCAATAAGCTTAACATGGTACATTTCAGACATGTTGAATGGACAGATGATGGCTGATCTGGGGTTTAGCTGAAAAGTTTAGCACCCCAGTGAGCTTAGTTCTCTACCCCTGGAGAGGACAGAGGCTCTACTTCCAATGTTCATCCTCTTTCAGTGGTCGGTCTCTTTCAAGGGCAGCTGGTTTGTATTGGCATTGGGAACTTTGATATTTGTGTTACGTAGGTAACCAATAAAGGAATAACTAAGAGAGTATGTTTGTATTATCCTGAGCAGCTGGTGATTCTTAGTACTTCAGGTAAAACAAAATACCTTCCTCTGAGGGTGAAAGTGCACCTTTAATTAAAAAAAAAATGATTTCCCTGAGAAGTGAAGTGAGTAACATTTTTCATAGCAAAAAGTGGGTATTCTTGGTTTTGATTCCCATTTTGTAATGGCCACTAGGCAAGATTTTTGTCTGTGCTGGGCTGTTGCTGAGCATTGAGGACACCACATCAAAGGCCAGGAAACTACTAATTAATCCTACAGGAGAGTGCAGAGTCATACTTGTAATTCATCCAGCAAGTGGTATTTAAAAGCCTGTTGTGAAGTATGAGTGCACTTGGGCTGAAGAATTCATGGACTGGGTGTAACAGGAGCTCCACAGCCTGCTTGGATTAAGCACCCGCATCCTGGACTAAAGGCCCAATAAGCAGCTCTAAATTGGCCACATGGCAACAGACACCTTTCAGCTGCAGTGATTCCCTCCCTTCCCCCCTTTTTGGAGGCACCAACATTCAGCTCAAAACTTGTGCGATTCCTCCTGCACAGCGCACCCTGCGTACCTTTACCAGGCAGCCTAGTATCTAACGCTGCAAAGAGATGGGTCGCATATACTTCGGGTCATTGGATCCAAACCGTCCTCTCTCGCTCCAGCCTGTTTTTTGCACAGCAGGCCTTGGCTTTAATGACCCTCATTCTCACTGAACTCCTGGAAAAGCTGCAGTCTCAGTCTCCTTCAGTGCCTCTCGTGTCTCTCCCTGGGGGAAAATCAGCTTCTTGTGCTTTTCTCACCCTAACGGATTGGTGAGAGTTGGCCTCCCAAGCTCTTTGGGAATGAAAACATTCTGGAGACATAAAGAAGGCACGATAAAGCCAGACATGGGCAGGCCGGGTAGAATAGGCCTGCGCCGGGGCTTAGTCATGCCCATCTTCTGCCCTCCTACAATGCGGACTGCAGGTGGTGGTAGCTACTCTGAGCCTCCCTCCCATCTCTTGTACCATCCACCCTATCAGGTCAGACCTTCCCTGTACTTATAACACCACAAGCGTCTGCTCCTCTGTCCAGAATCTTTACCAGTTCTTGCATTTTTCACTTAACTCAGCAATCATTTATTAAAAGCCGACTATGTGTAATAAGCCCATGCTTTCTGTTTTATTAAATATAGCTATTCGATATCTAGGGTTTAATTTACATATGTAAAACAAAATATGTGTCAGATTGTTCATTATAGTATTGTCCTAACAGAACAGAAAATTGGTTAATTATCTGATACAATCTTCACAAAAGCTATTATTTTGCTACTGTTTAAAATTTTAGGAAAACGTATCTCCTAGACATTGTTAAATGAAAAAACAAGATGCAGAGTGTTTTGTATGTTACCATTTGTGTGTCTATGTGTAAAACACACATATATACACTTGCATGATTCAGCACTGTTCAAGGGCACACAGAGTTCTTGTTGCCTGAGGCAAGCTGTGTAACTGAGTAACAGACACAGGAAGAATTTTCCGTATCCAGGAGTGCTTTCCAAACTACCAGTGACAGGAAGAACCAATTTCTTTCCTCTCACACGCTACACCACGTGGTGTGCGCTTCTCTGCAGCTTGCCGTCTGCACTGCTGAGCACCTGAACTTGGCAACATCCAAACTGGTTCACTCCCTTTTTATGGACTGAAGGCCACTGGCTTCATGCTCGGAAATTGGATAATCTCACAGTGTTATGAAAACTTTTAACTTCTCAGTTCTTATTCTGAGTTTTTGTTGTGCACCAGAAAGAAATAGTTCATGAGCTAATGCTACTCTACCCTCTTCTGTACTTTTGCATTTTACTATGTTAGATGTTCAAAGAAATTTTCTGATTTTGTTTTTCTTTGAATGTCAGTGACCTTCTAAATTATTAGCTTTCCTACTGCCGAAGCAAACTGAAGAGATGAGAAATTTGGGTTTTGTCTTCCTCTTTTTCTTCCTTCCCTTCTTCCTTCTTTTCTTTCTTTTCCTTCTTTCCTTCCTTCTTTTCTTCCTTCTTTCTTTTCCTCCTTCCTTCCTTCCTTCCTTCCTTCCTTCCTTCCTTCCTTCCTTCTTTCGTTTCTAGTTTTTGTTTTCAGAGGGTTCAGGACAGACAGCATGTTGGGAGGATCTGGCAGGGGAGTGCTGCTTATCACATGGCAGCCTAGAAGCAGAGAAAGATGGGATAAGCCAGAGGGAGACAAGAGGAGACGCTCTTGCCAGGTGCCCTCCCAGTGGCTCACTTTCGAGTCTCACCTCCCCAGGGCGCACGCAAGCTCTGCACTGGCCCACTGCTAAGGAGCGCACTCCCAAGGTCCCACTAATTATGAAAGTCCCACCTCTGAGCTCACGGTATACTTGGGAGTCATTTTAGATCTAGCCCGTGCCGCCTCCCCTTAGCAGGCGCCTTTTGCACCAGGATGCCCTCTCCCAGCCTCAGCTCTCAGCGACACAGGGGGATCGTTCCCATTCACCTTGGGTTTTCTCACCACCTGTGACAGATGAGCCCGGTGCGGCACCTTTTCCCTCCAGGAGCTGCGGTCCAGTTCCTCCCTGCTCCTCACGGACATTCCGTGTGGCTGTCAATTCACTCTTACACAGAGGTGCAGTCCTAACAGGGCCATAAAATATTTCCCCTACTGTGTAAACAGAGACAGTGAAATTATAATTTTCATTTGGAATGAAAAAGCCTGAGGATTGGATGACAGATAAGAGCCACTGTGTGCCACTGGCCAGCTCGCTGGGGGGTGTATGAAGAGACTGAACACAGCGGGGACTGGACTCTGGACACAGGGATTCTGTAGATCTTCACAGCAGCAGATGCTTCCACTGGGGTCACGGCAAAGCCAGGTGTAGGCATTGTCAGTGCCCATAGGAGCCGCGCCTAGGAAGATGTGTCCAGACTCCGGAACTGAACCTACCAGATGCCTGCTGCAGAGATGGTAGCATCGGCCTTGACCTGCTGCTCACACCTCAGAGCGCACCCCTCGTGTTGTCACGACATACGGACAAGCCGTCCGCTGATGCAGGTTTCCCCGCCTGTGCCTTCGCCTACAGGGAGACACAATGGCAGCTCTTCTGCTGTCTGTCTCAATAGACATGACTAAGCCGGCTCCCTGCGATTTGCAGTCTAGGCTCTTATCAACCTTAATGACGCGAATCTACCCTGATAATACAGAACTACTTTTGGATAGGAGGACCACTCAATGTCTGAGTATACGGAGGCTGTGGAGCTGACCTCTGGTTGGGGTTATGTCCACGTGGCAAGGTTACCTGGAGGCCTGAGGCAGTTAGAAAGCTAAAGACGGAGGGAACAATATCACAATGACTTTCTCAAATTTCTCAAGTGTTATTGGTCAAAGCTGAAGCCATGGTTGTCATCCTTGGGCTTCCGTATTGGTTTGGATTTGGCATGGCCTTGTGGTGGAATGAGTGTGTCTGGCGCCCTATTACACGGTTACAATTGCTGCATGCTCAGGACTGTGTTAAAAATGTCCCATGTCAAACGGCCAAGACAAAAGTCTGATGTCTATTAAGATCTGTTTTAAATTTAAAAATTTTAAAAGATAATCCATGTGCTGTTTTAAACATTAACATAATTTTAAAGTACAGTAAGAAGTCTCCCACTACTGCTCTGTTTGCTCCATTTTGGTTCCTCCTTGTAAGTAATCCCTGCGATTAATATACTGTTCTTTCTTGCAAATAGTTTGGCATATGTAATTCATATAAAATATTAAAAATATGAGTCTATTCCTTTTTTTATACAAAGTAACATATATGGCTTTTCTTCACTTATCAGGCTATTCATTTATCAGGATATGTTGAGTAGTTTTTTCCATATGCATAGAAAGTAGTTTCTTTTTTTAAGAAGTCACGTCATTCTTGTAATAAATAAGTGGAGAGCACAAGTTTTGGCATCCAGCAAACACAGATTCAGAACTTTCTGGTTGTGTAGCTTGAGCTGATTTCTTAACTTTAATAAATTTTTAATTTCTAAATACATAAAATATTGACAAAAATGCATAGCTTACCAGATTTTTATTAGTTCTAGACATGTAAGTGAAACATCTAGCATGGTTTGAGGGACAGGAAAAGAAGGAGAAAGAAAGAAGTAGAAGAAAACAGGGGAAAGGAAGAAATGAATCCCATATTGGCCTCATTTACAGTTTCATGTAATTTAATAGTGAACTGCACTTCTTTTATTTCTAAGTGAGAAGAGAATCAGTCTGGATGATGTACCAGGTGTGGTTGGTACGATTATTAGAATTTAATTCTCTCAAGGGGTTAATTCAACTTTGTAATTTTTATGTAATCATGCTCCACATAGGGACATTTCAATCAATAGCGGACCAACTATATGAGGCTAGTCCCATAAGATATAATGGAGATCTTTTTAAAAATATCCCCTTTGCCTTGTGATATTGTAGCAGTCCTAATGTTTTATCACAATGTGTGACCCATATGTTTGTCATGATGCCGGGGCAAACACGTTCTCAGCAATGGTAACAAGTGATTATGTTAGTACTTTATGTATTAATTGTATTTTCCTCTTATTTTAGAATATATATACTTTCTATTTATCGAAAAACAAGTTTATCGTCGAACAGCATGCTGCATCGCACCAGCAGCACCCTCCGACATCTGCTGTTTGCCACGTTTCCTGATAACAACCCTTTTTGTAATTGATTTTATCTTGTGTTATTTTGCTCATCTCATCTCCATGAGATGTTCAGTTGGCCATTCCATTGAAGTTTGTGTAAGTATATTCTATGATATTCATATAATAAGAAACTCACCCAAAGCTGTTTCTTTTAAATCTTTATCAAGTGACACGCAAATGTATTTATTTAATGCGAATTTACTGTGTGCCTGTTTTGTATGAAGGCATTAGAAAAAAAAGTGAATGAGACGTTTCCTTTTCAGAATAGTTTGCAAGTCAGATAGAATAAACAAAGGAGGGGCAAGAAAAGGAAAGAGAAGAAAAAAAATTTGTCAAGGCTTTATTTGAGGTTCATGGACAGCAAGTTCCACAAAGAACATTAGAGTTGGCCCTGATTTCTCTCCTACCAGTGCTTTCAGTGTCAGGTAAATTTCAGGGGGCTGCTGACAGTAAAGATGTGTGTGTTCTTAACGTGTATCTTGATGAGTGGAAAGGGCCTTCCTTTTAGATCACAGATACTCAGGCAATAACATAGGTGCCCAGAAGATCTTTGGACTCAAAATTCGATTCAATAACAATTTATTTTTGTGCCCTAAGCATCTCCTGACCGTAAGCAGGTAGATGAGTTACATCAATACTTCAGTTTCCTTAATTATAAAATGAGACCAGTAGCAGAAGCCTACCTCTTAGTGCTACTGAATAAGCGGAGGGTTTAAAATAGTTCATATGCCAAAAGGACTTAAAATAATACCTGCCATGTTGTCCACCTGGTTTAAATATGTGCTTTCATTGCTGTTGTTGTGTGGAGTAAAGAACAGTGTTGGTAATAGAAGAGCTGAGAAAAGTCATCCGGTAACAGCCTTGTTCATAAAGACAAGAGTCCATATGAAGTCTGAAGCTGCAGTAGCTTAGATCAACGTTAGTTATGTGGGGCTGAGTTCACGCTTTCTAAGATAAAGTACCCTTAATGTCTCCAGACAGCGTAGGTGATTAGGTTTGCTACCCTAACATTAACTTAAACCTTTCACATTGTTTATCATCACCTTTTGTCCTCTAACTGGAGAAAAGTGCTCAACAGATTTTTTTTTTTTCTTTTTTAGAGACAGGATCTCACTCTGTAGCCCAGGCTGGTCCTGAACTCACTGTGGAACCCAGGCTGGCCTTGGACTCACAGCAATCCTCCTGTCTCAGCCTCCCTAGTAGTGGGATTATAGGTGGTGCCCCCACATCTGGCTTGTGTGGTGCCAGGGAATCAAACCCAGATATTTGGCACTTGCCTAAGTGCTCGCTAGGCAAGCACATTAACCACTGAGCCATTCATTCAGCCCATTATTTTTAAGTGGACTGAATACTCATTAGACCAAAGGATTAGATGTCTCTAGACTCAATGGCAAAAGGTTATTTTTTTGGGGGGGTGTCAAGCACTATTATTGCATCTCTACTGGGGAGTCTGGAAAAGTCAACTACTCAGTACCTTCTTTCTAGGACAATACAACCTATGTCATGATGGACTCTTGCCCATTTCTATAGTTTTAGGCCATTTGTAGTCACCATCTCACAGGACAAAGTAGTGCGGTAGCCATTGTTCTTGGGGACACTTTTGATGGAGTCTTTATTGTGACCAAGGTAGAAATCACTTTTTGGCCAATTCTACAACAAAGGGTCAACACCTCAACTCACAGAGGTTTCTTTTGTTCCTATTCTGAGTCATTTTTTGTAAAGTCGGAAGACAAGAAAAGTGGATAAGGACATATGTTGTCTCTACTCTCCTGCAACCTCTCCCCTCCCCTCCCTGCCTTTACACAAACTTTCAGAAACAGAAAAATGATCATGAGTCAATTAGAGCAGAACCAGTTGAAAGAGGGAGGTTTGCCATTGGATATATGGGACCAATTGCTGTGATAAATGTTCTTTTAAGTAGCCAGTTCTACAAAGGATATAGACTATTTATGTATGATTAATTAAGAAATAATTACCTTTTACTGGAAATGTGAGACAATAAACTGACCATAAAATTTAAATAAACACTCAGGCTGCTGCCTCTACTTTTAGTTGGTGCCTGGAAGATTTGTGATTTGCATAAAAAGACAGGCTAAATCTTCCCTTTGTCCACCCACCACCATTCCAAAATCCAAAGGCACTGTGAGGTCATGGAGGAGGTTGACATCACACTCTGATTGTTCCACATTTGCTGTTGTTGGTTGTATCATATATAAAGAGTATCCCAATGCACAACCATTATGATGATATCATCTTTCATTTTTTAAATGCCATTGTGATAGGGGTCATCATCAATGATCTCCTTTGCCACATCTTCATTCTTAAAAATGGCCCAGTAAAAGTCTCCAAATTTAGTTCTTCCAATTTCAGTCTGCACCGTACACTGCTTCTAATATGCATCCACTGTAGCATGCCACTCTCATACTCAAAATCAAGCAGTTGAAACTCCCCAAAAGTTCGATGTCAGTTTTCTTTTTCTTTCTCCTCACTTCTCCTGGGAATAAAGCATAGACTGTTTAGTCTAGAATTCAAGTCTCTGTCTCTCATGACATCATGCATTTAACAACAACCATTGAATCCTCTCATGTGACAGGCATGTATTAGGAATGTCAATATAAGTCATATGTGTCCCTCAACTCATGGACTTCATAGTTTTAACAAAAATATTTTAAACAAACAAATAGATGTGCCAAAGTTGTATTCAAACGAAGAGAAATGTGCAGGGCATGCCCGTGCCCACACAGTAAAAGAGCACATGATTGCATTCTTCTTGGGAAAGTCTATTTTGCTTTTCTGCCAGGAGGTAGAGACACTCAATTAGAAAGCTGAACTGAATTGTACTGAAGATAGCGAGAGAGTTTTCAGAACAAGAGGAAGATGAGCAAATCCCAAGGAAGGCCCAGTGTGGAGCAGGAAGGTAAGACTGGGAGTTGGGGACGATTGATAGGGGCCGTTGATGGGAACAGGGCAACATAAATAAATAAATAAATAAATAAATAAATAAATAAATAAAGAGGTGGGGCCTGAGGCAGATGCCCTAAAATACTATTTAAAGTGGCAAGACATATATTTTGGGCAAAGCAATGCAAACACAAGTTTTAAGCCAAAAAAACCAACATGATAATATTTTTATTTTACAAAAATCACTCTAATGACAGGAGTGGAGGAGGTATCAACCGGGAGCAAGGAGAATGGAGACTGCCTAAGTGCACTGCAGGCGTCTGAATGAAGAGTGTTAAGGGTTTGTGACTAAGATTCAGTCGTGTGTTTGAAAGAACATCGGCTTAGGAACTAGACGGACTTGGGATGCTGCTGCTTCAAAACTATGAGACTCGTGCTACCTCACTTCCCTTATCAATGGCTGACTTTCCTCAACTGTAAAATACAAACAGTATTGCCCGTGTCCTGGGGTTGCTGTAGGGATAAACTGAAATGATGCTTAAAAGTGTCTACACAATTACTAATATACTTCGGGATTCAATAAATAGGAATATTTACTAGAGATAGCAGTGAGGATGAAAGATGTAAGGGCGTGGCCAGTGCCCAGAGGTGGAATTTATTAGACAGGGCTTGAACCTTGTTTTCACCCTGAGGATTGAAGAGAGGAATCAAGAAGAAAGCTCTCTTTCTGTAAAATAGAGGTGGATAGATACCTACAGAGAGGTGAAGATTCGGGGGAAAGATGATGTATTCAAGTGAAAATATCCAATAAGTAGTTTGGCCAAAGCATCTGAAATTAAGTTTGGATGATGGCATTCATGGGTCCATTTGAGGACCCAAAGTGTACCAGGGTCAATTACAGATTCAGAATGTGTTGAGGTTCTCTAAGTGGAAATTGTAATGTGAACAGAGAAAATTACTGTGTGTGGTATCTGACACTCACAATTTAAAGGAGAGGTTTGGCTTGACTCACCGCAGTTCAGGGGATATAATTCATGGTCACCTGGTTCTAAAAAAGAAACATCATGGTGGAAAGGCATGGAGGAAGAAAGCTGCTTTTCTCAGGCTTCCAGAAAGCAAAGAGAAAAGGGATGAAGTAGGGAAGGAGGGGGGTGCATCCTCTAAAGGCGCGCCCCCAGTGACACAGCTCCTACAATCAGGGCCCACCTCCTAACAGCACCTAACTGTAAACTTACTCTGTGTGTCCTATTAAGAAAGTTCTTGACCATACCTGCTCCTAAATTTTTACCTATTTGTCCTCCAAAAGGTTCAATGTTTTCATTTTAATATCTGGGTCTTTGGTCCTCTTTGGTTTGATTTTGGTACATGGCTATAAGAGTGTGTCCAGATTCATTTTTTCTGCATGTGGATAGCCAATTCTCTTAGCCCCATTTATTAAACAGGTTATCCTTGTTTCCATTGTATATTTTTGGTTTCTTTCTCAAAGATCGGGTAGCTGAGGGTACTGGAGTTTGTCTCTGCATCCTCAGTCTGTTTCACTGGTCAACCTTGTCTATTTTTGGGCCAGTATCATATAGTTTTTGTAACTGTGGCTTTGTAATAAAAACTGATGTCTGGAATTGTGATGACACTCGTTTTTGTCTTCTTACTCAGGATTGCTTTGGTTATTCTAGGTCTCTTTTGGTTCCATGTGAATTTAAGAATAATGATCTCAACTTGAAACCATCATGCTTAGTGAAATGAGTCAAACACAAAAGGTTAAGTATAGCATGGTTTTTCTAATACAACAAACTCAGAATACAGGCTTTTTATAGAACAAAATGGGTGTGTTAGGGGGATTTAAGGGGAATGGAGAGGGTATAAGAGGGACAAAAATGGGAAGGGGGATGGATTATAATGTTGACATTATATAACACACACACACACACACACACACACACACACACACACACACACACACGGAAAAATAAAAACTAAACTCATCCATGAATCAATCCACTGATAAGTACAGTGCCTTCATAACCCTATCACCTTCCCAAAGCCTCTCTTCAGAACACACGAGACTCTTAAGGACATTCTAGATCTAATATAACAATGATCTCAGAGAAAAAGCAAAGGAAATATGGCATTTTATAAAATTGGGTGAACCATTGATTATCATGGCAAATGAGTGGCCAGAGGAATAGGAGAATCCTATAAATAGGTTCCAAATATGATGGGATGAGAATATTCGAGAAGGAAGGCTATCACAGCTAGCATCAAATATAAAATAGAAACCATGAGACAGTCATGGATTCATATTCATTTGTGTTAGAAGGCTCGTAAGCCATTGGTGACACTTGCTTGAGCAATCTCCTCAGGTTGTTCAGGACTGAAAATCTTTTTGTGTTGGTTGAGAAATGAGCAGAGAGAGGAACGGCAAAGATGAGAGGAAATGGCTTTCGGAGGAGAGTGCAAGAGAAGAAGAAGGCATGTGCAAGGGGGTAAGGACTGACAGCGTGTGGAAGGTGGTGAAACCAGGAAGTACCTACTGGCTTGGGACAGAGAGGCAAGAACTGGAGAACAAAGACAAGTGAAAGGATTTAGCAGTGAGCACAATGAGTCTTCATTATCAAAGAAAAACACCTCTAAGTATGCCACCTGTGGCAGGCAGAACAATCTCCTAACGATGACCACACTTTAATTCCTGAAACTGTCAATATGCCAAGTCACCAGTCACGTGGCAAAGGGAACTTCACTGAGGTAACTAAAGTTTGAAACCTTTGATAAAAACTGTCCTGGATTGTCCAGTTGAACGCATTCTAAATACATGAGTTCTTAAAGGCAAAGAACTTTCTCTGGCTGGAGTTAGAGACATAGTTGAAAGAGAAATTGGATACCTCAGAAGCGTGAGAGGAGTGGTACCCAGTATTCCTGGAAGAGGACGTGTGGAAAGCACAAGCAGGCTCCAGGAGCAAAGATTCACCCCGAATGATCACCAAAAAGAAATGGAGATCTCGGTTTCCAAATTGCCATGAACTGATTTTAGCCAACCACGTGAATGGGCTTTGAACTGTGTTTATCTTCAGGGCCTCAGAAAGGATTTCCACCTTGCTGACACTTTAGTTTCAACCTCGTGAGACTAAACAGAGATTCAACTGAGCAGCACTATATCCAGACACAGGGCTAGCAGCTAAATTTGTGGTAATTTGTTACAACAGCGGTAGCTAAAGAGCATAGCAGTTGACAGTCCACGAGGAAGAGGGCTGAAAGGCTGACCCACCCAACGCATCTGTTTTTCCGTTTCTCATCCAACAGGATTTGAAACTGCACCGATAGTCCGGTATCTTGTACAAACCTAAGCCACAAAGGCACAGATAAAAATTGTCCCAATGCTGGGACAAGCAAGAGCAAAACTAATTCTTTCTTCAGTTTTGCTTCTTGCTGCTCTCTGTGGCCACAGACCTCACAACCCACAAGCCTCTGAGGGATTCCTCACTTGCGGCTGTTACCATTTCCTGGAATTCATCTTCAACTCCTGCTTCCACAGTTTTTCCAGAGTTGGTCTTGGGGTAGGGCTAAGAGTCAGAGACTGCTCTATTTCTCCTTCTTGGCAAATGGACCACCTGATTCCACACCATGTGCCAGAATCTCATGATCTTATTGAATCAGCTACCAACCACATATGATAATTGATAAAATAGCAGAGAAGCAAATCAGATCATAGTAGGTTATGAATTCTCAAGACTACACCACTCGTGGGTGGCAGCCAATCTGATCCTGGTGTTTCTAAATATGAAATCTATTATTCTTTTATTCAGGGTCACACGGTGCCACACAAAGATTTGCATTTTCAGCTTTGCCATTTAATGGAGAAAGAGAAGCACGGATTCTGAATGAGGGTGTTTCCAGGGTTGGGTCCTAAAGGGCAGAAAAGGAGTTCTCAACCCGTGGATAGCTGTCCCTCCTGCCATGAATCAGGAGAAAACAGTGAGAACTGCAATACTAAAGCCACAGAGTGACTGACGTCTTTCTAGAGCTTTCTGAAGCCCAGGATAACGAGTGTTTCATTGTTTCTTCTTAGAATAGCTCTGGGTGATTATGAATAAAATTTAGTATCACCTCTCTCCCTGGGATGAAGCCCTGAGATTGAGTTTATCGTCTACCAGCTAACCTGCTATGTTGCTGTGATGAACTCGCTGAGAACATTCTGCCTTAGTTTCTTCCCAGGAAATGGGGGTCATAATGTTTTTCCTATGGCAGATGTTTGAACCAGATGTGCTAGGGTTCCTCCATACCTAAAATATGGGACCCTTTGTTTTACTGTTTGGCCTTACAAGGGCTCTGAGCTGGGCCTGGTGGCACAGGCTTGTAATTCTAGCACTCTCAAAAGCTGAGGCACCAAGATCACAAGTTTGAGCCTAAGTTGGGCAACTTAGTAATTTAGTGAGACCCTCCCTAAAAATTAAAGAGGGCTGTGTGCAAAGGCCCTGGGTTCCATTCACAAATCAGTCAATCAAACAAACAAACAAACCCCTGTAATGGAGAGTAGCATTGGGAAAATCACAGGAAGAGATTTTCCCAACCCCAAAGTGAACTAACTCTTCGCAACTGAGTAAAGTTGACTTCTAAAATATTTCCCTTTAGTTAATACAGTTTGACAAGCTCTTCCCCTCCCTGTTACCTCTCTCTGGAAATAATGTGCTATCACAGATCTATGTTGTCATTGCATGTCACAGAGGAACTTCATAAAGCTAACATATGACCTAAGTGTCAAAATGCTATTTCAGGAAATAACTAGGAAATGGATTTGAATCACCAAGACACAGTCCATATATTCAGGCCATGGAGTCTCAATGCTTCCTTTCACTCACTTGGCTCTGAAAACAGCATCCTAAAGAAGATCTGGAGGAAGCAATTAATTGTTTAAAATAACACAAAGATTTTACCCTAAGTTTCAGGATCAGAGTCATTCAAATCCTCTCGAGACTTATAAGTCTGAGCCGGCCATACAAATGACCAGTGCTCAAACTACTCCTGGCCCAGAGAAATGAGAAAGGGAGGCCCTGATGAAACATCTGAAAGTCTGTCTTCAATTTTCCCATTAGATTCTGAAGCTGGGAAAATGATTTCTTTGCTCTTATTTGACTTTCTCCTTCCTTCTTGTCATTTTTGTTTTCTTTCTGGATTTTGAATCTGTATGTTACTTCCTTTCCCATTTTGCTTTATTCACCAACTCTAGATCATTACCAAACAGCAGACTGGGATCGGGGAGCCACAGAAGAAGAGAGGAAGCCATTAGTTATGCATAGGTAATACTAGAGAGAAAACAAAATTGAAAAGGGGTATAAAACAGTAGTGTTGACAATGAAGTTAACAGGTAACGTAGACGTACACTGGTAACACCAATCCTTTCTGACTCCAAGATTCTCATAATTTGTGAAGATGGGAATGACTACTGCTACTCATGCTAATACAATACAAATACTACTACCAGTCATAATAATAAAAACTCATCTAAAGTACCACAACTTTCAATTTTTCAAAGTGCCTAACCATTTTTTATTTCAATTGGCCCTCCCTAGTAGAAAGCAAGAAGGGAAGCTTTGGGGTCTTTATCCCTTACTTTACCAATAACGGCAAAAGTTAGGCTTCGGAGGCTTCGGGAGGGCACTGATGTCACTGGAATGATTAGAAGACTTAGAACTGAATGTGAACCTTTGACTTGTTGTTTGAGTGTGTTTTGTCACATGCCACTCCACACAAAGGCTTAATTAGTGATACCAGACTCTTGTGAAACCAAATTTTAATGGACCATAATAGGAGAGAACAATGCTTAATGAAGAAGAAGAGACAAAATGCATGACAGTGGAGCTCAGGGGCTTGAGAGCTCGGTGCTTTCTTCTGGCACTTTGACTCTGGGACTAACCTCCAGTTGCACTGATGCTGAGCTGTCCTTAGAAGATGCCTGTGTATCTGGGTATGGGCAAGACCACCGGCCAAGCTTCGTAACAATTTTTTTTTCTGGCTCAGCATTCCTCTTGTGTACTGTCAGCAAAAGGAGAAGCAGGCAGAGGTGATGTTTTCATTGACAATCAATTCATCTAGTGAGCATGAGATCCCCACAACATGGCACCCACATGGGCCAATTTCCTGTGATTTTCTGCAGAATTACCCTCCAATTGCCTTCGCAGTCAATGAAGCTTATTTCAGGGAGAAAACGGGGTCCAGGATGGCTGGGTTATACTCTGATGCCAACTCTGAAATGTCCTGTTGTCCTGACAGCTTGTGAGACAAGTAAGGAAAATTCTGCTTGGGCTGGAGATGCCAGCCGGACCGTCCACATACAGAATCTGGTGCCAGGCAGAGAAGGAGAAGCCTGCCAGGCTCAGATCACACCAACCACTAATTTCTCAGAAGAAAGTGAAAGATATTGGGTAGAAAAGGAGTAGGCAGTAGACCAAAGCTAACAAAATTCAATTCTTGTAAAGAAGTTGCACACTTTTAGAATGTTGTTGGTAGATGCCGTAAAATCTAAAATCAGCTTGAAAATCTAGATATCCTGTTGTAGAGTCACAGTTATAAGCCATTAGATCTGGACAGTGCTTTTAAGACTTCAAAGAATGCATACCTGCAGGATCTTGGTTGTGTCCCACAAAAACTCCGGGAACAAGTTGTAAAGCATTCCATCTCCCTCTTGGGGTAGGGAACTACACAGCCTGTTTGGATGGCTGGCCCTGGACACGCAGGGTTTGGCTACAGAGTTGAACCTTGAGTAGGCCTTCTGATGCTGTCCAGAAGTCTTTGCCTCCCATCTCTGCCTCTAGCTGGTCTGTGTCTTAGAGGCTGGTTCTTTCTCAGATCTTGTGATCAGTAGAGCTCATTGGCTTCTCTGAGATTATATGATAAGCCACTGACATGAAGTCCCAATTCTTGATTTTTCAAGCACTCATTGACAGCATGAGGAACAAGAATGAATTCTGCCAGAAATAGGGTAAGCGCTTGTGATACGTTCCTTCTCCAGATTCAAGAGCCTGAGCGTTTTGCAACTCAATCCTTTGTTTTCCTAGGTCTACCTCCATCAGCCTGTGTGCCTATTTTCTGTGCTAAACATCCTCCCATGATTTTATACTAGGCAAGTTCCAGAGTTTCTGAATTTTTGATTTTATATTCCTTTATAGTACTATATTCCCTTCTCTCAACCTAGAGCTTATTACTCAATTTCCCTTATTCAGCTTCCCTGACCCTACCTTTTAAATTTTATTATTGCTCCTCTGAGTTTTGACTTTTTGACTTTGTTCAAGTTCCTTCCTGGACTGGTGCTTTTGGCTCTGCCCTGGACCCACCACACAGTCTCTTTATGTCTGTCCTCCCAGTGAGTGCCTGATTTTTTTTTTTTTAACTGGCCAGACCCGCAGACTAATTTATTCAACCAATCCCCGTGGGACACCTGCCAGGCATAGCTGCACAAGCCAGCGCTGTCTCAGCAATGCTGGGAGGGATGGGTGTCTTTGTCCTCGATCTGGTGGAGGGAGAAGCCACTGAGGCATTTTATCTTAACATCTTGTCTCTATTTGAGCAGTTGCAAGGCACAGCAAATGGAGCTGCATAGCACTCTCCATTTGGAAGGATGCTGGTATGACTGCTTAATAGATTCGGGAGGAGGGCTCTATTGCAATTCTTCATTTCCTTTGTCTATTGTTGCAGGTTTTCATTAACCTTTGAGGTTGTCTTCATTTTGTGGTTTGCATTTTAAGCATTTTCTGGTTTCTTAACTGCCTAGCAAATAATTTCTTTTGATCCAACTGCTTCCCTCAATTACTATTATATTTAACTCTTTTGTAAAACAGCAAACTCCACACTCCTTGAATATCTCAGGCTACCATCCTACCCATCTGTGGCCCTTATGATTCAGGGTTTCATTTAGGAGCTGAGCTTTGTTAAGGAATTGATTCTCTACTGCTTGACTTCCGCTCCTCTCTAGCTTGGTAGTTTTCTTTCTTCTTCCAGTCCTAAGAGGAAGGAAGAAAGGAAGGAAAAAAGGAAGGAAGGAAGGAAGAGGGAGGGAGAGAAAGAGGAAAAAAGAGGGAGCTATGAATGCAGGCAGCAAAAGAAAAAGATGAATAGGTAAATGGACATATACTTTGGATATATGCCATATGGTTTTATAACGTAAATCTTCACATTCTGGGGGTGTTCACCTTTCTTCTTCATAAATTCTAGATGACTTACATTCTGTATTGATGGTGTAGCTCAGGATGCTCTTTGAACACTTCCATCACTCAAACACTAGAACTTTCTAAATTTTACTTGAGGGCCACCCTGAACAAAAATAGTAATAAAGCAGTTTTAAATTATAGTAATGATATAATAGCTAACATTTATGGAATGTTACCTATGTGCTAAGCATTATAAAAGTTATTTTCTTTCATCTTTTCATTGTTTACGTTAGGATATTACTTTATTGTTTGTAATAACTTTGAGGGACAAATTCTAGGTTAAGATTAGGACAAGTTTCAGCTCTGTTTTATTTTGTTTGTTGGGACTTAGAAAATAAGAAGGATTTTTAACCAGCATGATTTCTTTTTTTCAAGTATCTTGGCTGTATGTGATGCTGGTTGTAATAGAGTTATTGTAACCTTAGAAATACTTCACTGAGTCCTAATGCCAATGACTGTCCTGAGGAGGCCACTGGCAGCTCTTAAAAGCCACAAGCCACCTTCTGTCCTTTTACTTATAAATATGTCACCTGCTATGTGGTGAGCTTACATATGGACTCATGAGAACTTCTATTGGTTTGTACATTGGCTCTATCAGCAAAGATTATTTTTTACTGTATTTACCAAAGATAGCCAAGGATGTTGGACTATTTCCTTGCCAGAATTCTGGTGAATGTAGTCCCTCTTAAAGACCTTTTAGAAGTAGGGAGCCACAAAAGGTTATTTTGGGGATTGCCAGACTTCTGAGCACAACCATTATCTTGCAGGTATGACTCTCTGAAAGGTTTGTATTTCTATGTCAGGGGAAGGGAACTGTCCAAAAGTTTGGGTTAGGTGTGGTCAGGCAGTAGTGGTGCAGAGGAGAGATGAGATAGATAAAGTTTTCTGAGGGTGGGTCTTTGGGTTTTGCTGAACTTGGGGGTTCAAGAAGAATAGTGGACTCCTGCTGGGCAGGTTTGCATTCCAAATGAAGCTTCCAGGCGAACTGTAGACTAGGGAAATTGCTCCACATTCAGAGCTATGGTGTTTGTTTATTTGTTCCCTTTCTTATTGAGACAAGGTCCTGCTCTGTAGTTCAGGCTGGTCCTGAACTTACTGTGTGTCCCAGACTGGCCTCAAACTCATGGTAACTTTTACGCTTCAGCCTCCTGAGTTCTTGGATTACGGGCATGAGCCACGATACCCAACTCAAAGTCATATTTTATACAGAGGAATTTGCACCATCCTGTCTACAATAGAAATCCCAATGGTTAGCTTCCAAGAGCTTCCAAGATGTCAGATGATTTGGGGGTCCCTTGTCTTCTGGTGATTCTTCTTAGAAGACTGTCTTGAAAGTCCAGCTCCCAAGAAAGCTACTAACCGACCTCACGGGAAAAGGTAGGCCATTTTCACGCACGAGTCACTTGGTAAGAAAAAGAAACTTCCAGGGAGGTCCTTTTTATACCTGCCTACTTCTAGATGCCAGGGCCAATATCTGCTAACCTGAAGGGAAGATCAACTATATGGCAAAGATTGAATATGGGCTAAGTGTATCCTTCTTCTCATTTAATCTTATTTCTGAGAAAATGTAGCATTCTAAAAAATAGATGATAGGTGGAGAAATGGCTCAGTGGTTAAAACACTTACCTTGCAAGAGCTAAGTCAAACACTGAGTACCTGAATTCGATTCCCCAGCACCATATGAGACAGGCGTGGTGGCGCACACCTGTAATCCCAGCACTTGAGAGGCTGAGGGAGGAGGGTTGCCGTGAGCTCCATAGTGAATTCAGGACCAGTCTGGGCTACAGAGCGAGATCCTGTCTCAAAAAATAAAAGAGATGATGGATGCCACAGGAAGTAGCTTTAGTGACCAAGGACACACCCTCCCTGACAGTGTTCTGTGCCACACTGAGGTCCATGAGAACAAGAGTCAGTTTTCATTGCGGTGGTATTTTTAGTACCTAAAGCACTGCCCAGCATTCAGGGCCCATCTGTAGACACCGTTGCATGAATAAATTTGCAGGTGAATGAGCAGAGTCAGTCTCAATGCTGCAGATGTGGTCATCTCTCTCTACACTGACATTCCCAAAGACACTGTCTTCATCCTGTCCCAAGACATCATTTTTGAACTATTTGAGAAGTATATTAAGAGGCTCTTCTTGCGTTTTACCAAAACATTTCTCCTTGTCATTCTGCTCTATGATCTTTGAGTTTGCATTAGTGGGGTAGGTTGTGTGGGCGCAGAACAAGGCTAATTCCCTTTCTCTGTGACCAATCTTCGGATCCCAGAAGGAGTTATTTTCTCACTGATATTTTAATCAAAGCAACTCCAGCTGCTTTATTCAGCTGTCCCTCTGAGGTATGAAGCTGCTCCCAGGCCCTCCAGCTTACTGTCTTAACAGGGTGCTGATAGTTACCAGTAGGGCCAGTGGCTCTGGTTTAGTAGGTGCATCAGTAGGGCACACATCATGTGTATTGGCAGGTCTGCTAATAATGCTTTCCACTTGTGCAATGGTTAGTAAAGGACTGTCACAGGTGTTGTCTCTCTTCATCCTTGCATCCTCAAGGCGATACTGCACATTACATCATAGTCTGTCATTTAACAAAAGAAACAACTAAACATGACACTCCCCCACGTTCAGCGTTCTGTCTATGCCAGTGCCCAGTGTCTCCAGCTATGCATATCTTCCATATTGTGCTAAACATTAAATACTTCTGCTGTGGCTAGATGCATGACAATCCTTGATGAGGAAAGAAGCGGAAGAGGAGGCAGGTCTCAGACACAGGCCCTGCTTGGGGGGGGGGCGGGCAGTGGGACCCTGCACTGCACGAGGAAGGTGGCTCATGGTGTGGGCCTGGACTAGACATGGCCTTACTTCCCTTCTTTCTCCTATCCCTACCTCCAGTCTGGACACCAGGCTTATCCTTTCGTTAAGGAGATCTGCCCACAGAGATCTGCTGGAGAGTCACTGGCCTGCTACAGATTCCCCGGGTCTGGCCAGGTCCCTCTGCAAGCAGCTGTTCTCTGTTAGACCTGCCCTGGGTCATACTTTCTGGGTCTCTTTCTGGAAAATTCACATTGATAAATTCACAAAACATACTCAGTTCATCCCAATCCACCACTGAACAACACTGAGCAATTTGTGTTTTCCTGTACAATTCTGAAATGTTAGTGTTTTGGGAAGCAGGAAGCAAGTGTGAGCTCCCTCGTGGGCCCATCCTCCCTGCTCTGGGTTAGAAAAACGTGCAGTACGACCGGATGTACAGAAACATGATTTTCTATTTTGGAGGGGATTTCCAAGTGTCCTTTTCTGGGAATGACAGGGAGACCAGAGGGGCTGGCATCCTGAGTCCAGAAGCTACAGAAGACTCATAGGATTACAAGTCTGCAGATATTTAGTGCGTTCACTCGTGTAACAAGAAGACAGAAAGTTCCATCACCACATCAGGCTCTTGTGCACCAGGCTTCCGGAAATGGTTCCTCAGCCGGGAATTATTGGCAGACGGGGTGGGTGGGGGGGTTCTTTGGTTCACTTACACCACCTTCTCTCCTTCTCCAACACTATTCAAATCCAGTGAACCAAGAAGGGGCAAGGGGAAAGGCCAGGGGACTAAAGGCTGTTCTTGCAGCTCCTCTCTCACCCCAGGCTGCCACCTCGTCGGTCCACCTGCTCATCCATTCACCCATCAGTCAGCAAATATATATTGACAACCTACAAAGAGGCTGTGAGTAGCGCTAGGTAGGAAGGACAGAAAAACTCAGCCAAGTCTCTTCTCTTGAGTTGCTCATTTTGCACTTGAGACATTCAAACAGCTGCTAACAATGACGGCTGAGTCATCATGGCGGGAACTCGGTGCCTTCATGCTCCAGGAGGGATGCCTGCTTCCACCTGGCATCGCCCAAGTTGGGATGGGACTTGGGAGGCCAGCGGACCTTAACTGGGTTGACAACGTGCAGGAGTCAGTGAAAGCTGTCCTGGTAAATACAACTCACGCGGGGAACTGCAAGTCCAAGTGATTGAGGGGGTCTTGAAGGGTGAGGCAAAAGTGGCTGGGTTTGTGGGGGGAAAAAGATGAGGATTATTGCTGTTTCTTAGGAACCAAGTACAAAGCTATATAGTGATTTTATAACAAACTGGATCGCATGCACACAGTTTGTGTCTAGACTTTCTATGGACCAAGGATATGGTTGGTTTATCCCAGGAGTCAGCCAGTTTTCTTTGTAAAGGACAAGGTAGTAAAAGTTGAAGGTTTTGTGGAATACATGATTTCTTTTGCAACAGTTAACTCTGAAGTATTCTAGAAACAGTCCCAGGTAATATGTAAGTATAAAGTTCAAATACAACTTTACTGATAACAGGAACTCTAGAATTTGAATTCCATGTAAATTTCATGTGACATGAAATGCTCTTGTCTTGATTTTATTCAACAATTTAGAAATGTAAAATCATTCTTAGTTTATGGATCATACAAAAGTGACTCGGAGACTTGATTTGGCCCATGTCTAGACACAGCACAATCACACTGTGCTTAAAAAGAACAGGTGGAGAAGAGAGAAAAAAAGAAAAAGTATTTGTTAAATACTAAAATTTATCTCTATCTGCATTTAAGCTCATTTGCTGTTCACTTGCTTCACACATGTGAGTGATTACAGAAAATAACATCCCTTAAGTACATTCGAAATGGGCATTTTTTTTCTTTTTACATTAAAATTAAGCGAGAATGACAGTCATTCACAGTGCCAGTAGTTTGTGACTTTCTAATCTCACTGTGTTATCCATCATTGCATGTACTTTCCTTGAGGGCCAGCTCCGGCTTTATGGGCAGTGTATTTGTATTGGCTCACAAAGACTTTTCTTTTAAAAGTAGACCTATAGTAATTGACTGCTGTGTTGAATCAGTAAGTCAGAAATATTCTATGTGCCAGGTACTAAGTAGAAAAAGGAGCACATAATCTAAATAGAAGACTTGGCCCATAAATAGTAAACCATTCTCTGTGGAATTTTGAATCCAGCTTTACTGTTTTTAAAATGTATCATAAATGTTCAGCAATTTTAGCCCCAATTTTTTCTTTCTCTTTTAAAAATCACTATCATCTCTGATTTACTAATTCTATTCCCTACTGACCTCTGCTGCTGCTTCTGCGCCCTTTCCCTCACCAGTCTCTCTGATCTTCCTGGTCCATACTAATCCCATGGACATAATGATTATAGTATGTTTGTATTTTCCTCCCCTTGTGGAGGATAGATACCTGGAAATATTACTTCATTACAAAGATTCTTCAATCCGGTGAGGCAAAACGTTCACATATCATGTCAAATAAAGGAAATGTATTGTTAGTAAGTATTCAGCAAACACAGGCAAAAACCTAATCACTGAGGTAGCTTCCTGTGGCTCAAGAACCCCTCCCTGGGCTCAGGGTGGCATCTCATCTATACAGACTTTACATTGCACGAGAGACGAAAGATCCCAAAAGCATTCTGTCTGGATTTTATTCCATGAGCACCTCTTGGATCACTGAGCCCAAGTACAGCAGAACATCCTGTTATGGGGAAATGATACTCCGGGCTAGTAGTCCGGTCATGTGCTCCATAGTTGTTGGATCTTTCACACTTTCTGAGTTATCCTGAGAACTCCCAGTAGAAGAGAGAAGAGGGAAGTCAGCCATGGCCCCTTGGAGACCCCGTTTTCTCCCTTTCTTCACTTTTTAGGCCATCCACATTCATTTTTGAAAGTCAAATCAAACTCAAGGTCTATCTACACCTAATACATTCTTTCCCTTTAACTTTTCAACCACTAGTGGCCATTCTTTTCATTCATTTTGTTTGTTATGTATTAGATTAAAGTTGGAGACTACCTTAGCCTGTAAATAAGAATGGGCTCTAAGCCTCTTTAAAAGCTACCTGATAAGCACATGGCCAAACCTGGAAGATATAGTGAATAGTCAGATCCGTGTATCATTTAAACGACACTGGAGATGGCAGGAATAATATAAAGGGTGAAAAGAAATCATTTAAATAAAAATGAATGAGGAAAAGAGAGCCAGGAAATCTTAGAAAGCAAAACAATATATTTTCAACACTATAGAAAAACAGCAGAAAGTGAGTTCTGCAAAATTAGAAAAAAAAACTATCCTCAACTCTGTCTGTTGCTAACAGTTCAGGAAGGTTAATTTCAAATAAAAACTAGAAACAGAAATGTGTCATCTGCTCAATTCTATCACAGTTAAATAAAAGAGTTAAAGAGATAGAATTAAAAACATACCCATATAATGAACCAATGAAACAAATCAAAACTCTGACTGACTGACTGAAAATAAGCTAAAGGATATAAAGAAAATATAAAAAGACGTGAAACAATGGTACAAACTAGAACTAAGAAATCTTAGAAATTTAGGGACAGAACTCAGAAATGAACTCAAAATAAATGAAAATATAATATCAAAAACAATGATGTCCAAGCTGGGCTTGGGCAACTCAATGACTTAGTTGGACCCTGTCTCAAAAAAAGCAAACAAAAGAAAAACCTCCAAAAACCAAGAGCTGGAGGTATAGGTCAGTGTGAAAACCCTGGGAGAAATTCTGAAAAAGGAAAGAGAGAGAGAGAGAGAGAGAGAGAGAGAGAGAGAGAGAGAGAGAGAACAAAATCAGAAGATTAAATGAAGGAAAATTAAAAAAATAAAAGGAAGACTAAAAAAGGATTCATGAAATAGTGATTACAAGTAAAGCTATACAATAAAGACCCTGAAAATAGTAGGAGCCTCTGAAGAAGAAATTTAGCATAATAAAGCAAAATAAGTACTGAAATGTATGATTTAGGTAATATATTTAAAAAATATTTAGATGTTATCTACCTAACATTTATAATGAGAATACTAACCAATGCTGAAATACATTCTAATAAAACTATGGACTGTAAAGAAAAAGAAAACTTTTTTTGCATCTTAGAAAAAACAACATAAGTAGAAGAAAATCGGATTATAATTAAGTTCATGAAAACAGTGTTTCATGCCAGATGAGAATGCAGAAACCTTCTTAAAATACTGAAGAAAGAATTCCGAGCCAAGGATTTCATATGCAACCAGTGGACTTTCAATTGTAAAGGTTACAAACTCTTATTAACATGCAAGAACTCAGAAAGTGCTGTTCCCAAGAACTCTTTTAGAAATTTCCATGTGTCCTTATATCAGACAATGGATGGGAGGGTGCTGCGCGAGTGGTGGTAAGCACTGATTGGCCAGTTGTCTTTCGACCTAAAACTACTTACATGTGTGTTAATGGTCTGAGAGTGCTGATACAGAACATTATGAAAATGGTAAAAAGAAGAATGTATTTATCATTTTACAGGTTTTCAGTAGTTGTGATGATAATAGTATTGAGGTTGTGTCTCTGAAACTCTTGAATGCATGATATGGGTAAACAAAGGAATAATTATGTCTTTTTAAAATATTCTTTTAGGAGATACATATGCCAATTGTAGTAAAAACTCTTCTGATCTGACTTCAGAAATTTGAAATAAATATGAGTTAGAAGTGTCAATGCATATATATCCATCTATCTGATATATATATATATATATATATATATATATATATATATATATATCAACATTAGTATTTTCCATTCCAATTTATCTCAGATCATAGCCATACCTATCCTGTGACTGTCTATCTGCCCTACTAAACTGTAAACTTAAAATGGTACAGATAACAAATTTAATGCTGTATGTATTTTACCATGGGTAAACATTTAAAAGAATATATTTTAAGAATAATTATTGAGAAAAATGCTAAAATCCCACCTGTAGTTAGGCTAACAGCACTATTGTACCAAAGTTAATATCTTGTTTTTAATGATTGTGTTAAGGTTATGAAATATGTCAACATTACAGAGTGATGAGATTAAATACAACTCTCCTGTCTTTGTATCTTTTTCTGTAAGTTTACAATTATATTGAAATCAGAAATGCTAAATAGAGTCTTTCTGTACACTAGGATTCCAAATGATGTACATAGGTGGCCCTTGGGGAGGTTGAGTGTAACTTCACGCTTCCCAAGTGTGGGCTCGGAGTAGCGACTTCCCCTGAAAGCACACAGTGTGGAGAAAGGGGAAAAGAATATCTTTGTCTTAAAATAAAAAGAAAAGAAAAGATAAAAACTTAGCCAGGTTACTTAGTTACCAGTCTTAATTACTTTTCCACTGCTGGGACAGAAAAGTCAACATCTGCAAATTAGGGGAAGAAAGGTTTATTTTACCTCAGAGTTTCTGAAGGTCTTGGTCTATTCATGGGCAACTGGCAGTGGCTGAAGCCCATGGTGGAGGCCTTGCTGAAGGAAAGCTCTTCACAGCAGGGTAGACAGGAAGCCAAGTGAGCGAGGAAGGGTAGAGCAACCTTTCCATGTTCTGTCCCAGAAATCTGCCCTTTCTGGGTCAAGCCTCAGAGTTCCACCCCATCTGGGTTAAGCCTCAATGACTTGTCTCTTCCAGGTCACATGCACATCACCTACTATACACCTGTGACCCACCACATGCCTGCATTTCACACTTTCTGATCAGGCCCCACCCCGTAACAGCACAGGGTTCCATGGCTATTCTGCAACATGTAAGTACAGGAGGCTTTTGAAGACCATTCCAGATCCAAACAACAACAGGGGGTCAAGGTTAATATCAGCACAGACAAATCACATTGGTAGCATGTGTCTTTGGTAGGAGGTAACCACAATCTTATTTACCTTCTGTGGTCTTTTGGTCTCCTTCAAACATATGAATCATTAAGAAAAACATCATGCAATCTGAGTGAAAAGACTATACAAAATGCTTGACTACTGTTCTCAAAATTGTCAAGATTCTCATCTCAAATTCTCATTACAAACAAGAAAAACCTGAAAAATGATCTCACTAAAGACAAGCCTAAAGGAGGAAAATTAAGAATCTTGTGGTATCCTAAGGGGGATCCTCGAAGAAAAGTGACATTAGTTGAAAACTAAGGACATCTGAATAGAATGTAGACTTTGGTTAGTAATATTATATTAATATTGTTTTGTTAGTTATGACAAATGTATTCTAAGATGATAATAATGAGCTAAGTAGATTCAAGGGTCATGGGAATTCTCTGTACTGTCTCCATAGCTTTTTCTAAATCTAAAACTTCTAAAACTAAATTTTATATTTAAAAGGGTATGCACTGCAAGACTCCATTACATAACGTTCTTGAAATAACAAAATTGTAGAGCCCACATTAGTGGTTGTCAGGGGTTAGAGATGGTGAGAGGAAGCGGGTGGTTAGCATAGGGGACATCCTTGTGGTGGAAGCACAGTTGAGTTTCTTGGTGGTGGTGGTTACACAAGGCCATACATGTGACTGAGTTACATAAATCTATACACACAGCCACACACATAAGTGAGTTAAACACACGACTTGGAGACTCCACATAAGCTCTATGGATTGTTCCAATGTCAATTTCATGGTGTGGTTATGTGAAATGTTGGCAAGAGAAGGAGATGGTTGGGAGAGGGCTGCACAGGATTTGCATATTTCTTAGCCACTTCCTATGATTCTCTAGTTATTTTAAAATACAGTTCTAGAAGTCATTGGAAACTTGATGGTCTTCTGAGAAGTCAAATGTTACCTAGCTTAGTAAATTGTACCAGCGAGGACACGGCACTGAGGCTGGCTGCTCGCTGCTTTCACTCTTTCTTTCCACTTCCCCTGGCACAGAGCTGGGTAACTGTTTTGAAAATGGATTCAGGAGTTATCTGGAAGAAGCAGATATCATGTTGCTAGAAGTCAACTCTTCTTTTCAGAAATACAGAGTAGATCTTGATTTTTTTTAAGGATCTGTTGTATTTTTGTGAAAGAGAGAAAGGGATGTCTGCTGAGGGCAGATGCTATGTAAAGGACAGGTAGGTACCTTGGCAAAAGAGGTGTGGGATAGATTTCAAGCTCTATTTTCTTTTTTTAGGTTTGTGCACAAAACCACCTGTGCAGATTTACATGGCAGCCATGACTGATGATTCTTCCCTGTCACCTGTGGAATCCTGAAATGTATTTAGTAAATGAGATGTGTTTTGGTTGTGGTCACAATAACTTCGGGAAGAGGTGAAGCTTGAACTACACCTTAATATTGACAGGCAGAGAATTGGATAAAGGGCAGTATAGAGAGGTTTGCTGAAATAACACACACCTTGCCTTTCTTCCTCACCCTTAGAATTCTGGTACCCAGAAGCTTGTACACAAGGGGAAAAAAAGAAGGAAAGAATGAGAAAAGGTTAGAAGGGAGAGAATTTCATTGCATGTCATCATTCCTTTTTTATTAACTTCTTCCACACCTTCTCATCCACTAGCTGTATTGGGACAAGACAGCCTGCTCAGGTAGCAACCCCAGAACGTCACTGGCTTCACACACAGAAGGAAATAAAATTTTTAAAAAGAGAAGAGATAGTGCTTGCTGGGAAGGTACAAAGATGACAGAACCAGACGGCAGGACTTAGAGGGCACTGCATACATCATAGATTTTACTGTAAAGTAGGCAAGTCACAAAGACATTTTGTTCCTGATGACACAGTTCCTTAGTGACCAAGCAGGATCACAGCCCAGGTCTCCTGACTTTTATTCCAAACAAGAGGATTAAGTTTTTAAAATTCAATGCTTAACAATGACAGAATATGTGTGATTCTGAGATTTTTTTGAGAACATTTTTCATGTGTCATTTCTCAACTTTGCCGTACATGAATGTGAACAATACATTGAAATCAGTATTTTCCTTTCATTTATCCTGGAAATTGAAAGCTTGTGGGACACCAAAGTGTTGCCACAGCTTCATAACAATTAAAAATCTGTATATTGGCATTCCTCACATAAACAAAAGTGTCAATAGTGATAACAGAAGTGCAAGCCACGTTTGCACACTGTTCTTCCCACCTTCTCAATCTCTTTCACACCCATTCATTAGCTCATCTGATCTACAAAGAGCCTTTAATGGTGTTGGATGAATGGTAAGCTCTCTCTGCACTCCCTTTGTCCCCTTGCCTGGAAGGTTTTTGAATCTCTGCAACCTCCCAGAGAACAGGCAGAGAGGCTGGCTTGTGCTCATCCCCTTAGGGCATGGACCTGACAGCAAAAACAAAAAAGCAAAAAAAAAAAAAAAAAAAAAAAAAAAAAAAAAAAAAAAGATCTTTTGGTTTTTGAGTTTTCAATGCCTAGAAACTAGGGAAATAGAACTCAGTATTGAGAAACATAGGAGGAAGTTGGAGTGAGGCTATCTAGGCCCTTTAATTCCCTCCCCCTCCAAGTTAGAAAAATGATTTCTTGGTTGGGCTTCAGATTCTGCTGGGCTAGTGGAATGGGTTCTTAACAAGTAATAAAATTGAGCTTCAGGAAAATTTGACAGTGTATATTCTTTCTACCCATCTATTTGCAGACTTAAATTTACATCAGTCAACTATGTGGACACGTATGACTTTCCTGAGAATCTCTGTCAGCACATTGGTACACAACAGACTGATTAAAAGCCCCAAAGTTAAGCCAATCTACTTGCAGGCAATAGCCATGGACAGACGCAAGAAGCTGACAGAAAGACAATAGACAGAAAGACATTCTGGAAGTCACCACTGATTTCTGAAATATCAACAATCTCCTAAGCCCCAGTTAGAATTTAAAAAAAAAGATATAGTGTTTAAATTTTTTCCGGTTTAGTGCAAGAAAGTTGGCAAAGTCGATGGTAAAGAGGGCAAATTCTACCACTATATGTTCCTGATGAAGTTCTGGATCCTAGGACACGACCCAAGACATAAAGCTCTGCTCATCCCGAGGCTGTACTGATGGACTGATTTCACTTCTGTGTCGCTGCTGCTGGTGCTGCAAATACCCAGTGTCAAAACAGAGGTCACAGTGGGTCAGACTGATGGGTTGGGGACGATGCTCACCACATTCCTGTCGTGTTAACTTTGGAAGGGGCACATCAAAAGACAAGAAGGTGGCAAAACAAGGAGCCCATAAGTGAATGTGTACATGCTTATATAAGATTGAGGCAGAACATACAAATTATACTTTAAAGCAATCTCATCAAAACAAACTAAAAAAAAACATAGAAAAGCAGAGCAAGAAAGAAGGGAAGAACCACCTTTCTTCTAAGACCTTTTTAACCCTATCACATTCTGTATAGAATTTCTACTTGATTTCCCAAATGTGAGCCTTGTAAGTCCTTCCAGGCAAGGACTCTGGGTAACTAGTCTGTCAAACATCCTTTTATTATTATTTTTTTTCTTTCTGTGTCTTTAGTAACCTGGAAGTCAAGTCAAAGATCTACTCTTCAGATATCTGAATTCATGTAATATTTAAGGAGAAATCTTAACCCCTATTATCCAGAACGCTTTTCTAAAAACTGACAGTGAGATGGGTCTTCAACATTCTATAACATGGGACTCCCAGCATCCTCGGGGTTGTTCTCCACAGGGTCGGACAGTGCTAGGAAGCGCCCTGGCTGGATGTCCAGGTCCTGCAATACTCTCTCAACAGCAGCCCAGCAAGTCAGACTCAAACATTGCCCACAGTGCACTTCCTGGCATCACACAGATGACAGAAGTTTGCTTAGAATTTTGTCAATGATTCTGTATCCAGTTGGTGTGAGCAGAAACCCCAAAACGCTATTAAACTCCTTCATGATGTGAACCACATGGAAAATAAAACAAAAGAATTCACAAGTCATGTTTGACTGAATTGAATGTCTTTAATTTCACACAATGAATAACATATGAATAGGATTAACTTTTTTTTTAATAGTTAAGTGCTCTATACTGTGCTAACCTGATCTGGTAGCGAAAAAGACTGAGCTTTCTTTTAGAAAAAAATGTTTAAAACCCAACATCTAAGACCATGGAGAAGCATGACAGTCAGCATGCCAGATGTAGCTACGCCTCAAATAACAGCAAGTCCATGTTCATTTTAAATGTACAAAAATGCTTTATGAATAAAAACTGTTACAAAAGAACATTTCAAACAATGTACAATTTTCTTGCCTCTATATTCAATAAAATACAAATACATTTTTTGTTCTAAAATATGTTTACATACAATCAAAGTAGAACATGCAAATTACACTTTAAAAAAGGCTTTTAAAAACCACTTATGAATACAAACTAAAAATTAGCCAGCACGACTTGTAAGACAATCTTGTGCCCATTTTTTTCTTTTGAAATATATATGTACATATTTAACACATCATGTGCATTTATTATTATTTAAGAAATAGATTTTTTTTAAAAAAAGGAAGAAAAAGAAAGACACCGACCTAGGGTGGAACTGCCCTTCCAGGTTGACCAGTTGGCAGTTCTTTTCATCTTTCCCCCCTTTAGTGTTTATTATACCTGGGCAAGTGGGCAATAGATATCCAGGAAGCTTCTTCCTTGGTTGATATGTGCTTCTAAGACTGTTGTTCCCCAGTGGCTGAGTCCCACAGGGAAGGCAGACTCGTCAATGGGGTGAACTCTCCAAGAAACAAGAGGCAGAGGGAGCCTTGCATTGTGGAAAGAAACTTTAAGAAACACCAAGAAAATGCTACGGTATATTACAGTTTGAGTTTCTAGGCACTGTGATGACATTATCTGTAAGCTCTGGCATTTGGACCATTGTGATATGATAGGGTAGTGTTGAGAAAAATGTCTATATTTATCTACTTTTACATAATGAGTAGGACTGAAAATCCTGCAACGTAACACTTAAATGGCTTTTGAGGCATTCCATCTCCTGCCACCCCGTCTCCTTCCACACCACAGTTGGCATTTAAAGGCTTTGGAAATATATGTATAGATTTTAGACAGTTCCCAGGTAAATCTTCCTAGTGATAGGGAAAAAATATTCTTCAAAAGCTCATTATCTGAATATTGTTGGGTAATAAGCTGGGAGTGGGATTTTCTACTTAAGTCCTTAAACCAAATCCTTTATGATCTGCATGTAATACATCACCTTATACTATAATTCTGTCAGCACTTGCTTATCATATTTATGGGCCCAGGAATACGCAGAACACAAATTCTGACTGCCACTGGACCTGGCCTCCCACTCCAGACAGCAGCCAAGTTAATGTGCTAATCTTTTGCCAGCCCTTAGTCACCTTCTCTGGGCTGTCTGACCGTTGAGTTCTAGTCCTGCCAAGTCCTTGGGTTGTAGCCAGAGCTGGGTTATTTGAGGAAGCTGAACTTCTGCACCTCTCATTTGAGATGAGGAGTTGAAAGTAAGTGGTCTCTCAGCCACTCAGTATGGCAGATTGAGGATATATCAGCACCTTTGGTGGGGGGGGGGGTTTATATCTAGGTTTCACCCTTTTCTCGTCCCTAGTAAGAATCCTTATAAGCGGGTCTACACCTGCTTGCTGAAGAAGAGTACTCTGGAGAGGGGTGGAGAAAAAGGAAAAAATCTGTTATTATAAAATATTGTGTACACGGTGCTGTACATGGAGTCTTGTGCACCATAAACGATGCCTTCTAAAAACAAAAGTGCAGCACCGGCAGGCAGTGCTGGATGGCTAAGACCTCCCCAAGCTGGGTTTTCTTCCTGGCTCTGCAACTGGCTACATGGGAAGCTAGATTGGCTCAAATGGAGCCCGGACTGGAGAGGACAGGCTGAGGGAAGGGGACTGTGAGAGCTTAGGGAAATGTTTGTATCTATGAGATGAGTCGGGTAAGTGACAGGCTGAAAGAAAGGAGAGTACTGTGACACAAAGGAAGTGTGATGGCTGAGGGAGGAAGCTCTGCAGGTGACTGACTGGACGGGCTTCCTCCACCACCGTGCTACACGGGATGCCTCAGCTTTGGTCCTCTGCAGTTTTCCAATCTATTCTCAGGGGCTCCATGTGGAAGGTTTGCATTTACCTCACACACCAAACATAGACCCAAACTCATGTGTAATTTGCAACTCCACTGCATCTCTCCTGGAATATCTTTCATTGGCTTGGAAATTTTAACGTATCACAAAGCGATTTGAAATTTCCCACCTATTAGAGGCAAATCCCAATTAAACTCCTAGTCTTCCCTTAAGCAGTTCACCAAGCACCAGCTTGCTCTCCTCTGTAAGATTTCATCTTCTTACAGACTTGGCTGGGAGACAGTACAATACAGGAAGGAAGAAGGTTACAAGAAAGAAAAAAAATATTGTTAATTTTTTAGAACCAACAGGAAGAGAAACCTCTTTATGGCTTAATTGGAATGGAAATGGTTGCTCTTTCATTACAATGGTGAGGTGAGAGGGGCTAATTTAAACTTTCCTCTCTAGTGACTTTGGAACCACTCAGATATGGCTTGGAAATGACAGACTGAAAAGGGCTGCTCTGATTTCGCTATTCAACTTGTGTGAATGCCAAAGGTCAGCCCAGGTCACAGACTGAGTGTCTGGGATATAAGCTTTAAAGTACAGTCCTTTAAACTTACATATTGCTAGGATTAAATGCAACTGACCTAGTGGGTGGAAAATGATCTTGAAGTCCACGGCGACAGTACAAAACAGGATAGCTCTGTAGGTAATTTCAACAAACTGTTGGTGCCACGACAGAACAGTGATGTTTGCAAGCATATTAACTTGGGATTTTCAAATTTACTGACATAGTTACCCCATCACTTATTCTCTTATGTTCCCAACAATGATCCCTCTTTCTCTAAGGAAATAATATTGCATTCTGATGTGATAATACAATTTCCAGCTGGTCCCAACTTCCTGTAAAGAAACTTAATTTGGAGGCAAACGAGATATTCTAACTCCCATTGGAAAATTTCATTCTCTCTGTGTGTCTCTCTAATCTACCATGCCAGGTAATTGTTGTCTCAGGAAAAAGGTAAGGGGAGGAGTGAGGGAGGAAATTGAAAATACATATTTGAAATTTCCACATCTGACTTAAAAAAAACATCTACAGCAATGGGATAACTTCATATTCTTTCTGAGTCTTCTTAACATGTTTTACTTAGGCTGAGGAAATGGATAATAGACATGGAATATCTGTCCACGCTAAACCAATGGCTAGGATACAACTTGGATGAGAAATGTACAGTTGAAATTGATCATTTAAAAGACGATTTGTCACACACAGTTTGCATCCATGCAGACTGATAGGTTCATAATTACATTATGTACAAAAATGTTTGAGTGTATTAAGGCAACCACAATTTGGATACTTGTCCAAGGGTGGCTTGATACAACTGGAGTGGTGATACCCTTTGAGTATTTTAATTTTTACTATTTTTATTTTTCAATAAGAACACTTACTCCCATTTGTTTTTAGGAAATAGTTATCAAAGAGATAATGGATTTCTTCTATTGTCTTGTTTTTCTTTCCTCAATAACCTATGACAGCTCTTTGTATGAAAAAAACAATCACAGACCAAGGCATTGCTAGACTCCTGTCTTTCTGGTGGGTCCCGGGTTTCCGTTTTTGGTGGCTTGTCAGTTATTCCATTTGCTGTGGGGTAATACAACCATCTTATTCTGCCTATTTTCTGCCGATATGCTTTAAGTATATAAAAAACATCCTGGTTGACCCCTCGGTCACCGTGTCCTTGGGTGTTCTGAGTCACATATCAAAAAGACTCTTATCAATACTGAGTATCCGTTCACAACGATCGGGATTCAAAGCCAGGTTCCAAGGGCGAACTTTACAACGAGTAAGGTTTAGGATTATTTAGGTGCGTACCAAGACAAAGAAGTCAGCGGGGTTAGGAGAGGGCACGTGGCGCTGCAGTGGGCAGAGGAGAAGCAAGGACGGAGGACGCTGAAAAGGAAACACTCACTGCAAGTGGGGTGCGGGGGCCTGGGAAGGCGACCGCGGCAGGTCTGAGGCCGCGTCTCTAGGGCTCCACCTTCCCACCACGGACTCCATCCATCTGGGAAACTGCCCTGGTAACGGAAAGATCCAGGCCGAGCGCGGCGACCCTGGTGCCCGCCCCCAGAGCCTAGCGGGGCCGGCGAACCCTAGAACTGGAGACCGCAGAGGCGGCGGCGCGCCACGACGGAGCCAGTGGAAAGCCCGCGGCCTTTCTCCCCTGGAATGCTTCCTAACGGGGCGCTTGCCTGTCGGCCGCCGGCCCGCCGAAGAAGCGGCGCCGGGCGCGGCCCGGCTGGCGAGCCGCGTCCGCTCCGGCCGAGAGCCCGCGGCGGGAAGGCCGCGCGCGCTCGCGGGCCGCCGGGCGGGCGCCACGGACTCGCCGCCGCCCGCGAGGGCGTCCCGGCTGGGCCCGCCGCGCGCCGCGGCCCGGGCGGAGAGCGAGGGCGCCCCCGCCTAGCCCGGGCCGCCCCGCCTAGCCCAGGCCGTCGCCCTCGCTCCCGCGCGGCCGCCGCGGCCGCTTGGCGCGCAGCTCCTCCTCGGCCGGCAGCGGCTGCGGCGCCGGCGACGGCGGCGGCGAGGCCCGGGCGGCGGGCGGCGGCCTGGGCTTCCGCTTCGCGCCCCTGGGCGTCCGGGGCGCGGCGGGCGGCGGCGGCGGCGCCTCGCGGGCCATGTGGACGACCGCCTCGATGGTGGCCATGACGGCGTCCTGGCCGGCGGCCGGCTCCAGCCCCAGCGGGCCCGGGCTGGGCCTCTGGCTCCGCTTGCTCGGCAGGTCCACGCACTTCTCCAGCACGGGCATCTGGTCGCGGGAGTCCTCGTCGAAGTGGGCGGGCTGCTTCCGGGGGCGCCCTCGCCGCTTCTTGACGAAGTTGTTGCCCGTCTTGGACTGTCTCTGCAGCCGCTTGGCCTTCAGGATCTTGTTGACGTGGTCCAGGTTCTTCTTGGTGGACAGGATCTTGGTGTAGCTGCACATCTTCCGCACCTCGCACTGGATGGCCTCCATCTCCCGCCGTTTGAAGCGCTTCTTCAGGGAGGCGCTGGCTGCAGGAGGGGAAGAGAGCAGAAGAGACTGAGTTATCTGAGCCAGGCCTCTCACCGGGACCGGCGCTTCGTAACGACCGCGACGAATCGAGACACATCAGTGCCAGAGATAGGACTCGATAACCCATATTTAGTTTTTCCTCATTAGATTTTGTTAATAAAATATTGGGATCTGATGTGTGTATCCAACACTCCTGTTTACATCATTTCGGTCCTCTCGCTTACGCGAAATACAGATGTCCTCGTGTGGAAGAGATGCTTTCTGAGGCGCGAGCTGCTGAGGGGACATGCCCCGGGCATTGGCATAACGGCACAACGCAATATAAACTTTCCCGTTATTTTTGTTACCATAGATTTAATTTTTTGTTCATTTCTTTGGCATTTGATTTGATTTCACCTTAGCTGATGGCTTCTCTTCTTGTAAAGGAGCAGGTAGCCTTTCCCATCCCTCAGACCGTGTGGAGTCCTCGCTCTGAGACACCCTGACCTCATGGTCCAGGAGGTGGAAGGGAGCTCTTCTGGCCTCGCCCTCCCCCGCCCACAAGGGAGGATTATCTTCTTCCCACACTAGTCTAGTAAGGATGGCATTATCATTCACCATCCGTTCACCATCCGTATTCTGGATTGGTCAAGTTGCCTAATCAAGTCCAGGGAACCACGTCTTTCTCAGCCATTCACCCTCTAGGAACCTGGAGGGAAGTACCAGCCAGGTGTTTTTGAATCGTTTGTGTTCCCCCTGCTGATTTTTTTCCCCCAAAGGGCTCTTTTCATGTGCTGGTGGCCAGATGCGCCTCTATTTTATGAGCCGAACTTCTCAGGAAGTCCTGTACTGCCGTCACTTAAATGGCCTTCAGAACTGCCTTGTTTTGAAGTTCAGACGCCATAAAGTATGAATGGCTTCAAGACACAACCGGCCTTTAGCCCTTTGGGTCATCCCTTCTCCTCGTGGTCACCGGCAGGCACAACTGCACAAACCTGTGTGTGCTGACATGCACGCACACACATGGACACACTACTCACCTTCACACGGGCCACCTTCCCTGGCCACTTGTAAGCTTATAAAGAACATCCTCAGTGAAACTTTTGTGGCTGTGATATACCCTAAATGTTCAACCTCAAAGAGTCCTTAAAAGACAGAGTCCTAGAGGGGAGCATACTTTTTTTGGCATGTTGGTTTGTTGACCCCTCCTGTTATTTTTTTCTACCTACCAGTAGAAATACAATAATTATCTTTTAAGGCACACAAGGGAAAAAAAGTGCTTAGGGCACGAATCCCATTCTCACTTCTTGGGCACTCCCATTTCATTCTTTTCCCTGTTGCCCCATTTCTCCCTCGTGCTGTGGCCATCACAGATCTCCAGGAGAGTTTTATTTGAAGTTATTTATGTCTCTAGCTTCATGGAGTGGGAAGCACTGAGTTGCACAGGCCAGGGCAAAATGTTCCTGCTTTTGGCCAAAGGTCAGTGAGACTGACTGAGCAATGAATAACTACTGAGCGTCCTTTTAAAAAAAAGTTATAAAGATCAAAATAGAACAAAGCCAGACTGAGCTTCTGACTATAAAAATAAAACTTTTGTAGTTAGTCTTGTAAAAAGAAAAGGGTGCTGCCCGATTATCAGTCGTCAGAGGCAGGGACTGATTCTCTTGTGGCTTGCCGTCCCTCACAGGGCCTAGTGTGGGACTTCCTACATGCACAGGATTTAAAAGCTGTTTTTGCACTGGCAAATCAGATTAAACATTGTGGCTTTGTTGTCCCATCCTTTAAAAAGAGTTCTAGTTTGTGTTTTAAAAGTAATTGCTACAAATATAGTGACCCAAAGAATTAGCAGGCCTTCATGTCACAGTCAAGTCATTCGTCCAAGTAGTTCAAGAGTAAATGAAAACAAGCCAAAAATATTTCACAAAATTTCTGGCATTATTTCAAATGCAAAGTCTACTTTTAGTTTGCCCTCTCTCTCTCTCTCTTTTTTAGTTTATAACATCACCAGGTAAGAAAATCATGTGTGATATGGATATAGAATGCAAGGTATAAAGAAGACAATATCCTGACATATCAGACAGTATGCAAGTATAAAGTTAATCAATTAGTCTACAGTGTTTAACTGAATAATTTGATCAACACACTCCATGAGGTGGAGGTTACTTGGCAAATATAACCAATTAATTATACCTCTAAGCATTTTCTTTTAAGAGTAAAATGGGAAAGCATAAAAAAAACCCCTCAAACCCAAAAGTCCCTAATAGGTAATCTCATACTCAAATATTTGTTAAAGGATGCATCATTATTGTTCACTTCTTAAGTATAAAAGGTCATTTAATAAAAATTAATTTGGTAATACAAACTCACCAAACAGTGCTAAAAATAACATCAACAACATTTTTGCATCCACCACTGACATTTAATAGATGTTAATCTTTTGTTCTATTTGTTTATCTTTTTAAAGGAATAAAACCTTATGGATTGAGCTAAGTCATCGCTCCCCTCTCTATCCCATTCACTTCCTTTTACATGAATGATTGTACTAATATTTTTATTGCACACATGTGGATCAAAAAATAATCCTGAAACTTAATAGTGGTAACACTGTAAATGTTTTAACAATGATGTAAAGACCTGGGAACCCTTGCAGATCACTGATGGGCACGGAAATTGCTATAATCTCTTTGGACAGCCCGCCACAGGCAAAGATTGTTAGGGCTGAAGATGCACGGGTTCAGATGCACATGGCCCTAACAATGCCATGTCAACATTGCCTCCTTTACTTGTATACAACAGGAGGCAAAAGATGGGCAAGGGCATCCTTTACAGCTTAGTGTATAAAACAAATAGTGAAATAAAATAATATGAATATTAATTAAATATAAATAAATAAATATTAATTTAAAAATAACACGAGTTTAATTAAAAGGTAACAAATCAGTTGCAATGCAGTCAGACAATCTTACACATCTCTTACAACAAACTATAAGTGGTTAAACATAAGAAAAGATGGGTTGAAGAGCAAATTGCCAATGTATCCGTCAGCATAGCATTTACGCAAACATAAAAACACAATGATCTCCCAAATTTTTAGCTCAGACTCAATGTTTAATTGCGGAGGTCTAATGTGACATTGTGAGACAGATCAACTACGAGCCAACGACTTGGTGGAGGAGATTTTAACATTTTCACTCCAAAGCTACTTCATTGAAATTAAGCCTTTAGGGTAAGTTTGGCCAACAGAACATTCTGAAATGTTTAAAATATTCTTTATTTTCACTCTCCCATACTGGAGCCACTAGCCACATGTGGCTACTGGGCACTTGAATTGTTTGTGTTCCTCAAAAACTGAATTTTTAATTTAATTTGGCTTTACTATGTGCATGAGGCTAACAGTTACTGCACTGGCCAGCACAGCTCTAGACTAAGCCACTTGAAGAGAGGAAAGACACAAAGAGGTTGAGTTAGCTGGAGATTGTGGGAAGCTCTGAGTGAGCAATATGGTGTCTCAAACAACGCACAGGGTGAGTGGAGGAAGAAATTATAAGTTGAAAAAAAATGGACTGAAATGATCAGATGACCTTGTTTATGGTAATTTAAACAAACTGTTAAGAAGAGATCATAAAATTCATTCAAATTTGAACTGTGCCTGGCCATTTCATGACATAATTACTTTTTATATTCTTAGGCATGATCATTGAATTTTAATTGTTTTGAGTCAATTTATTTTAGAAACACATATGAAGATATTTATAGATGAAATCATATGCTACCATCGGAGAAAGGCTTGAAAAGATAAAAGAGGAGAGAAAGGAGGTGAAACATGGATAACCATGAGTTCATAATGTTGAAGCTGAGCTCCATGAGGTTTATGAGTGCCACTAGGCCTACTGGGATGGAGGCTGGACCTTTTCCATGATGCTAGGTTAAAGATTATGATTGATAAGTAGTAAAAATTATACTTCTTGGGCTCTTAGAACAGAAGGGAGCTCTGGTTTGCATACTTTTTGGGGTGCTGTTTTGGAAGAAAAATGGATACATTCAAGGAAAGGCATGCATTTACCACTTCCTTCCAGGATTATGCTGCTGCTTGACACCTTCCTTGACTAATAATGAGGGATCAAGAATGAGTCTTAGTAATCCCCCTTCTTTTGTATATTATACTTTGTAGTACTTCACTTCTACTGAGCATCTGAATTTTATTTTGTCCTTGTGGTTATTATCCACATTTTTAGTTCAGATTCATTACCCCTGTGTGAGAACAACAGCACACTGCAATGCAGTAGAAACAACTTTGCAGAGGGGGACCTGGAAACAAAGGTGAACTCTGGGTCTCTCTTCATTCTGTACAGTAGATGAGTAGGCTAGGTTTTCCCAAAGCTCCCTTCTGGATTTAAAGATTGCTACAATTCTTTCCCATACTCATCATCAATATCTTTCCCTCAATGTGGGGTGTCTTTCGGAAACATTTAGTTCATCCAACAATTCTGAAATCCTAGCTGGGGGAAGGAGGACTTCGGACTTGGCAGGGTTTGATATTCACAAATCGTTCTCCTTATTGCTTATGATTTCACTGTCTCTCTAAATGTTTACAGATTTTTGTTTCTTCAAATCGTTTCATTATTGGATAGTAATTTCTTGGCTCTTGCTGCAAGATTGATTCCATATTTGTTCTCCTTCCCATAATTGCCCTATATCTTGCCTGCTCTTTGTTTGAATTAAAGACCAATTATAAGTGGGTCAGGCAAAATGCACATTCGTTTCTCCACTACTCTGCAGTACGAATGGTGTTCTAGATTGTTAAAATTGTCATTCACGTGGCTGGCCGGTTTTGCTCCAGAGCTAGACTGTCTTTTCATTCCCATTATCAGAGGTTTAGCTCATCAGCAACTTGTTGATTTTGTCACATTTTTATGATAATTAAAGAATGAGCGTAGCAGCATTTTTTTTTTTTTTGTACACAGTCTTACGGATGACTGTACGCACTGTGAACCCAGCCAAGAGCTAACAAGGCTGAGTTATATAGATGTTCAAGAAATTGATGCTAATGTTGGTAGACTGCACATTGCTCATGTGCAAGACACATTTCAGTTTTACAAGAAAGATTTCAACAGGTCTAATTGGAAGGAGGCAAATTTGTTTTTGGATTTCTTAGGTTTTTCTTTTTCCTTGCTGTTTTCATGTCCCTAAGAGGAACAGGAAGGGGGTTTGAGTTACCTTCCGAATAGAGAGAGCTAGCATACCACTTACCTCAGTCCACACAGGTTTGCAAGGTAAATTGCTTAGTATGTTAATCCGTGTTCGAAGTTTCATTGCAAGCCAAGGCCACATCTCCCTGCACTTTGGATTTCCCAGCACAGGCCTATTCACACAGCAGTACATGGTCTGCTACATCCTACACAGTCAGCAAATAAAGCTCAAAAAATTGAATTGTCTCATTGTTCTCCATTGTAAATTGAGCATTTTTTTGTACTTTGTATTTGGTTTTGACTCAGTAATGGTCTTGTATTCCTCTAATGCGGCTTTTTTTTATGGGAAATATGAGGCGACCTGCCTTGGCATGTAAACTTTCTTCCTCCATCCTGTGAATTTAAATTAACGTTTTACAGTCCTGGCCTTTAAAGCTCTTTTGAAAAGAATGTCAAGTTGTCTCTGCTGGTCGGTCCCCTGTAAGGCAGGGGCCCTCCGAGTGGCTGCTTGTTGTCCACACAAGCGTGAGCACTGCTCTCCACATTTCCCGATGTAATTTACAATTAGGAGTTAACAGATGTGCGGGATTTGCCACGATAGGGTGGTATTTCCACTTAGTTTCTTAAAATCATCTTAATATACTTTGAGGTTTCTTTTAAAATGAGACCAGCTTGTTTAAAAGCAGTGACCGCCTGACTATTCCAACAACAGCTTCCTTCTCGGGGTGTGTGCTGAATGAGCACTCCATCTCAGTGACAATGGCTTGCAGGACCCTGGTCTTGGTCCTGCTCCCATTTCACATGTTTTCCTGGGATTTATAAATAAAAGATGAGGCAGGCAGTTTTGGAGATGGAGTGGTGAAGGAGTGGGTGCACAGGTGTGAGCATGTTTGGGGTGTGAGCTGTGACCTGGGAAAGGCACCCACAGGATTCGCCCTCAGGCACCTCCCTGCATCTTCCTGGAGACATCAGCGATCTCAGGTCTTTAGAAGTTTGTCTGGCGCTCTTTTTGTTTCTGCAGCCTTGACCACAGCTCACCTCCTCTCTGCCTCTCTAGCCTCTCAAGAGGGATGTAACATTTGCCCAATAGGAAGCAACGTTACTTGGTTGCAGAAAAATTTCAAATTTCGTGTTTCATTGTTTATCTTTTATCTAAATATTAAGAACTAAATTAAGCATCCTGTTGCTTTACATATGAGCAGAATGGAACGTCTACTTGGCCTGTACAACAAATAACAGGTTACACGTCACATTTGGGCATGGCGTTCCTGGAAACAGGAAGATCACGTGCACCCAAGGGGTTGGTAGGTGATAGGGCGTCTGTCTCATCACTGGGTAGTTTTCAGGGTGTTTTCAATGTTCTACATTCTAAATGTTGCAGCAGATCAGTCCATGTGGCTAATATTATAAAAGACAGACTTTTAAACAGAAAATATTCAAAATAGTTTGTAATGAGATGAAGATTATTCATGGAATATTTTATATATCACACAGAGTTCTGGTGGTTATCTGACAACAAACTGCATTAAAAATTACCTTTTTATCACAGATAAATTTCGAGGCTGAGGGAATATCTCAGAGGTTAGAGTGCTTGCCTAGCAAGAAGCACAAGGCCCTGGGTTCAGTTCCCTAGCACATGTAAACTGGGTATGGTGGGGCATGCTTGTAATTTCACACCTTGGGAGGCTGAGGTAGGAAGACTGCCATGAGTTTGAGGCCAACCTGGGCTACAGAGTGGGCTACAAAAGCCAACCAACCAAACAAACGAAAAACAAGGGTGAATTTGGCCACTTTTTTGTACAAAAAGGCAAGGATTCTAAATGTGAGTACCTTTTCTGTGCCATCCGTGAACTGTCAGTAATGTCACCTAGTGGTTGGTAAAACATGAATGAGATATTTCAAGTCTCTTTAGGATTAAAGTGGGTTAGAAAGAAACTGCTTTAAGATAACGACTCATCCTATGGAAATAATATTTTTGGTAACTGATTGGAAGTGTTTCCATTGTCTGAAAATTTTGTTGCTTAAAATGATATATTATGACTTATAAAATCCTCTAAATCTTCAAATTAAAAAATCTTATAATTACAGCTTACTTCCAAGCGAAGATCTGGCTCATTAGAAAATCAGAATGCCTTCTGATTTGATTGTGGCAGTTCCGTGGAGAGAAGTGAGCTTTCACCACAGAGTTTCTAAAGTGGCAGTTGATGGTGACATCACATATGTGGTTAGGAAATTGGTTAGGAAATTCTAAGCTCTTGGTCCATAGGCTTTCAGAAGCCTTGGAACCCTTCCTTCTCTGGCCATGGAAAAATAATGCTTTGAGCCTGGGGGTTGGATAAACCTCCTGTGGCTTTGGACACATAAACACAGTTGTAAGTCCTGGAGAGAGACCCTGAGTCTCTTAAGGATCTGGCAAGATTTCTCAAAGAACCTTTAAGGAAAGGAACTGAGTTTTGGCAGGTTTTAAACACTTGGGTGAAGGGTGAGAGCTCAGAATGCAAAGAGTAAGGCAAAGAAGAGATTATGTCCTAGCACTCTGGGAAGCTGAGGCAGGATGATCGCAAAATTGAGCCCCTTCTAGGCATCTTAGCAACTTTGTGAGATGGTACCCCAAAATAAAAAAAAAGGCTGGAGACACAGCTCTTTGCAAAGACCCTGAGTTCAATTCCCCATACCAGGAAAAAAAAGAGATTATAGTTTCCTAAAAAACACATGTGTGTATTCACCAATACATCGCTATTCACTAAGAGATTGCCCAAGATGGATAGCAAATGGGTCCCCTAAATCTGGAGTCTTCTTTAACATGGTGTTTATTAGGGTCAGAGGTACATCACAGGCTTTTGTCAGAGCTGAGATTGGGAGTAGTGGCAGTGGTAAACCAAGGAATATGAGGACCATTTTGCCCTACCGTGTTTCAATCAAGTCTGATTTTTTGTTTGCTATAATGCAGATCAAGCCCTAGGACTCTGACAAGACAACTTGGGAGGCTGGTTGAAAATGAAGTTGATGCCAAAATGTTTCAGCTACATCTGCTAAGTCTCACAGCATGCCAGGTGGCACACAGTGGGGGTGGGTACAACCTCCCAAAGGGCTCTTTATATGTCCTTTTGTTTTTCTTTCCCCTCCAAACTGGTATAGCTTTATGCTTAAGCATAATTGCCTCTCTTATGTAATATTTACAGTACATGCACATTGTCTGACTGAGAGAGTTTCTTTCTCTTAAATTTTGAAAAGAATAATACAGAGAAGAACAAAAAACATCATATAATAATATGCTCTTAGAAAAATGTCTGCATTTTAAAATATGTAGGCTCAGATGAAATACATGCTTGCTGGCTGTGCTGGAACGTCTAAAAAAAGGTAGGTATCTATACTATCTTTTTTTCTTGGTCTTAATACTAACTGCATTTGTTTATATGATGCTCAATTTTATTGTTGTACGCTGATAGGAAACACGATTGTCAGGATTTTAGAAGCATGAAGTGCTACTTTTAACGTTTTGACCCTTGCTTGGTTCTCTGTTTTCAGATACTGCTTCATTTCTTAGAAGGATTCTTGTGAAGAAATTTAATCTGGAGAAAGTCACATACTTTCTAGTCTTCTTTGATTCAGATAAGATATTTTCAAATCTTTTGTCTGTGTTTCCCAACAGATGAATTCTAGACACTATTCCATTTCGATCACCGTAGGCTGGAGATTCTATCATCTGACAAAGCTCATCTTAAATTTTGATGCCCAGAATTGGACTTATTTTCCAATTTTGAAGTTTTTAACACAGAAAAATTGAGCTGAATAATTTCTGTGATCTGAAATCACTTCACTTATATTAATCAAGGCTGTATTTAGAAAAAAAAAAGAACCCTGCACTTTTCTGTTGGATAACACTATTGGCTCATTCTAAATGGAGGCTCAATTAGCTCTGTTAATTGTTTTCATATAAACTTCCATCAAATGTGGCTATTGATATGTATAATTTTATGCTTTAATGCAAGTTTTCATTTACATCTGCAAAATTTAATTTTATTGGTTTTAGTCCAGTGTTCTAGTCTTGTAAAAGTTTTGAATCTTAATTTTGTTTTCTGAAAGAGTGCTGAATTTATTTTTTTCCAAAAGGTTTCAATACTCTCAAAGTTCATGTCTGTCCCTTTAATTCCTTCTGGCCTTGATTAAAGTGACTAAAATGCACACCATTGTTTTCTTTTTATTGAAGTGTCTTAAGAAAAAAAAGTCAATTTACAGAATAAAGTATCCTTGTATTCTTCATAAAAACAATAAGTAATTCTACACATCGCTTTAGACTTTCACATATTGCTGTGTCTGTCTGCTTAGTAGATGATGGATGTATCCCAGAAACAATAACTATGCATTGCCTACAGGTGCGTGCCCAGTTCTATTATTTCTGTCAGTATCTGAGAGATTATTGCATCTGATGCTGGGGAGGGAGGAGTCTTGCATTGTTCCTTTACCCAAAAGCTACTCTCCTGCCCTGGTGAGAAAGACAAACAAAACTAAGCAAAACTTGATGTTTTTTAATAGTTTCAAGTTTCCACTGGACTTCAGTTTACAGAGCAGCTTTAAAGCTTTTTATTAAAAAGTTAGATCTTAATACATCCTTCTTATTCTTTAAAACTCCAGTTAAATCCTCTTTGTAAAAGCTGTCCATTGTTTTCCCTTTTGACACTAATCTCTCTGACCCCTTTACATTTCAGTATCTGTCTACTAGTGCCTTACTTGGTCTGTCCTGCCCTGGAATCATGAGATTAATCTGTACTGACTTCTAATAGCCTGCGCTTTCCTAAGGGACTAGGCACATGCGTTAGTCATTCTTATTCACTCTGAAGTGAATATAGAGGTCACCCCGCTCTGTGCCTCACATGGTGCTGGGAACTGAATTCTGTTCTTCTTTTCCCCTGAGCAGCACAAGGCTCAGATGACTTCCTTGAATTGAAATTGGTCCATGAGACTTGACCTAAACCACAACTTACCAGCTATTTTGTAAAGTCTGTGTGGGGGACATGAAAGAAGTTTTTGAAAGAGATCCAAATCACTGTAAATTAAATTAGATCCTCCCGTATTTCAGCTGTTTTCTACTACCTTAGAGTACCATTAACTGTTTGGAGTCTCTAAGCTATAACTAAAAGCAATGTGAAATACAGAATGGTAGGATAGAGAAAGTACTCTGTGGGAGAAGTGACAAAACCATGAACAAATCAAGTTTGGTATTTATTAAACACCACTAAGAAAACCAGCTTGAACACTTAAAGCCTCAAGGATACGGGTTCCCTGGAAAAGCAACACATATACATACATTATCTAACACTAAAATTCTACACACATACATGCACACAGATGATTATGGATGATGTGTGTGTGTGTGTGTGTGTGTGTGTATGTGTGTGTGTGTATGAAATGCGTGTATATACATATACATATACATATATATATATATATATATATATATATTTGAGAGAGAGAGAGAGAGAAAAGATAAATGAGTTTTAAAAAAAGACTATTTGTTAAGAAGTTTCAGGCCACAGACAAATGAGAAAGGCAGGAATTTCCAATACACTTCTTTCCCCCCAACACACACATAGCCTTCCCCATGAATAGTCTTCTCATTGCCAAACACTGAATATAAAATGTAATAGCTTATTGTGAGAAGGGGTCAAATACTCTCTTTAGAAACTATACATGTGTGTATATCTTCCTGTTCTGAGCACTGTACCAGTAGAGTGTTGAAAAAATGCATTGTTTTAGCTTTTTTTTCCTTCATGTCAAATGCATGTTTAAGCTTGGACAGACTCAATGCGCCAAATACCGTTTCCTCAGTTTGAGATTTAACAATTTGAGAGGAAAAAGCTCATTCATCATCTTTCCCTTTTACAGACTATAAATTATTGGCTCCTATACCATGTGGCTCGGATTCTAGGAAAAGTTGGTGTAAACAAACCCAAGTTACGCTGTGTGGAGTAAGAGAGTGAGTCATAAACAAAACACAGACATATGTGCTCATATAAATACGGACCTGGATCATCAGCTTCCAAAGTCTGCTTCCCATTAATTACACAACACAATGAACTTTCCATATGGAAAGCCCAAATCACTTAACTCTGGCAACTTCCATGAGACAAAGACCAGGATTGTGGGCACTCAGGCATGAACAAAAGTGGATTCTACAATAAAAATCCGCTCAAAATATTTGAAGATGAGAAGGCCACTTGGAAGAGTGATTTTGAGCAATGAAACGGAACCTAGCACCCAGGATCACCGATGAGAAGGTGGATCTGGATTCCCAGCTGAACAGATCAGACTAGCTGGCTTCAGTTCTTTCTTGAGCAAACCTAGGATCCAGGCCACACAGTGTTCACACACTTTGCAGGGATCGCTACACACAGTTTGCGTTCCTTCCAGCAGCACCTTCTATCTTTCTTTGAAAGTACCCATTGTTTGTACCAACTCATGTTTCCTGACTACCTTATGAAGGTCTTCCGTGTTCTCTTCATTTAAAGAGGTTACTAAGGAAACAATTTCTGGACAAGAGTTTTTCTCAAGAGGTGAGAAACTCTAAGAGATGTGGGAAACCGTTGAGCTCCTTTCCTGGGTCTCCTTTGAAAGCAGACTTCATAAAAGAGACAAATGGCAGCGGGCATTAGAAGAATACATAAGTTATAGGCATCCAGTGTTGGGGTCAGGGGAGAAAAAAAAAGTTGTTTTATCCTGGGGCAATGTGCGTGGTTCTCATTCATTCGCTCAATGGTTGTTTCTGGCACATCAAATGCTTTTTGTCATAACTTAGATCATGTAAGGTAAGAGGAATCATTAGTAAAATGATACTAAGGAAAAAGGAAAGGATTGAATTGTTTTGGAGAACCTACAGCGCAAGTACAATATTTTACATGCAACAGTAACCTCTTGAAAACCTTAGCATTCCTTTTGGACAGAGATAAAAACTGAGACCTCAGAAAGGAAGTAATTGTCCCAAGGGCACAACCCTTCAAAGTCATGTAATCAACAATTCAAGGAAGGACTTCCCTGTTTCAAAATCAGTTGTATACTGTATTTCCTTAAGAGAGCAAACACCTGGAGCTAAAAATGCAGAAAGCGTGCATTCCCTGTCAATTTTCTACTAGTGAATGGGTGGAAGTGATAGAATTCTCTTAATTTCACATTATCAAAGGACTTTCCAGCCTCCAACTCCATAAGTAAACATACATTGCAGATTACACATGCTATTTCTATTGGATTAAAAGTTCTGCATGTTTTTTATATGGTTTAAACACTTTCAGTATCTCCCTATGGGAAGAAATAGTCAACATGGAAATCTCATTATGTATATGCAATTACTTCAAAATCTGAAGAAAAAGAAAGAGTCCAAATCCCAAATGCTCCTGGTTGTAAGCATTTTAGTAGAGGGATATTCCACGAGTCAATTGAGGAAAACTGTATAGGATTATTGCCTTGTGTAGTGTTGGGCAGGAAAGATTTGTTAAAGTCTATACAATATTCCCACCTAATGGGGCAAATGTTCTATGGTTCCAACCATTTGTTGCCAGTTAGAAATCTGAGCACAAAAATACTAGAAATTTCATGTTGCCAAAGGGTAGAGATCTTCAAATGCATACTAATAAAAAATACGTTGTGGGAAAAAAGCAAACAACAAAACCCAAAAGCCAAAGGTTTTGCTTATTATGTAAATCTTGTGATATTTATAGATGCTAATTAATTTTTGTAAATTTATAACCCTCTGTAGGCCAAACAACACACAACTATGTATGGCCATTGGCTCACGGCTGCCTCTGTGCTGGCACTGCCCTTTGGCTCAGTCACCAGGCTTTCCTCTAGAATTTCAGTAGAACCAAAAACTGATACAAAACAGATAGAAACTGAGTTATGTCAGACCTGCCTTAAGCCTAGTCCTCCAAATCTTGTCTGCTTGCCTATCTAGCCCAGCCCTTGGCTCCACTAAGTTGAAAATAAATGACCCATAAATTTTGCTGCATAACAACGTTCAGTATGTTGGATCATTACTCACTTTGGTCTTTTCAGCACATTATTGGTTCTGTCCTGTTTTGGAGTGAGATCTTTTCCGATAGGGAACGGTCAGATCTTATAGCTGTGTATGTCACTCGAAGGACTGAGTGCAATGTGGCGAGCTCTTAAAAAATGTTGGCAATCTGTAATAAAGTTACTTGACAATTTGTAGCAAGTATTTAATGATGTGTATATTTGTGGATGTTTGGGGTAAGATGAGTATGGCGTAGCAATTAATATTTTCAAGGGTAGGGAGCTTGGACTGTGCCTTGGGATAAGGATACTTGTAAGAGGAAGTGAGGAAGTAATTTCTAAAGGATAGTTAACGATGTTGTGATATGACCCATAATGTGACTAAAATATGTCGTAATATGATTAAATCATAACATGACTTCATCTTTGACATGAGGCAGCCTGTAGAGTACGTACATATTGAGTTTCCAATATTTAAGTGAGTAATTGCTTTGTTATGACTTCGAAGGCAGAAGAGATTTTTCCAATCTCACTGATGAGGAAACTTGGAATGGGAAGCCTCAGTAAAACTTAGTGACTGACTTACGCGAATAAATGAAGAAATACTGCAAAACTGTAATGAGGACTCCACAAGAACTCCAATCTTTGAATTCCAAATACAGTTTCTGCTTTATCCCAGTGTGGTCACCAAGTTTGCTAGCTCCCAGGTGACACCCGTAACCTTTCCTGGCTTGATTATTCAGAAGTGAAATGGCTGGCAAAGGCTCCTTCTGATCTATTCTAATCCAGTCGTGTCTGGTCTTCAGTGTAAGCAAGAAGGGAAGAAGGTACCGGGGACAATGTGCCCGGCCTAGTCCTGGGCCTTGCAGGGGATGGACGAAAGGCAAAAGCAGCTGGATAGTTCGTTCACCCCCCCACCAAAACCACCCCGCCCCACTACGCTACTGGCGCTCTTCTAATCTTTCTCCATAGCTTCACATTCTCCCTGTGCCTCACCCTCTCGGTCTGCACTCTCTCACACTGGCTACAGCCTGCCTGGACCACTCAAGATCATTCTTAATGACAGTCATTACACAGTTCTTTCACATCGCCTGGAGCCATTTCTCTAGCAATGAGTGAGAAAGATTTTGCCCCTGTCTTAACAGCTGGGCTCACTATGCCTACTTCACTGGAACCAAGAAGTTTTTCAAAAACTCTCCATTAATTACAGGAAACCCAAGCACTCTGCTCCTTTCTCATTAACATAGTTGCTTTCAGTTGCCACTAAATTATCTTGCCACCATTAAACCAACAATCTAATTAGACTTCTGGAAATGGAAAGAGCCGGTGAAGAAGGCAGGCACTGTGCTTTCATCTCCAAACTGGTCATAAAATATTTGTGCCCTCTCATTTTTGCTGCATAAAACCTGTCCCTGGAAGAGTGTCCTTTCATTCTCCCCCATTTATAAAGTAGAGCTTGAATATTTGATATAAAATGAGTATCTTAATAGAAATCACTTCACGTATGGGAGGTTTTCTTTTCTGCATTTCTCTGAGTGTGGAGTCCTCATTACAATAATCGCACCTGACTCCCCCTGTGTCTGATGCCTCACAGCAAAACCTCCCACTGGGCTTCAATGGAGGTGTGAATGATACTATCACTAGGAAGAGGATAAAATGTATTATTATCATTACTGTATTTTTAAGAGGGTCTGACTGAGGCACTACCCGGTGGGGAGCGTAATCTGTCTGAGACATTCAGAGCAGATAAATTGAGTTAACCATCTTGCAGATACAGCCTTTTCAAACCTGTCATTAAACTCTGTCTTTTAAAAAATCTCCGCTCTGAAGAAAAAAAATAATTAGTTAAACTAAGTCCAGATATATTTATTATCTACTGAGCACCCAGCAACACACAAGATTCTTGGCATGAAGGCCTGCCTGTTCAATAAACTACTCAGAAACAATACTCTTGGTTTTTCCTTTTCTTATTTTTTATTCCTTATATCTCAGGGGTCTGGGAATTCACGGGATGCCCAATACTCATTCAAAGAGACAAAGCCAAAGAGGAGGCGGTTACAGCTCAGGGAAACCAATATGCCAGCTCCAGTCCCAGACTGCCGTGCATAAGATAGTTTCAGTGCAGATAGGATGATTGAATCTCCAGTCTTTCATGAAGTGGCTCATCCAGAAACCTTTACCCAACTGCTAAGTGAAGAAAGACAGTTATCCTATTCGTGTCTGCTCCTTCTCCTCTCTGAAGAAACACACTCTTTGCTGCATATATGTGGCCTTATAGGCTGACTCTTTCTTTGAAAATATTCCCCTGGGGATGCTCTGGCTAATCAACCAAGGGCTGGCCATTACTGAGCAAGAAGGGAAGACTCGCCCAAATCCAATCCTGGTTTCTTCCTCATAGACCATTCCTAAAACGGTTTGCTGTTTTTGGTGGTGATGTAGAAAATAAAGGCAAATCACTTTGGTTCAGCTCTAATGAAGCCAATGTAGGAGTGTATGTTTTCCCACACCAGACAGTTTTCTGCAGGATACAGTTATTGTACAGTGCATTTCAATAGATAAAGATTATGTTGCTAGAGACTGGAATTTTAAAGTAGAATATGGTCTGACCACAAGGATATATGATCTTCCAGTCCAATGTGAGACACAGGTATGAGCCCAGACACTGTACTCAGTGTAGAGATCAATGATCACAGGACGTATAGGAAGGCATGAAAACACAGAGACTGTGATGTCCAAGTTGGCCTTGACATGAGTCACAAAATGTGCTCCAACAAGGACTTGCTAGGACAGAAGGCACGCATGCTGAGTATTGACGGACAATCATAAACTGGCGATCCAAATGGCCTGAAGGGTGGGTACAGGATAAATAAATCACAATGGAAAATAAATAAAACAGTAACAATAAAAGAAGAAGGCATAATATCACCTATTAGGTGGGATCTTACTGTATATATTATAAGCTATTGGAGAACTCAGCATTTTCCTAAGATACTTCGCTAAATTCTTTGCTAAGATTTTTCCCAAGTGTTTCCTCATGTGTTCTTCACCATAATCTCCTATACTAGGTTATACTTTTTCTCCGTTCACAGACAAGAACAATGATGTCTGCAGTCACCTCTCTGGTGAACACTGACAATAAAATCCAAGAAGACATGTATTCAACTGAAACATTCGATGTCCGTGTGAAAATATGAGTCAACACTAAGGAAAATGAAAAGGCCATTTAATCATTCACTGTGTCCTCCCAAACATTATGAGCTTTTCATAAAATTAGTCCTCATTGGACTTACTATCTTACAGGTTCAGAACTTGCCATCCTATTTGTAAATTTGTGATTTTTTCCCAGAAATGATTTTATCTCGTAGAGAACATAAGCATAGAAGTTATGGTTTTATTGCCTCATAAACATTAACTGAGCCATCTTGCACAGCAGGCTTTCCCCAATGCCACATTCCTATGACCACTATTGGTCCAATTCATCTTTGGACCAGTTTATCACACGCGGCTTTCCTCCTTAAAGAGCTGCATGAGTCCTGCACATGGGTCCTTGGAAAACCATGCTCTGACAGTGGTGATTCCAAAGGAGCATTGGGGTGGCTGCCAAGGAGACAAGAACACAGGGGGCAGATTCAATGATTCCCCGGATTGTAACAGCTTTAGTCCCAGAAATGGCCCTGGTGCCATAGGATGTATGGATTAAGTCAGAAAAGAGCTTACTTTCTTCTCATAGGGTAAAATTAGCAGTACTTAGGAGGGAGTTCTGGAAAGTCTTCAGTATGAGATACAGACCTCAGGAAAATGTAGTTGCTCCTAACTCTGCTGGGTTTGCTGGTGGCCCAGAATGAAAGGACAGTAGCTTTTCCTGAACTTGCCAAGTTCGGCAAATCTTCTAGACTGAAACACAATCGCTTTGTGCAGTTTCAACATGGGCCCACAGGTCGTGCTTTTTAGACAACACTGACAATTGTTGCTCAACTAAGCTTTATTTTTTCTCTGGATCATTGTGGAGGGCTTTCTACTGTATATTTTAGATGATTGCTCTGGACTTGCAGAGATTTATTTTACAATCTGAAGGCTCCTTCAGTGTATACACTTAGTCTTCATGGATGGCCCAAGTCCTATTAACTTGCACATTTGTTTGCTCTATTTTGGTCCTTTTGAAATATGACATGATTGGATTGATTCATTATTTTGGTTACGAGCTTCAGATCATAGTTCCATGTAAGCTAACAAAATAAATAATTGAATAATTTTTACAATCTTGCTCTTTTGAACCTGAATATTATTTTGTTATTCAGAGATCCACCCTCTTGGATGGCAGCTGATGGAAAGTCAGGCATCTGAATTTGGAAGCTAGAAACAATTTTTTTTTGCAATTATTGAATTCAGCTACTATCATTGGATTTCATTTGGATTCCATTATAATTATGAATTCATACAATGGTTTGTAAAAGCAAATAATATTTGAAGCTTAAAGGTTTTGCATCTTGATCACAGATATTGCTCACATTGACTGGTGTGAAAGCTTGGTTGATAACTAAGATTTTTACCTAATGTTAGTCTTTTCTGTGAGACACAATATGCCTAAAAATTCAATAGACTCATCGAATTTAAATATTTTTATTTATTCATGGGTTGTGGTATTTTTAAACAAGGCAGACTATATGGCTTGAGAGAGTAATGGGTTACCCTTGACATAAAACAGATGGAAATTTAGGACTGTGTTCAGTCTTCTGTGTTGATATATACTCTGGGTGCTTGGAATTTACTGAAAGCATCCTTGATACCTATTTTTTCTTCTTGTATTTAATATTAGAAGGGAGAGAAGGAGCAGAGAGAGAGGTAAAGAGATGGAGAAAAAGATAGAGAGAAGAGAGACAGAGAGGTGGAGGGAGAAGGAGGAGGAGGGAGAGATAGGGAGAAACATGAATATACTTGATTTTTCATGATTTCTAGTCTGGGATTTCAGGTGCAAAACTGTCCAGTTGTGTTATCTTGACGTTTCACTGAATTCTTAGTATAGTTTGAAGTCTACCTATTAATACAGTGTCATCTTAAATACAAATTAAGTAAAAGACACATGCTTCGGAAGTGAAATCAAGAATTCTGTACCCATTGCAAGACCTCCCTGAGAAGTTAGTTCGATATGCAGAAGACAAGAAAAATTAGTCTGACTTATTCAGGTATGGATTAGTTGATATGGTTATTAAATAATTATTGGGTAAGTGTAATAGAAGTTGTTTCAAATTACGCATCACTTGGAACAAACTTTACTGAAGCTTTTACTGCATTAGCCCTAATTACTCACAATAGTGATGCGGTGCTCCCTTGAATCAGACCTCTCTTGCTGTACCAGGGGACTGCGGTGGATCAATAGCTATTGGGCAGTCTGATCATGCAGGATGACCTGGTGGAGCACGGGGTAGTCACAGTTGCCCCTCCCTTCAGCCTCTCTTCTTCCTTCTCTCTAAGGAGCTCACACGCTGGTATGTTTTCCGCTGGCCACCCTCTTCTGCATAGCCTTTCTTGATGCTTCTACAAATCAATAACTTCATAATCACAATGTGTCTCAGACTCTGAGTGACTAAAAAAAGTCTTAAAAGGAGGTAGAGTGTACCTTGTTCCTTATTCGTGTTTACATGCTCACATACTTAAACTAGAAAAGGCATGTTTAAACCTTCAATGAGCAACCATTTCTCCCTTACTATAATGCTTACAAGGTTGGAAATCTTTTAAAATCCATACCAAAGATCACCTGTTTGGGAAACAGGTGAAAAATCATTTGGTGAATATTTGAAGTCTGATTAATTACTCAGTGAATATTTATCAAAAGTCTGTCCACATGCCCGTGCAACCATGGACTGAAACCTCTGAAACCGTGTGTCAGATGTTGCCTCCTGTAAAGTGAATTTTCTCAGGTATTCTGTCATTGTGATAATAAGCTGACTAACACAGTTCTATAGCTAAAGAAAGAAATCTGCCTTTTGTACAGGTTGGGTTTAAGGCAGAAGCGGGGTCCCACTGCAAATCTGGCAGTAAATTAGAGAATTTGGATTCCAATCCAATAGTATGATCTCAGGCGAATCCCTGAATCTCAGGAGGTATCAGATCTCCACATGTGAAACAGACTGTTGGACACAAGCCCAGCCTCTGTGCTCCCAACTCTCTCAGGTTTGTGGGAAGCCACTTATCTATAGGGAATGAGATCTCAGGAAGGTCTGGCTTACAGCACCTGGGGTAGAACTCTGGCTTGTTTCCCCTAAAAGTTCTGCGCAGCAGTGTGAGACCCGGAAATGGATCAAATCTGCATAATTCTCACAAGGGTCTCATGTGAGTATCACCAAAACTAAATAGCACGTTTCTGTGTCTTGAAATGGGAGAGTTTTGGCTCAGCTCTGATTACTGGAGAGGTAGGTTTAAAAGTCTCATACCCACCTATGTTTTTTTTTTTTCTGCCTGCTTGGCATATTTATAAATTACTAACAGGACACAATAGGAGAAAGTGATTCCTCGAATGGATTCTCTCACACTAAATGGAAAGAGTGCAGAGAAAGAAAATGGGAGACCACCTGTCTTTGGCCTCTGGGAAATATCTGTGCTTGGCAAGCAGAAGTGGAAACACACAGGGTAACATCTGAATCTATAAAGAGAGGTCTCTAGTGCCGAAATGACAAGGCTGAATAAGCAATTATCAGAGTGAATACAAGAGACAGCAGCCCAAATCGCTTGCTGTAGTCAAGGCATGTCCTCCCAGAGTCCCCGTCAGCACTGGGGCCGCTTCCAGGACTCTGCCCACAGAGGCCCTTCTTCCCGGATTTCGCCTCACAAAGGAACGGTTGACGCATCAGGCATGGGGTGACTTCCGCCCCATCCCTCTGTGACTCGCTGTTCTTGAACTTCTTGCTCTTCTTGGGGCCACCACACACCTGTAGTTTCCACCAACACTTCATGTCACACCAAGTGTGTGAAAGGGCAGTTGAAGGCTCATGATCTTTTTTTAAGCAATGCCTTTATCCTTTCAGAGGAAAAATTTCCAAAGTACTGGGGAGAATACTGCATCTCAAAGATAAAAAGAGCTGGCCTCTCTCTCATAAGTTGTGAGGTCAGATAAAATTGCAGATTTCTTGGCTTCCTTTTCAGAATCTATCCATGTGCACTCATTAAGAACTTCGAAAGGCTTTAGAGGAAGAACATGCCTACCTGCCATAGTGAAACCATCTCCTTCCTCTCTCTCTCTCTTTCTAAAACATCTGCCAATATTTTGCTCAACTCAATTTGGGAAGAGTCATCCCAAGTATTTCTTGCTATTGATTCAACTGGGCTCATTTTTAAATTACTAGTGTGATTTCCATGAAGAAGGTAGGTATGCTGTCCACATCTCTGTCCAAAGCAACCTGATCAATTAGAAGACAAATTTGGAGGACATACCAATGATGAGCCTCTTGTTAAGAATCTATGTTGACTGATATTTCTAAATCTTGCGGTATACTTATACATATATTGATTCAATCAATATCAATAGAATGTGCTACCATTCTGACTGCTACGAGGATTGACAAGACTCTCAGTCATAGACTCAGCTTCTGAGATGCATACAATTTTTCTATGGGAAAAAGTTAAGTAGGAGACATTTTCTAATGCAGCCTATCAATATAAGAAGATGCTAAATGTATGCTAGAGACAGTGGATGCTACAGATATTTTCAGGATATGACTGGCTGAGCCTCGAAGATCTTTAGCCCGTGAACAGAAAGTAAGGCTCTCCCTGAACACAGATGTTAAGCTACATCCAAAGCCTGTGGGGCAGGCTTCTTTACTTTCAACTTTCTCTTCCAGGCAATTGGGATACAAACATTTATTTCACAGACTTTTTTGTGAGTTACATGAAAGAACATATAGAAGGCCCTTGATGCAGACACTATTAATTACTAAGGCTTAATAAAGAGTAACTCATATTGTTAAATTTAGTTGCTGTACACTGGATCAGTGTTGGAACTCCCTGAAAAGCATTTCCCCCAAATTATTCATTTTACTAGTGTACATTTGCCACACACAGGAATTAACACTCAGCTTGAGACATTGGTGCATATACATCTCTTGTCTTGATTTTTTTCTACTTCCATTTGCCCTCTTACCCTGCCCTCCAATAATCCCTTTCCCCCTCCATAAAATCTAACTCCCTGTTTTCTATCAACACTCATTTATTTTGTTCCTTTACTTCTTTATTTGAGAAATCATATGCTATTTATATTTCTGTATCCGATTCATTGTGCTAAGCAAAGTGGTCTCAAGGTGCACACATTTTTTTCCTACAAATGACTCAAATGTATCTTTTTGAGGCATAGTAATATTTGATCTGACAAGGTTTTCTTTCTTTCTTTCTTTCTTTCTTTCTTTCTTTCTTTCTTTCTTTCTTTCTTTCTTTTTTGAGACAGGGTCTCACTTTGTGGTCCAGGCTGGTCCTGAACTCACTTTGGAGCCCAGGCTGGCCTTGGACTCATGGCAATCCTCCTGTCTCAGCCTCCAGAGTGCTGGGATTACAGGCATGCGCCACCATGCCCTGCTTACGTGGTGCTGGGGAATCAAACTAGGGTACTTAGCACTTGCTAGGCAAACGCTTTAACTGCTGAGCCATTCCTCCAGCCCCGGGCAAGTTTTTTTGAGGGGCCCCTTGTCTCTGGGATCCAAGTTAGTTTTTCTTTTTTAAACCTTCTCCTGGGAACTCTTACTTTTACTCGACAATCATCCTTACTGGGCCTTCTCCACACCCATCCTCGTGACAGTGAATCTGAAACGACTCACCTGCATCTGACGGCGCCGTGGATGCCGTGAGGAGAGATAATACTGGGGCTGATGGAATTGCAACACTGTCAACTACAGCTGGCTTCTTTCTGGTCATCATGGTGGGTGCTGGGCCTTCGTTCTTCCCATGTGCTGCTGCCTGGTCCACTTTCAAGTGGGGACTTGGCATTCCTACAAAACAACCCCCAAAACTGCAGTTGATTTAATGGAACAGTAAGAGAGCATCAAACTTCAATGTGATTAAATAGTCAAATGACTCTACCTTTTTTCCTGATATAAAAAGAGTTTAGAATATTTAAAGAGAAAATAATAGACATGATGGGTTTTCTGATCAAGGTTAAGAGGGATGGTTCCAGGTCAGTTGCCTGGAAGTGAGCCTAATAAAAAATGAAATGCATCAGATACCTGTTAGCTTTCCAAGGATCAACAAACCTGTCTTTATAGCTAGTACTCTGTGTTCAGGATGAAGGAAAGTCCATGGGGTTTCTATTCTAGGGGAGTTCCACACCTCACCTATCTTGGGAGACAGGACTAATGGAGAAGCACAAAGCAAACAACAAGCACATGCAGGCTTAGTGTGCTGTTTTCCCCAGGTGCTTGGGAATTTAAGGCTGTGGAGATCAGTGTGGGAAAAGCGAGGCAATGCTTAGCAAAGCTCATGCTAGGTGGTGACGATGAGGCAAACGCAGATTTGGTGCAGAGAAAAGCTTATTGAAAATCTCAAGTAGGGGATGAATATATTCAAGTACAGAATCAACACACTTGCCCATGGAAGTATGAATCAATAAAGAAAACTGTGGCATGTAAAAACAATAAAATATTATGCATCCATAGAGAAGATTGAAATCTTTTAATTTGCACATGGGACTGGAGGTCATTAATTAAAATAATCTAGACATAGAAATACAAATATCATATGTAGAAGTTTTTTTTTTTTAAGTTGTATAGTAGGTGTAGCAGTGTGTCCGTTGAAGGGATTATCTCATCGCCTCCATTAGGATTAGGATTTGTCAACCACCCTAGATTGGGGCTCAAGAACTGGTCTGGATTAGAGTGTGAGTCATTTGTGGTTGGCCAATGAGAGAAGAGCACCCACCATGATATGGGAGGGCCAACTGGAACTCCAATGGTATAAAAGGGGGGAAGAGGGAAGATTGCCACAGCTTCTTCCCCTGGGACAGCTCTTGCCTTCGCCATTGTCTGTGGATGCCGACTTGCTACACATCACAGATCGTCAGCACAGATTCGCTCCAATCTCGATTTGTGCCTGTCTGCCCATCGCTGCTCTTCAGTCACTGATCTCCAGGCTAGTCTTGACCCGAGATCTGCAGCAGACTTTCACCTCATTGGCGACATCCTGGTGAGGAGGTCTACTTCACGGCTGAGCAGCCATCGTGGACCACCTCTATCCTCGGATGTGTAAGCCTTCCTAATAGACCTTTTTGTGACAAAATCTGTAAATTCTCTTTTGAAAGAACCCAAACTAATACAAGCAGTGATTACCAGAGGCTGGGAAGAAGGGCAAGAGGGAACATTGTGTGCCACATACAAGCACCAAAATATCATATTGAGCCCCACTAGTGTGTACTAATTGTTACATGTTAGTCAGACAATTTTTAAAGAAAGAAAGTCAGCCTGCTGGAGATAGGAAATATATTGTGGATACCAGTGTGTAATACAAAGGAAGAGCTAATTTAGGAATCTTGGAGGGTCTGGTCTCAGCACCATAAGTCAAGTGACCATGGTCTTGCAAGGGCTGGTGAACACTTGTGAGGTCTTCTGGAAGCTTGTTTCCTGAGTTGGGATCCAGGCTCTGACTCTTTCAGCTGACCTCCCTACAAGTTACATTTCAGTTTTAAATTTTAAGTTTTTACCTTAACTTCAAAAATGGATTGGTGACAGGAATTGTAGACTTTGTGGGGGTTGATGTGTGCATCCAATGAGACAAAGTGGTTAAGGCCATGGCTAGCACACAGTCCATGCTATGTGTCTACGTTGTTGTTAGTGGTCGTATCACAATTCTTACGATCCATTGCTTCTTCAGAACCAATCTTGACCAGTAAGCAAGAGTTAAGTTCACTCTACTGATATGACCAAGAATTTATGGGAATCTTCTACATTTCCAGCTGCAAAACTAAATGACCTTCCAACATATCCAAGCATAAGTCTAGTGGCCGAGGGTGTCTGATCCATGTCAAGTTGTCACATATTCACTCTCTTCATCTTTAGGCCGCATGCCACTGGCAGCACCCACCAAAATTTGTTTTTCTTTTTCCCCACAGTAGTTCTTAAGGTTTTAGTTTTTTCTCATCCCAATCAACCTGATACAGTCCCTTTCCAGAGTACCATTATCTCACTGTTCCAGTGACTTCAGCTTCACTTGGGGCTCATGACAGTTCTGCGAACCATGCAGTGTGGATATTACTATTTTTCTCAATTTTACAGATGAGGAGAACACACTTCTGAGAGCTTAACACAACCCAATAAACTCACACTGCTCTTAATATCAGACTGAACGTTTCCAGGTAACCAGATGCCAAACCCAGGATCACCTAGCTGTGCCCTTAATACCTGCCATGACCTCAGCCTGTGGCAGCACATTGCACACTGAGGGTGCGGACTCCTTAGCATTACAACTGGAAAAGGCACCCAGAATCACCTAGGGAAAAAGTCATGTTGAGGTTTTCCTTTATCTTCTGCTGTCTTTCTCCAGCTTTTTATCCTGGTCTTTGAAAAGCTCCTGGTTGTGATGCTACAAGTAACAGTATCATGTATGCCTTTTTGGAATTTGTATTTCATTGCATTTTCAGAGAGGAAACAGACAAATATCAAACTATGACAGAAAGATTGCAAAGCAAGATCATTGAAATGTGCAAATTTCCTGTTGGCAAAATATGCAAGCATGTAAGTGGGGCCCAGTGGTGTAAGCCTGTAATCTCAGGACTCTGGGAGGCAGGGACAGGAGGGTCACACAAGAGCCCAGCCTGGGCAATTTGGTGAGACTTTGCCTCAAAATCAAAAACTAAAAGGAAAACAGTGTGTGTGTGTGTGGTGGTGGTGGTGGTGGTGGGGGGGGGTGAAGATGTAGCTCAGTGCGAAGGCTCTAGACTGCAAATACAGAATCTAATACACATAAAGTATCTAAAAAATCTAGCATTTGTTGCTCTGAGGAAGGAGAGCCTGGGGAAAACTGGGGGAAGAAGGAAGGAGTGCTCACTTCATTTCCTAACCTTCTTTATTATTAATAGTTTTAAAATCAAAAACCTGTAGTGAATCATTTTTTTTTTTATTTTCCATTGAGAAAATAAAGTTTGAGACAACTGTAGATGTCTGTGAGAGTGTGGGCATGGGGGAGAACGGCTGCTAGCAAGTCTGCTCATAGGAAGAGCCAGCTGGAGTCTAAGGACAATTCCCACATTGGTCCCCTGCACCATCAGAGCGGCATATCCACCAGAAGGAAGCAGACAGAGCCTCGTGGCACACCTCGGAACTCTAGGGTGTCAGAGTTCTACTGAAAAACTTACTACTTTGAAAATGCTAACTTGTCGTCTCGGAACCTGTGGACAAGGGTCAGGCAGGTTCTTCTTTGTTTAAATTATGATATGCTTGGGAAAGGCAGGCAATAAACAGGATTAGGAGTAGAGTATTTAACCTTCACTTGGGAACATACTGATTTCCAGCCATTTCTGTTGTACCCATTTCCATGCAAATGCTCATGCTCCAAATTAGTCTCAGTCCACATCGTCTCATTAAAGTTGATCTAATCATACTCTGCTGGGCATACTTTGCTACTCAAGTGTTTATGTTACCGAATATGCTACATGTAATAAAATGACACTGAAAACAGTCTGTCATTCAGATTGTCACTATTTAGCTTTTCCAACATCCCATGACAATTTAGGATTTTCTAGATTATAATACTGTCTGCTAGTTGTCAATCTTTGAGAACAAATTGAAAAAAAAAAACAGCCCTGCTTTTTTTCCTCAGCCATTTTTGGATTTTGAAAGGCTAATGGAAACAATCCCAGAAATAACATACATGGGCAAGAATATTAAACAAACTTTAAACAAAGGCACTTAGTAATTGACAAAAATCTGTTGAAGTGCAGAGATCTCAAGAGACTGGAATGAGTGACTGCTCCTTGGGAGAGTGCCCGGGGCAGGTGGCCACTGCAAAACTTTGTTTCTCTTCATTTTGGGTGGCAGTGGGTGCTGTATGGTATGAGAGGCCACAGTGGCAGGACATTTGAAGAGTTTATGAGGTTGGCTTCTCTCGCCTTATAGGAGGTTTTTTTTTTTTTTTTTTTGACTAGAGGATGATCACAAACATATCAAGAAAGAGCCTTGTATTGGCCAGACTATTGAGGTACAGCACCCCTGTTACACTGGAGCCCAAGGAAAGGAGCTGAGACTTAGATCTGGGAAGGAATTATTGTTTAAATTTAAAAAGCAGACTGTGGGATGAATACGCATGGAAGATGGATTCTGAGCATTCTTCTACTTCAGCACAGACACATTGCATTGAAGTCTGCATATATGGAGGTTAATATGTTTTAAAAAGAGGAAGTAGCAATGCTAATAACTTTGTGTTTTCAACATCTGTTTTTAATTAAATGACAGAGCCAAGGCGAAATAAAAAATTTAAACCTATATGAAAACATTCTGTTATAACCTGTTGACCCCTATTGATAAATTAGGGGGAAAAAAAGGCTTTGAAACTGTGCTGCAGCGTATCAAGGGACAGTCACTCATTTTCAAAGGTAATTTCTCACGGACCAGTTATCCCACGCAAACCTCTACCTGTGCACCACGTTTGCATTAGGGACTTGATTTATGGATTCCCACTCCCACGATGCAGAAGCTGACTTCCTGTTGCCTTGGTTACTTAGAGCTCAGTTCAAGGTTAAACTACTCTCAAATCAAAATCAGTGGCAGGCACTGCATCTAGTGGCCAAGTTATTGACTGCCCTAGGATGCGGAAAGGTCAGAGACCAAAGCACTGTTTACTGCCTTAAGGGTGAGTCAATAGTTTCAATATTTTGATTGTGTTTATTCTGAGGTAGTAGATGCTGCTCAATTACCTCTTCCCCAGGTTGCCAAAGGTCACAGAGGTCACAGAGGAAAAGGAGGGTCTATGGTGGCTGACTTTCCCAGGATCTTTTTAATGAGCTTTGTGACCTTGGATAATAAACCTAGCCTCCTCTTGGAGTAATTTGTATCTTGCTCTCAGGTTTATAAAGCTAGTTATCTACTTTATTATTTCTTCATAGAGAAAAAGCAAAGAAACAAAATCCTTTTGTGGATGACAGCTATTTATTCATTTTTTTAGATGAAGAAGATCTTGTGGTTTATCTAAAAATCACCCGGCAGGTAAAAGGTGGCAAGATCTAGATCCACTGACTCTTCATTGGTTCCTCCTTCCACAGTTTCCTTAAAATACAGAAGTGGATGGAACCACCACCGCGGGGCCATATGTAATTTATTTTGTGACATCCGCTGCAGAGAGCAGTACATATGGCAGACAGTATATGATTAATATTGGCCTGTTGAATAACTGAACAATTTTGTAAGTACGAAGTTTGCGCATGCAGGTGTCTTCTGGTGACAAAGCCTAGGGCAGCATGGTAGAGAGGGCTGGTGAAGAGGATGGCTCTTCCCTTCTGTCATCAGCCTGGGCCCATCCACACTGCACCACGCAGGTTTTGCTGTGGGCTTGGAGTTAATATACATTGAGCAGTTAGTGCTTTTTAATTTTGCAAAGATATTTGACATGCATTGTGCAGTTTCTTCTTGTAGCCTCCCTACAAGAGGGGGGAGTTGAGGAAACAGGACCAGATGGCAGCCCAAGCCAGCAAAAGACGATGCTAAAATCCACATCTCCAGACTCTACTCAGGATTCCTTCCCTCACTGTAGCACTTTCACTTGGGGACAAACCAGTAAATGGCATTTTTTTTTTTTTTTACAAAAGGAAACAAATCCTGAAAACCTGACAGTCACTCCCTTTCTAAAATACTGGTTGTTTAGTCAGACTCTGTCACTGACGGCTCTTATTCCTTGTGTGCAAACGAGCTTTACTCATGGCCAACAAGGAGGGTCTATCATACAGAAGAAAACGCATCTGCTAACAGAGCCTAAGATTTGAGAAATATAATTTTCTGTGCCAAAGTCAATACAAATTTTATTTTTGCTGTAGCATCTTATTCACTAATTCAGCAACCATTAACTGAAAATATACCAGACTGGAGATACAGCATTTGACAAAACAGTTAAGTTCCTATTTTCTAAAAGTAAAACAGCTATATTTTCTATTTTAAAAACAATATTCTATCATTTCTGTGTGGCACAAAGCTAACCATCGGTTCTTATATGGGCATTGATCAAATGCTTTTCTAAATCATCAAAAAGCAAAGCCTCTACTACTCATATGACATGTCTATAAATTAGAGAGAGAGAAAAAGCATCTCATTCATGGACCTGAGCTTAGCAAAGAGGGACACCTTTGTGGAAATCAGAAAGGCGTAGCTTTCTGTGTGCACATGCCTCATGCTGTTCATGGCTCAACTAGAGAACCATGAGCTTATTTTAAGCATGTGTGTGGTGTGTATAGACAACAAATTACTGCTTAATCAGAGACAATGCTCCTGTCAACATTAATTTTATATCAAAAGAATTTTACTTCCTCTTAGAACCTTGTAAGATGGAATTCAGACAAGACCACTCTTAAGCAGAACATTCTTCAATGGGAGGAGAGTTGAGCATTCTGGATTTAACAGTTGTATGACAGTGAACTATCAAATCTTGGAAGTTGTCAGTCTTGTCATCAAAGAGATGGTCTAGAAATCTGAGTAGATGAGACAGAGCCAATTCCAAAAGTGATAAACCCAACAAGCTAGGAGGACAAATGAGTCTTCTGTGAGTCAGAAAGAAAATGAGACGTCAGGGAGCATTCAGGGGGTCCCCACCTCATCCATTCATTATGGCAACATTCACAAAGAACCTGTAAGTGCCAGATACTAGTAGGCCGTAAGCACTTCAACTTTCTCTGAATGGGACCAATTATGCATTCAGGAAAATAGATTCTGGAATTAACATCCCACTCTTGGAGTTAGGCAAAGTAGTAATCGGGATGGGCAGACTTGCCCAGGATGAGAAATGACAAAAATGAAAGCAAAAATAGCAGGTCTTCTCTGTGCAACTGAGAGAACAGGGCTTTAGATGGACTGTAAAAAAACAAATACTGAGAGGTAAGTTTGAAAGGTGCTTCCAACTGGTTATCTCACCATCCTAGATACATACTTCTGATATAGGACTCATGGCTTGATTGTAGTTATTTTTCATTTCTCTGCTAGTTTTTCTAAGCAACTGCAAAATTTTATTGATTAGAAATTATGTCTCACTTTTTTTTTGGCTTCCCAGCACTTAGTCTGATAGACACTAGATACTCACAAAGTTTGGGTAGTTGGATTAACAATTAGAACACACGACTACTTTCTAGGCTCAACCATTCAGGGAACCTGCCTTAATAATGGTATTTCCAATATACATTCTTTTATTCTAAAAATTCTTTTTCAGCATAGTATTGAAGTAAAAAGTATATATTCTGAGGAAGGATATTTGCTTTTCTAGCTGTGCAATATGGGGCAAGTTTTGTGACTTTTTTCCACGCCTTGGTTTTCTCATCTGTTAAGTGAGGTTGTCATGACTATTGAAGAAGTGTTACAGTGTGGTAGGCAGGAAATAAGATCCCTTCTCCCAAAAGCTGTCCATACCCTAATTCTTATAACTCATGAATGTGTTATGTAACATGGCAATGGAGAATTAAAGGTGCAGATGGAGTTAACACTGCTAACCTGCCCACCTTAGCATAGACAGAGTATGTTTAATTATTCAGAGTCACAGTATAGTCACAAGGGGCCATTGAAGTGGATCAAGAAGGCAGGACAGAAAAGGCAAGATGAAAGACATGCCGTCATGGACACTGTGTTAGACAAATGCTGCGTTGATGGCAGTGAAGATGCAGAAAGTCGGCCGTGAATCAGGAAATAAAGATGGCCTCTCCATGTTGAAAACAAGAAAATGGGTTATTTTTATAATTTCCAGAAAGAAATATAACTCTGTTTCCATTTTGATTTTAGCTCAGTGAGACCCAGTTTGGATTTCTGACCACCAAATACATAAGCCATTACATTTATCTTTCTTAAATCACAAAGGTTATAGAAATTTGTTGCATATCAAGAGAAAACTCACATACATAAATATGCTGATTATAGTGCCAAGCTATAATAAATACCCAATTGTGTTGACTATTATTAGTTCTTAGAGGAAAACATTGTGTTAAGTACTAATGCTTTGTTTTACACTTAGCTCATATATTCAAGTTATATGTGTTTCTACAAGATTTAAATTCATTAGAAACATAGACTTTATATTCTGTACTTATATATCCTAGTCATAAAACTAACACAAAGGTTATTCAAAACCACTTATAATTAATAAATTGCATAAGAAAGAAGTTGATATTGAATCTGAATGTTAAGAAATGTAGAATCCCACTTTGCCTCACTTTCTTCCTGGTTAGAACCTATTTTAGTTCTGCTATTTTGGTTTCAAATTTTCTAGAATCAGAAAGAAAACTAAAGAGCCTGAGTATTTAGAACTACAGATATGGGCTGATATGATAACATTTGCTAATAGAGATTTATACAAGTGTATTTTATTCTATGCAGTAAATTCTAATGACAGAGAAGTTCATTACTTCTGACCCCATAGTCATTTATACTACCAGAAATGTGTTTTCTAGAAGTGCTCAGTAACAATATCCAGAAGGAAATATATCAAATACTCAAATTTCAAAGAGGAGACATCCAAAGTTAGACAGTTTTAATCCTTCTGTATCTGAAAGATCAGACATTCTTTTTTAGGAAGAAAAAAAAAACAGATATAAAGAACAAATTTTGTACCCAGCTCAAAGTTCATATAGATACTTTTAAGCTAAGGTGATTGTCCTTGCTTATTTATTTAAGTTAATTCCTATACACAACATACAACACACACACACACACAGACACACACACACACACACACACACACACACACACACACACCACAGAAGGAAAAAAAAAGCAGATAAAACCAAACATGATGCTGATGCAATTTGAAAACAAATGCAGACAACAAAGGTATCTGTTTCCAAAAAAATCCAATGAGGGAGACTTGCAAAACAGTAACAAAAGAGAAAGCAATGTATACATGCAATTAAAACTAATATACTATATAATGTAATGCACCTGCCATGTTTCTTGTTGATGATGGAAGTTAAGACCTTATCAACACAACGTGCAGGCTGCCACAGGTTATTACAGGCTGTTGCTGAACACAGAAAACTCGGCAACTTAACTCATGGCAGTTTAGATCTGAATGAAAAGTAGTACCGACCTTCCTCTATCTGAGGCCCAGAGATAGGATGTGACTCGCTTTGCCTAGAGTCACGCACAATGCTGTGGAACTCTGACTCTGACCCCAGCCACATCCTTGGGTCACTTCAGCCCAACATGTGGGCATTGGACTGCAAGAGTTACATTTAAACTTCACAGAACCAGTCTTCTTGATCTCCTGATGCACGCTTGTTAATCTACACTCATGGAAGCTTGAGACCAGACCAATTCAGGGATGGCAGATGTGAAAGAATAGGATCATTGTTTCTAGACGATTCTTCTCTAGATTCTCCTTACTTTGACGGTCTTACTAATAAATGTCAGTTAATCCAAGCATCTTTTGTAGTGTCTTCCTTTTTGCCTGTGGAGTACCTACTCACAGAGCATATCTGCACAGTAAAAGAGATCTCCACGATAACTGGGCCATCTTATTTGCATTTTGATTATTGTTTATTTAGAAGCCATATTAAGAGAAGAGTTTGATAGTAGATCAGTGCACTCACGTGTGTGTATGTGTACGCATGTAGACAGATGGGTAAACAAATGCACATTTACTGGTCTGTGAAACATGAGCCTACCACGCACCCATTCTCCTGGACATATCTGTAGGCATCTGCCTATATGTGGAGGCTGGAGCGACAAACATTAGAGGCCCAAACTACTCCTCTTTAGGGTGATGTCACCCCCTGTATCTGGCTGATGAGATCAAGTCAGCATATTTCCCTTGTTAAGGAATCATTCTCTTATTTATGGAAAGTATGCTTTGTTTTAAGAGATTTAAAGGCCATCCTTTCCTCAGACAACTTACTTTATTCTGCTGTTTGAATTCATCCTACAGAATATAAACACACTGTGACTGTGTGCAGGCATGCACATATAGACACAGAGCATGCACTAGAAAAGCTCTCTTCTTTGTGATAGAAGAGAAAAAAATCACAGAAACTCAGACCCATCATTAGATAGATCTCCTAATCTTTATCTCTAGTAGTTCAGTCAGACGAGCTAATACCATGATGATGGCTTTGAAATCTCTTAGGAATTGGATGAGAAGAAGCGATAGTGATGAACTCTCAGCTAATAAACACAGAGTGCTTATTTCGGCAGAATGATCAATTTCTAGATGTCCTGAGGCTTGTCTGATACAGTTGATTTACTCATCCTCGCTTACCTCACTAATAAAGCCAAAGTCCACCATCAGATTACATAGGTGCCTGGGATTTCTTAAAGGAGCAGGGGAAAACCAATGCAAGTATCCATCACTTCTCTCTGAGCATTGCCCCCCACCCCCAACTCAAGTCTTCAGAACCCCAGCTGCCTTCCTCTGCTGAATTTCTGTGCTCAATAGACATTGGGCTAGTACAGTAATACAGACAATTAATTTGTTATCTTGTTAGTGGAAATTTAATGCGATGATCTAAAAGAACTCTTACATATTGTGATAAACTTTAGTGCCTCCGGGTGGCTCCCCACACATTGGGCTCATTTCACATCTCATCCATTATGTAAATGAGATTTAGAAATAGTTGAGTTTCGCTAATGTAGCTCAACTCTGATGGATTAGAGGGAGTCGGTCCTACTGAAACTAATGAGGTTAAATGCATCTCAACATTTCTTTCTACTTGGTTGATTCAGCAAGCTCCTGCTCAAGAAATGAATGCACTGCATTTCCCCTCAACCATCCTCTTAGACAATCTCACTTTCGCCTTGCCTGAAAGTGTCCAAAGTCAGTTTGATTTAAATGATGCCTGTGTTGGCTTTAACCACTGTCTGGTAAACAGAGCTAATTGAAAATATAGTCTCACTTGGTACCAAGATGATCAAATGTTTCAAGATAAAAGAAAAGGATCTTAGTGTGTCTAAGGAGATCGCTACATCATCCAAAGAAGAATGGGGAGGGAGAAAATTCTAGAAGAGAATACTAGGGATGAAAATCTTTTGGTGGAAATAGGGATCAGGGAGGAATCTGTGATGGCAAAGATTTGGAACTAGCAAAGAGACGACTGCATTTGACTCAACGCCTACAAGGGGTCTAGTCCAGCTACTCAGAAGCTAGCTGTGATGTGAGATACAGAAAAAGGAATTCTGTAAGAAACGAGATTCTGAAGATTGGAGGCAGGATGGTATTTTTAAAAGAAATAAAGGAGAAACTATTAAAACTACTCAAGGTCATAAGATGAAGGACGTGATAAAAGCTGCTAGTTCACAATTTAAAAAAATCTGTGAAATTTAGTTGCGTTTATCTTATTTTGTAGAGAAAGCAATTTTTGGGGAAAACATATGGAAGGGGAAAAGAAGAGAGAGAAAGATTCCGTTAGTCACAAGCGGACCCAGCTATGCGGGTTGCCCTGGTATTCATTTGTTTTTTTACGGAGAGAAAGTTTGAATAGAAGAAAATAAAGTGAAAATGTAGAAGCAGAAACACTGCATTTAAGAAGCAGAACTTAAATGTATTAGCCAGTAATTGGGAAATAAACCACTTAAAAGGAAAGGAGTTTTAAGCTGGTGGATAAGGCCCTCGCCCTGGAGCCAGATGGCCCCTGGTTTAATCTCTGCCCTGTAACTTAACTAGGTATTTGACCTTGTTCAAGTGATTTAACCCCTCAAAGCTTCAGTTTCTTTATTTCCTAAAAACTTTAATAAACCACCCACCTCAGAAGGCTATCATGGGGATGAAATGAGATAACGCCTGTAAAATGCTTAGCCCAGTGGCTGCAGCAAAGCACATGCTCAAAACAACAGCTGGGAATAAGTCCAGGGAACTTTGGATACTTAGAAGGTAATTAGGACAGAGACTACCAAAGGCTTCATCCTACGCTCACAATGTAAAGAAAAGGGTGTTGGCCAAGTAATTGCCTTATCTCTGCCATCCCAAGTAACAAAGAAGAAAGCTGGGATCTCAGGAATCAAAGTTTTGTCAATTCCTAAAAATTCAACTGGATGTCACACTGTCAATAAATTTTTGGATGGCGACAATAAGAAAACAATTTATTCACTGAAAGTTTTAATGCCTACCATGAAAACACAGCAACTCTGAGGAACTCTTAAAGTATAACGAACAGTCCAGTAATTAGGTAGCCAACTATCTTGTACACAGACGATAACTTTAAAGAAAAAGAACAATATCTGCTGAGCTGAAAATACTACCCACATTGTCGTCTACTGTACTTGGGACCAAGAAGGAGATTTTCCTGGGGTGATTTTAACTCACATATATTTTCACAACAGTAGTCAATATCTACTCAGATGCACACACAAGTAATTGACTTTTCTGATCAAGAATCAGAATTTATGTTAATATAAATATCAATATAGCCAACATGATAATTTTAACAAAAGAGGAATCTCCAATTGGCAAAAGGGTGAGCTCTGATACCAAATTCCCAGTGTCCAAATGATAGCTCTACAAGCCACTGGTGGTCTGTACTTGGCAGGTTACTCTTTAACTTCCCTCATTTTATTATCAATAATGCAATTAACAATAATACATTTTCCTCAGGCTTCAATATAAAGACACCAAAATAAATTTCTATTCTCAAAGTGTTGGATGCAAATACAAAAATGTCAATGTTAGTACTTGGTGATAAGTATCAAAGGGTCCGTGATCAGAGTCCTGAATGCCAAGAAAATAAGTGGCTTCCTCACCGGGAAAGGAAGTATATCACTGAGGAGGCAATAGTTTCTTGGATCTTGAACAATTTGGAAGCAATGGTTAAAAGAGGATGGAAGGAGTCCTGGGAGGAAAAAACAAAACGTGTAAAATACAAAGCAAAAGCCAGATGTTGTATTAGGAAGAAGGCAAGGATTCTTGGGTGGCTCGTGTAGATCTCTAGGGTGAGCATCAAATGAATCAGATGATGCAGCTTGGGTCAGATAGGGACAGATGCTAGGAGCTTCAGCTGAGGATAGTGAGAAGTCCGGATGTATTTCTGTGTAGCACACGAGTAGTCATCCATGAAAAAAAAAAGAGGATGGATTCTCTATGCCCACAATTTGGATTAAAAATGACAAAATCCACTGCCTGTGAATTTTGAAAAAGTGACCAACAGATGATGTGTATAAATCAAGGATAAAAGAAGTGGGACCTTTGATATATAATGATTAAGCAGTTGCTCTAGTGCACACATTTCCTGTTCCTGTTCTGTCTCCTTTTTCCTTCCTCTATCCCTACCGGACAAGTTCTGCATGAGAGGTTCCTTTCTATGCACTATGGGAGAATCGATGATGAGTTCCTGACTGGAAGTCACTTGAGCCAGGTTTAAATCATACATCTATGCAGCAAATCATATTCATTAAGATCACTCAGTGCTTAGAAAGAGCTGAAGACTAGGGCTTTCAGAAAGTTATAACACATTGTCAAGAAGATAAAGGTCTTTCCTAATGTATGTGTTCTGCATGTGTGAATTTCAAAGGTAGTTGTGCTGAAATTTTCAGTTTTCTTCCTGTCTTTGGGGACTGGGTTTGGTCATAGGATCTGGAGGATATCATGTCCAACACAAAATCTACTACTGATGTTCCATCTGAAGTTATTATAGAAACTCTGAATATAGAGGAGAATATAAGAAAACAATTGAACAGCAGCAACTGTGAGTAGATACTTTATCAATCTAAGGGAAGAGAGACACGGATGGAGGGCAAGCGAGTAGTTCAACAAGGTGAGCAGAGGTGGGCAAAGCAAGGCATTAAGTCGTGCTGGGGAAAATAATGTCAGTCAGTGGCAGTCAGTTCCTAAAGAGGCAGGTGCATTATACTTTTAAACCATGGTATCCCAGTAAAAGTGATCAAGATATTATTTGGCATGTCAGCCCCAAATGAAACTGTTTTACTCAATTAAATTTCAAATGGCTTGTTTAATTTGTAACTGAAGTCAGTCCAGCAAGTTATAGATATCACTGCACTGATAAGTGCCAAGAATATATTTGTGTATTTCCATTTGTCCACTGACTCATTCAACAAACCCGTATTGAGCATCCAAAATAAGAAAGGGATATTGGCAAACCCTGATGAAAATGCCATTGCTGAACAACATAAAGATGAGGAAGAATTAGTATAATAATTGAAATAGGACAAGGAAGATTTTCACCATAGCTAAAGACAAGCCATGCAAATTGAATTTCTGACTGCTGAAGAAACAGGGATATTGGACAATGAGCTGAGTGTAACAGTGAAACACCCCATTTATAGGTGAATATGCCATTCAGCATGAGCCACCTGGCACCCATATTATCTGGACCATTTTGCACACCTGCTCAGGGATTCATTTAAAGTGTCATTAAATGGGCAGGAGTGACTTCGTGTGTTGTCTTGGTTTTATGGTCATGAAGGAAAGCTGCAGGGCACAGGGACAGAGACTCAAGAGATGGCATGGTCTTGAATTCTGATTCTGCATCTTGGGTGCAGAGAAGAGTTTTCTCTGATCTTAAACAGTAGGGAAACCACCTGACCACTGTAGGGTAGGTTGGAGAGCCAATTTTTTGAGGAAACGTCAAAGATGTCACTTCCTTCTAATAAGCCAAATAGCATTCAACAGTTATTGAACATGAACGGGCTTGGAAATCTCTGCTAGGTCCTGGTTTGTTTGGGTGTTTCTATGATGGAGGTGTGTTTGTCTTCCTGTGGCAATGGCTTAGAGCTGCCCTGCAAGGGACTCTAATGCTTAATAAAATCTTTTTGATTATTTCATAATCAACTATCTATAGTTTAAGACTAAACGATTGCATATGCCTTCTCTAATCCAAACTCCCACACCCCCCCCCCAAAAAAAAAAATGGAGAATACTAAACATTTTTATATGTCAGGAAAATGTGGCTGAAGAATTAGGAAACATTAAACGTTGCATAAGAATGTCTCCAAGGCATCTGAACTCACATCTCTGCCACGGTGTCTCATGCCCAACCTTAATTTCCCATGGCTGTTAGACATTCTGATTGACACGTTAGTGTCTGGTCCTAGAAAGTGATGCAAGAATGAGAGATGATTTTTCTGTGTGTCCTTGAGGTGATGAGGTAGGAAAAGAGTCCTTGCCAGCACGTGGCTTGTTGCTCGCCCTTCTGTCTAATGAGGTCTGGGTTTAAGAAGGTAACGGCCCAATGTGGGATTATAAAGTTGCAAAACCTACTGGAAGAAAAGTGAAAAATAATAATAATTCTGATTGAATGTGCATATGGGCCACAAATGTGGACTTACTTAGAGCTAAGAAACAACTGCCGGGCTTGATATGAGCCAGAGAATTAAGCTTCTCAGAGAGAGGCAAGGAGGTGGAAGTCGGGATTCAGGCAAAAAACAAAGTGGTCAAGAAATGCTGCTGAAGCAAATCCAAGACAGGAAGATTTTAAAAAATTTCCTTCCAAAAAAAAATCCAAGTTTGTGAAATAACAGACAGGTTATTTAGCTTGATTTAGCCACTCCACCATGTATACATATTTCAACACAACATGTTGTGCTGGATAAATATATACAATTTTTATTTTTCAAGTAAAAAAAAAATCCCTGACTATATTTCTCAAACCTGGAAATTATTACATTTCCCCAGCAATAAAACTGACAGTAAAACATTATTTTTCCAGCCTTGGTTATGTAATAGGTGGAATGTGTTTGTTTTTATAAGCACCATTTTTAAAATAATCAGAGTTATCTGAGGGCAGCCCTTCCTTAAGCCAGGAATTTACTTGAAAGACATCCGACATGGAGAGTTACTGGGTTCTAAGTTTGGGCAGGTGGAAACATGCTTTTTCCAATAATTTCATCAAAGGCTTTCCTGTTAGGAAAGAGTATTGGAGACAGTATACAGTGGCCTTCCACGCTCCTGAGAACGTCTTTGATCAGGAGTCAGATTCCCCTTTTCATCCCCAGGCCAGTGTCTCCCATCCATCACCCTGGCTTAGTCCCTTTTTATTCCCCTGGGTCTAAGCTCCTGCACCTGGTAACTTCCTTCACCCAGAACTTCCACATACTTGACCTTGCAGGAGCATCACCAAGAATACAACTCTGCTGCCTTGCTTACGTGCAATTTGATATTTGGTTTATGACATTTCAAACTCGCAGGACAGTCAGATACATCAATCAGTGCTCTGTTTCAGGCAGACAAATTAACGTAAGCCTCTCTCTTCATATTTCTAAATTCTAGAATGAGAATACAAAAAATATGTTAAGAAATTTGAGGTGAGGCTTAAATAAAAGCAAAATCTGTCAAGCTCCCAGCACAGCAGTTGGGTCCCTGTAGCCATCTAGTTATTAACATTGCCATCTCTACACACAGTAATCTTGACTTCACCTTAGATAATTAGTAAATTGAGAAAAGAGTCCCTGTCCTGTATGTCCCATGTGTTTCTCACAGTGTCCATGCAGCAAAGGACAAGCAAGAGAGTGCATGATCAATCAACATGTTTAGTTGAACTGCATCAACGTTTGTGAAGGACATATGAAAAAAAGCATTTCAATGCATACCAACCCATGCTATGAATGTTCCTGTTTGAAGTGGAAACAAGATATTGTTTTCTTCCAGGCTACATGTAAATATTTTAGCGTTTTAAGAATATTAAAAATAAAGGGATTTTTTTTAGTTGTTTGATTAATCACAGCAAAAATAAGAGACATTTATTATTCTGTTTCAAGAAAAGTAGAACACAGAGGAGAGATTTTAAGTGTGAGTCTCAACTCAGATGTTGTAGGCGTAAAGCCTGGTGAGCAAGAACAAGTGAACATCTGTACTGTGGATGAGAGAATCGCAGGGCATCTATGGGAGAAGGGATCCCCAAGTGGGCCTGTCACAACACTGGGGGGTGGGGTGGGGGGGAGCGGCAGCTCTCGGCAGTCACGTGGTGTTGTTGACAAAGCAGTCCCAGCCTGGACCTCCTGACTCAGTCCTCCTCTCCACTGAAAGCACTTCCACGTGATTTTCCTGCCCTGACACCTGACTTTGCAGGGTCTTCGCTTACTCTGTCCGACGACTATGAAGGTCCTGCGAGGGGAGGAGCTAAAACTAGTGGGCACCAAGCAAGGGAGCAAAACTACCTGCAAAACAAATGGTGATAATCCCAGGAGCGGAGAAGCAAACGCTAGGAAAGGGACTGGTGGCGTGGGAAGGAGGAGGCTGTGTTTTGTCCTTTAAAAGGAGAAAGCCAGATGGTGGTGTCCGTTGGTGTGAAGGCAGCACTCGGCAGACAGATGAGGCCTTTGGAACCACTTCTTTGTCTCTCTCATCAGTGGAAAGCCGTATTCTAGACCCTAAACAAAATGGTCCTCTCCTTCTGAGCCTGTGTCCAGATGCTGATTCATAATGGGCCGAAGCCATCATTATGAGTGCAGAACTTTGGAGTTGCAGGCTCCAGGAGCTGGGGAGCATCTCGGTGGTAGCTCTCTGCACAGGGAAGCGGCTGGGGCCATACTTCGCAGGCTCCACAGCTTCACCTTTGCTGTCCATATGTCCTGAAAGGTCTGGGAAAGGTCTCTTGGTCAGCTGTCAGTCTCACTCATCCCCCTCCTGCTCTTTTTTGAGAAAGTCTGCTAGGCACTGACTATCCACTTGTGTGTCTCTTTCCCTGTTTTTTTTTTTTTTTCTCCCCCTCTTCCCACCTCTCCAAAGCCCAGAACACTGGCTGTTTAGTTGTGGTAAAAATCAATTCAGGGTCCTTTTATCTCCACGTTAAATCCCCATAGCCAGCTGTTTTTATATGGAAGTCCCCACAGGCTGGGCTTGGTCTAGTGACCATTTGCAAGAAAACAAAGGGAGAGAAAAAGGCTGATGATGGCAGCTTTGGGAGGTGGGTAGAGCAATTCAACACGGGGGGTGGTGGTGTGGGGGAGTGGGAGGGTGGAATTAAAAGATGGCATTTCCATGCAGCCATAAAGAAAGACCTCAGGATCCTCCTGTCCTTGAACAATAAAGGCTCCTGCTAATTTTAACCAGAGTCTGCACTGAAAAACCTGCCGCTGACTGTGAGTCACCCTTCCTCAGGGAATAGGAGGTGGGGAGGGTGGGAGGTGTGTGTGTGTGTGTGTGTGTGTGTGTGTGTGTATGTGTGTGTGTGTGTGTGTGTGTGTCCGCGTGCATGCGCACGCGTGCACATCAGTGTGTGTGATCTCACAGTGCCCAGAGCCCTGGAGATCCTAGAACACTTCAGTAGCACAGGCCAGATTCATTAAAAATCCTGGCTACAGGCCAGCAGTTAAAATTGAAGCAGCATATTTATTGCATTTTGTTCAAATAAATTTGAAAACGTGTGAATCATATTCCTCAGAGAGACTGGGAGAAGAAGTAAACAACATCAGGCTAATACTTACAAGCCGCGGCAGCGAGAGAACAAAGATACAGAAGGTTCCGCCACCACAGGAGCTCTGAGATGCCTGCCCTCCAGGCAGGGCTGAGGGGCTGTGCTTCCCTTAGCGCTTTCCCTGTGGCTCAGTCCTGGCCTTGGTGTCACCTGAGGGTAGGGGCTCTGCCCTCCGCCCTGGGTTTTTCAGTGACACCCGGGCTTCTCCCATCCCGCTTTGCGGGAGTGTTGTCTCCCAGACACTGAACCTGCCATCCTGCCATCCGGGTCCCAATGGCAGCTGCAGAAATTAGATTCAATTACGGGTCTTCCTAAAATAGTACATAAAGGAGAATCTCCCCCTCCCCTACAAGTCTAGTCTCTGTGACACTCAGCAAGAGCTCAAACTCATTATTTTTCTCTAGAAAGCAAAATAAAATAGCTGGTCAGCTCTGCCATGCCTGGGCTCTGATTTCTTCTGTTGTTTGGTATCTTTCAGTGAGGCTCTGAGAGCCTGTTTTAGTATAATTTCTTCATAGGTGGAGACTGGACTTCTGGCCTCAATTTCTTTAAGTGTAAATGCTAATAGCTCATTTTACACGGGCTGATTGAATGAGGTGCCTTATGGAAACCCCTAGCTCAAGAATATAATTTCATGACCCAATGTCAAATCTCTTTTCTTTCTCTCTGTTAAAGATAATTTATGGACATAAATATGTAGTACTTTGCACCTATTTTTCTCTGTGCAATCTGAAATTGTTTCTATAGTATATTTTTGCCACTGACTAATGCCTCACTGCTTTTTATTATGCACACTCGTTCTGGGTGAAACACTGACTAAAGTTATATTGACAAGTACACAGTGCTGTGTAACACTCTTCTCTCACTTATGAAAAAGATTCTTTATGCAACTCCAGTGCCTCCTGACCTGGGTGAGGTATGTGGAAACTCGCTGATGGTCATCCCAGAAGAGGAAGTGCGTACCTGATACATTTGCAGGAACTGGAACCAAGAGCACTTTCAGGCACTTTGCATATGGTTACTGAGTTAGATTCTTAGGCAAACATTTCACGGTGACAGGAGTAAAGGCATTAGCTGCTGGGCCTAGGTAATTTTCTAAATTGAGGACAGTGTGAGATGACCTGATACCCCCACAACCCATCCTGCTCTGATTCCTGAGAGTGGAAAGTGGGACTGACACTTGGGATGTTGATCTGACTCTAGTACTTCCATAGCCACTCAACCCCAACTCTGAGTCACTTCTTTCTGCTCTCTGTACCCTGGGCCCTGCTAACCTGGGAGGCTTAATCTAGACTCTAGGAACTTCATCCCCCAGCCCGAGAACACTTGTCATCGATGCGGAAACCTTTGGTTTTCAGTCAGAGGCCAGAGAAGTTGCCCAATGGCTACCTCAAACTTCTTGTCTCATAAAAGTGCAGGTAAACAGCAATAAGCAATAATCGGCTTGTGGGCATGCTATGACAGGGCACTTCCTGTATTAACACAGTTCACAGTGATAAGAAGTTTATTTACTGGAATATTTTATTAATTCCTCTTTTAGCCTATTCTATTCTATTCTACTTTATTATTCATTCATTTATTTATTTATTTACTTATTTATTGAGAGAGGACCTTGCTTTGTAGTCCACATTGGTTCTGAACTCACCGTGCAGCCCAGGCTAGTCTCAAACTCATGGTAATCCTCCTGCCTCTGCCTCCCAAGTGCTGGGATTATACACCTATGCTATCATGTCTGGTTTATGTGATTCTGGGGAATCAAACTCAGGGCCTAAAGCTTGTTATGCAAGTGCTCTCACCACCATGACATTCCTCCAGCCCCTCATTATGATTTTATAGGGGGAAAACTAAGGCCAAGGAAGAATAAGTCAGCCACCCTTTGTTCTCACAATAATAGAATGGTGGAGTTAGAATCTGAATGCACACAGATAGCCTAAAGCTCCTACTTGGAAAGAAAAAAAAAAAAAAAAAGAAAGAAATGCCACGTAGTCTTGGCTTCTGGTCCCTCACGAACTCCACATGCTGTAGTAGCCTTTACGTTGTTGTGTCCCCGAGTGTGTGCCAAAAGATGATTTAGTAAGCAGCTACTGGACCACATGCTCACAGTAAGCTGAGCTGAGTTTCTTTGTTTAACAACAGCATATTTATTAATTTATTCTTATCTGTATGGACCCAGTTACAAGGGGTTAAATTAAAATATGCTGCCCAGATCCAAGAGCAAGAGGACACATGTGAATAATGTTGTCACGACGGGAATGTGCCCTGATTCATCTGAGTGTGTCCTCCTTTCCTCCTTTCATGAATGAAGGCAGGTCAGAGCTAGGGATGACTTGGTGGCAGAGCCAACTGCGTGACATGGGTGTAAAGCCAACTCCTCTGAGATTCCTTAAGTCTCTACCTCCATGCAGCTAACTGCATGAAGTACAGTTGTTTCTGGGTGTATGGCCACGAGCTGTCCTCACTGATGTCCTCACCCTACATCTTGGCTGCTGACCAGGCAGCAGACGCTGGTCCTCTTGCCGCTCCCACTAGGGTGAACTTGAGTCCTGATGTTTGATGATTCATTTTACTATGCTATCTTAGAATTCACTAAAAGCTTCTTCCAAACATCACTTGCTTGCTGAATGAAAGAATGAAGGAGTTACTGAATTAAATCAGAAACTGAGAAGAAATCAAGTTGTTTAAACACATTGGTGGATTTCCAAAGGTCTTAGATACCACAGGCCTCACTAAAGCAAATTTTAAAAAACAGATTTAGAGAAAACTAGTGAGTGACTTGTTTGTTAGCCATAACTTAGAGGTTCAGACCATAGAGCACGACCAGAGATGCCTGCTAACTCATCTGAGGCCAGGCCACTGACTGGGCATACCCTGCACCAGGTAGTCTGCAATTATCAAGTCTGGGAAAGATCTGTCAAGAGTTTTGCTGGACTGAGGAAATCGGACTTCCATAGCCTCACTTATGTCAAGTGCTATCAAGTGTAGAGCAGTTAGTTAGGTTTGAAAACCAAAGGGGTCACTCCTGGTCTTCTCCAAAATAACTCAACTACTGAGAATGTAGAGTGTAGGGCCACTGAGGCCAGCACCAATCTTACTCTCTACTACTGGGAGTTCTCAGCCTCGAAGCTGTCTGCAGGATGCCTTATCAAAGCGCCAGCTCTACTCCCGCACCACCCAGAATTGTAGGCCAAGAGTATCATTCACATTTTTAGTTCTATATGATGCTTTGACCTTTGGGGATTTATTGACACAGAAGAGACTGTTCCCTCTGGTGGCACAGCTAACTTTTAGAGATTGCACAGTATGCCTCTAGCATGCAACTTCTATGTGCAAACTAACCCATACAAAGCCCATACTTGACAACAGCCTCCTTTGGGAAGCTTTTCTGGTTGAGTGACTATTGTCATGCCTTAATGTCACCTCAGCATCAGGGATCAGACAACTAGGGGGTAATTGTTACACGCAGAAGCGTGCTGAAATTGTGCAACTAGCCAATTCCAAATCTGCTTAACCAGTTTCATCTATTCCTCCTTTTCACTTTTTCATTGCTGGGACAGAATACCAGAGTACCTGACATCCACAACTTAAGGGAGGAAAGATTTATTTTAGTTCAGTTTCAGAAGGTCTCAGCCCATGCATGGGTGGGCAGCTGGGAAATGGCAGAGTCACATGGCAGGGCTGGAGCTGGAACCCGAGCTCCCAAGACAGAGACACTCACAGCACAGTGGAACAAGACCAGTTTCCGAGGAGGGGTGGAGCCAGCACACAGCCTCTTCAGGTCACACTCCACACCTTACCCCTTGCATCTAGGCCCCACTTCCTTCCAGTATACAGTATCCGTAGGTACATGAGGCTTTGGGGGGACACTGGAGATCTAAACCACAACACCTTCTCATGAAAACTGCAACAAACACGCTGGCCCAGGCTTCTCCCTCATTCCTGTGCTTCCGGACTGATATTGGTGCTTACTCATGTGGTGCTGTGTGATATTCCATTGCCATGACTCCTGTTTCTAGGAATCTATGAGCATAAACTTCTTTTATGAACATCTATGTTCACACCTCTTACCATGTATGGTAATCTTCTTTCCCATTTTATTATTGTGTATACATGTGATAACGTTTACATAGAACTTGAGTGTTTTGTGCACATATATATCACATCAAAATTACAAATATCTTCTTGTTGACCCTCCTGCATCCTCCCCCTTCCCATATGTGTTAGTTAATCTCAACTGTCAACTTGACTACATTAAGAACCTCTGGGAGAGGCGGTTGGATTATGGAGATACTATACTACACTTATCCCTGGATTAACTCACTGATGTTCATAGCGGAATGTGCTGTGTGAGGTGGGGCCCAGCTGGGCAGTGAGAGGCCCTGAGAGCGTGCCTGTGGGGGCTGTATCTCTCACTGACATTCTTCTCCTGGGCTCTACTTCCCGGCCACCATGACATGGGTAGTTTTGCTCCACCATGCCCTTTCCACCATGATGTTTCACCTACATCATGGACTAATACCTCTAGAAACATTAGGCAGATAAATCTCCCTAAGTTATGGATACCAGATATTTTCTCTAGCAATTGTAAAGCTGACTAATATATCATATATACTTAAAGCAAATTTTGAGTCTGCTTGATTGAACCAGGTTTCAGGTCTACTTGTCCTCAATTCTCCTGATAAAAAGTGGAGACTGAAAGGGAAATCATGTGTTCTACCATTTCTGGAATATTTAATGTGAGCCAAGATCTTCATTTTATTTTATGTTCATTAAATTTTTATGCTAGGGTTTTTATTTAACTGGCATGTTTATTTAAAAAAAAACCTCTAAAGTGTTTTTGATAATTAATATTAATAACCTGTAGCAATAAAGAATTACAAAGAGATACAAAGAATTACTAGAACTTGGATTATTTCCCTTAATTCGCACCGTATCTATTGTTCCCAAAGTATAGCTGCTTGCTGAAGACCGCACAGCTGGACAGAGGTGGCACTCAGACCCAGGAGTCCAAATGTTGAGGCAGCTCAAATAACGTGTGCATCACGAGGGGCAGCCACGTATGGCAGCAGGGCTCAGAAAACCGCTTAGACTAACTGACAGGCCTGGTCTAGAGTAGCCCAACACAAACGCTGGTGTGCAAACTGGCTGCTGGGCAGCAGACTTTGTTATCCGGTCCCCAAGGGAAAGAGGTTGCATTGGGATGTAAATTAAGAATGGCACTGAGGTCACTGTTTAATTCAGCCCCCCTCAACCCTTAATAAAACTTTGTGGATGGAGGCAGCAAGGGCTACTTCCTTATCTAGCACCTGGAATATAATCCCTGCCCTATTCCTGCTACGCTACTCTGTGGTGTCTGGGTCTCTGGGGCTGTTGCTTTGAGTGTTTCCATTCTGGAGGGATCTGTCCGGATGAACTTGCTGGTTTATTTGTTTAATCACTGACCAGATCTTTATAGGGGCCATCCCTGGCTCCATATTGTGTCCATGTCAGGGTTACTACACCCATATTTTCAGTGTAAGTTTGCTTCAGTCTAGAAATCAAAAATTCTAGCATCCCAGTTTCAATCAAGTCAGAGTCAGATCTGTGATTTGTGTTTTCACATGTTTATATCTTATTTAGCCTTAACAGACTGTAATCCTAGAACTGTGCTGCATATTTCGTTGGCATTCCCAGAGCAACCATATCAGTAAATTGTTTGGTTTTACTTGATCACATGAATTATGTCATCTTACTGAACAGCATATGTAATCCCAGCATCATGCAGTTATAAAATTACCATTTAAAATTAGAGAGCTTAACTTTCCTTCAGATCCTTGCATAAGTCCATACCAGCAATGCTAGCCATGCTCTTGAAAAATTACTTAACCCCCTTCAGCCCAAATCCTCTCATCTATAAATATTAATAGTGTTAAACTATAGGTTTTTAAAAAATAGGAAACAAATAAGCAAAATGAATATGTTTTTACAGTTACGCAATATTTAACACAAAATCCAGCATACAGTGAATGCCGGGTTGGTGTTTAGCAGTACTGTTTTTATTTTCTGATGGCTGTGAATTAAGGAAAGGGGGGACAGTACTCTCGAAGTAATTTCCTTAGTACCACCAAAGAGCAGCAGCAATAACCCATGCTGTTCTTAGGTTTGAAAAAAGAAATTTCTAGGCTGTCTTCATGTGTGCTTAGTTATTTGTTCAAGAAATTAAAATACATTTTTATATACTCACGAGCCAAAAACATCACAAAACATGTCATCACCTAAAAAGTTACAGAAAAATAGATGTAAGAAGCATGTGTGTGTGTGTGTGTGTGTGTGTGTGTGTGTGTGTGTGTGAGAGAGTGCGTGCACATGTACATAATTTGGGGATTATCACCTTTTATGAACTTCCTCTTATATTGGAACGGATCAGTTGACAGACCATTTAAGATGTGAAGTTATCTATATGACAGGTGTAAATGCATCAGATGAATTTTAGCCAAAGTGATTTTGGACCCAGAAATTTGGTTTTCCTTAATGCTCCGCTCAGCCAAGATCTCTAGGAGCTACAGTAATTCACACCAAAACAGGCTTTTTTTTTGTGGGGCCGGAGCAGAAGGTGACAGGAGCCTGCAGCTGACAAGCGTGTGCAGAAGGAAGGGGATGTGGTGGTGAGGTGGAGGTGCTGCTTCAGCTCAAGTTTTTCCTTTCCTTTTCCTCCTGCCATGCGCAGTAACGGACCATCTCAGGCGGGGGCCTGTGGTTAGCAGACATTGATCTGTGTACCAAAGGCACGACCACAACCGATGAGAGGAAAAACATGTGATTAATCAGTTCACTGGCAACTCGAAACAAAAACAGGGGCTAGGAGGAGGCATGCGCGGTCTGACGGGCTGGAAAGGACACAGTGCAGGGACTCAGGCGACCTGACCTGACTTGGAGTTCCTAGTGTCTTAACATTCTTGATATATAGCCAAGCAAGTCTCTGTGGGCCTTTGCTTATACAGAACACAGACCGGGCTGGCAACTTCTAATCTGTTTCACTTAGTCACAGAGGTTCAAAGATTCTACGTGTAAATTTCTGTAAACTATACAAACACAAACATGAGCTATCAAATGAATGAAAGCAATACCTTCCTGGGGTTGTAAATATATTAGCCAAGGCCCTAAGCAAACCCATGAATGATAATTGGATTGAAGGACGACAAATTAAAAAAAAAGTACCTCAGGAAAAATAAAGCAAGAAGCATGTTACAATCTTCATTACCCTCTGAAAGTCACTGCTACCACTGAACCTCCTGCTGAGGTTATATTATGCCGCATAAAAGCCATCACAATCATTATCTCCCACCGTGGGGGACGCAGCTCCACTCTCTGCTTCAGACCACATTCATCAGAGAGGAGGCCATATCTCTGAGGCAGAACTGCTAACCTGGCATGCACCTGGGTTGCCACGGGGAATCTGGCAGTCAGCACCTGCGGCTGCAGCTGCTAACCGAGCTTCCCTGTTGGCAAACACCAAAAAGCATTTTGTGAGTGAAGTTGGCTATAGGGCCCAATGCTGAGAGCGGCTCTCCTCCTGGTGCCCTGTAGGTACAGCTGGCAGCTGGGGGGAACACATTTTTTGCTTCCTCCTGTCTCAGAACATGACTTCTGAGGAGCCCTCACTAAAAGGGATGTTGCCGCCACAGTGTAAGGTGGCAAATGGGTCCCTAGTCCCCACTGTTTTCTCATTTGTGGAAGATAGCTCAGGAATCAGGCACCATAACGCGCCCCATAGCCAAGGGAACACTAGCTGTTCAGCACATCCCTTCACCTCGTTGCTATTGGAGCCATTGTAAACATGTGTCAGATCCAAAATCAACATGGACAGAAAAGAAAGGAGGTGGACCTGGTCTCCTCTTTACCCGACAGGAGAAATGCCACTTCCTAGGCGTTGCCAAGAGTTGACGTCTATAGGACAGTCAGGACCTCGCCATTAGCTATTAGACAGAGAATCCAGGGGATTTCGGGATGACTTTTTGCTCTACCTCATAAGTTGAAGTGTGCATAAATGACCCATTTTGAGGATTAACCTGGCTGCAGATATCTCAGGTATTTTTCCAGAAGTCAGAGCTACTAAACAGTTGGCTCTAGAAGTAGAAACCTGATTGGTGAAATTCCCAAGATTTTATTCTTTGAATCTCTGCAAGCTGCTTCTTTTGGAGAGAAGAACAGGATGTGATCTTTATATCACCATTTCCCAGAGAGCAGAGTTCTGGCTGCTCTTCACAGGAGGACATCCCATTTAATTCTGGGATGTGGGTGGGAGAGAAATGCAAATTAGAATGACATTCATCAGACCTTGATGAACATACCTGCTCTGATAAACACCACACACATAATTTTAGTACCAAGCTTCTGGCCAAAGCTAGCAGGATCTCTGTACATCATCACTGAGACGCTATGCTTTTATACTCCACACTGAAGACACCAGTGAAAAAATTCTTTAGTTCCCTAGGGACAAGATTGAGTTCACTTGATGCTTCTTTCTCAGATGATGAGAGATAAGGAGGGGTCGTTTGTCAAATGAGGCCTAAAGAGTTATCTTGAGCTCTCTCGGAGCCATCCTCTTATTTACACATATTGTAGAGCTCTGGACCTCTTGAGAATTTACGGGAAGCCTCAAGAGTCAGTTCAGATGTTGGGAAACTGGCTTTGATAACTCAGACACTCTGAAATTGCCTTTGCCATGTTTCGCGAGGTTCTGGCAGTCATTCCTGGAGAACATTCGAAGTAAATACCTGGATTTCAGATCTTCTGGTCACAGAATTAACAGACCACTTTGATTTTTAGGTCAGAACTATTGTTCAACCGGGCTACTTTTCCACCCTTAGAATAGCCTCAAAGTTCTCTGGTTCCTGTGGGCTTCAGGAAAGAATTTGGACCCAGTAGAGATAAAATACAGACAGCTGACTCAATTTGGAAATAAAATTTTCTTTCTTTTTTTTTTTGAGTGTTCTCAAGTATCGATATCTCCAGGTTATATGTGTAACCAAATCCTCATGAATGTGAAAAGCAGGAGAAGGAAAAAACTTAGAACTGTAAGGCAGGAAAATCCTGCCAGGAGAGACCCAGAGTCCATGCCTTGGTGTGAAGGACGCATGTAGGTACGTGATGAAAGGGGGCTGGCGAGGATGCAGAAAAACCATCTGGAGGCCTTATAGACTTACAGACTTTATCTGAAAGGCTCTCAGAAGCCAATGCAAGTTTTTGAGCAAGAGAATAATAATCAAAGCGAGGCTTTCAGTGTCATTAGATGCACTTTGTTCCCTTTCATCAATAAGCCCCTGAAATGCATATTGTCTTAGGAGTTAGCATACTTAGAGAAAGACGGAATGAAACAAATGGGCACTTGTTAAATGCAATATATTGTTATAGCCAAAGAGGTACATATAACGACTGCATAAAAGAAACATGGCCTACCAACCAGAGTCATCTAGAAATAGAAACTAATTTGGGAAAAGACATCTTGGGTGTGGCAGATATTTGTTGTCTGGAGATAGGTAGAATGCTTACTCTTCCACGAGTAGCACAGGGGAATCCCAGAGTTTCCTGAATTTTGTGGTGTCTGATAAAGTTTATAACTGAGAGAAATGGAGCACATTTTGATAGAACTTCCCAAATGATAATCTTTTTTTAACAAGATTATCATAACATAACAAACTGCCCTCTGCAGTTTCACTAGGAATTAGACCCAAGGGAGATACACCATGTAATCATGGCTTTACATTGTGATTCTGATCAATCAATGAACTTCTTATGCTGCACGCTTTACTTGGTGCAACAGAATCCTCATGACTGTAAGGTGTTTGAAGGCAGGAGCATACAGGGAAGGGCCATGGGTCAAGAAGTTAGAGTGAGGACTGATACATCTCTGAGCTAAGGAATATCGGAAACTGCCAGATACTTCTAGACATGGGGCAGAGGCATCAACAGAGCCTTCCTCAACATGAACCAACCCTGGAGCTTGGAACTTTTGTCTCTGAACTGTGAAACAATGTCTGTTGCTTCAGATCTCTAGCTGGTGGCCCTAGCAGACACACAGACTCTGCACAAACCTAAAAGACACACTGAAAATAAAAGATAGTGGAACTCAATAATAGTGGTATTGTGTCAAAGTAGAAATGTTCTGGTTAGGCAAGTTCTTAAGACCTTATGGAAGAAGGCAGGCACCAGTCAGGCAATGAATACCGCTAAAGCCCATTCCCTCATTCATTAGGCTGCAAGGGATTGTGTTCTGTGCACACCAACGGTGGTGAAAGAGCTGGCACTTCTTTTCTTGAGTCATATTTTATTCCATGTCTTCTACATAAAGCCCTAGCTCAGAACTGGTGTTAAGTTTTTGGAAGCTGACCTGGATGATCTAGTCATTCCTTGACAAACGTAAGAGTCTGTTGAGTCTATGACACTACAGGACTGGTGTATGTACCATCTGGAGCAAGGAATACCTCTGGGGATGGAGGCCAAATATTTTTGTGCTCAACTTTCCCATCAGTAAAATCACTATTACTTCTTTCACTTATAATGAGCTGAAGGATATTTTGAAAATTACCTTAAATTGGGAGGCTTTAACAAGTCATTTTTTTTTTTAGTAAACTTAAAGGAAATTAAAATATGACTAAGTAGTAAATTGAAGTTATTTTATTGTCACCATAACATTTGTCTTGAGTAGGGGTGATCGGTGGTGTCTGTCACAGTATTGATTTCATTACTTCACTGATATATGGTGGTAAAACTCTCATAGTACTCTGCAGACCACTGAGCTGCTTCTGCCTGGTTCCTTTTAAAATAACAGTCACAATCCATAAAATTTCTTGTCCCATGCTGGGTATATTTCTGGTGTGTCCCTGATCATGATGATGGCGAGGCTTATCGGGATCGTCCCCAATGTCAATTAATACTGTTATAAAAAGGACATTGGTTGTGAACTGAAGGAAGAAAACCACTCTCTAATCTAAGCAGAAAAGTCAGGGGATTGAGCTTTACACTTCAGAGACTCTGCAGGGTCCAGCAGCTGAGAGAAATAAGCTCTCATCCTTGAATGAAGTTTGTGATTTTACTGCCTGGGCATGTAAAGAAATCTATTACAAGCTGGGTACAACCAGCTTTCCATGCCAAAGAGAGGGAAGTGTGGTAAAAACCCAGTTAAGCATTGGGTTAGATCTCAGGAGATTGGATTTTATACTTGTTGTATTTCCATATAACTGGACAGTTGCCCAAATTCCCAGGGTTCCTGTTTCCTTTCATGTATGCTAGTCAGGACACCCCATCCAATTAACATTGTTTGATTCAACAACAGGCAGATAGTTGTACAATAATAAGGATTATAGAAAGCGCGGGTGGCAGAGATGCTGTGCGTCTCCTATGTGTTGTACAGAGGAGGCTACGCCATGCCCAGAGTAAAACACGACCAATCTTTACAACAAGGATTTTGGAATTGTAGAGAAGATGAATTTTGGGTGCCAAGGGCATAATCTAGTTGGAGAATTCCTGGTTTCACATTATGGATCAAAGCAACCCACAGTAATTGGCTTCTATACAAAGTCTTGCTCAAAGGATGTAGGAACATATATGCCATTTTCTAGAACAAAATTATACCCATATTTATACCATATCCTGCCTTGATTTTTGCCAAGTTGTATTTGGTTTGGTCCAGGTTTCTCTATTTTAGCACTTTTGGCATTTAGATAAGATACTTCGTGTGTCTTGCCTTGTATGTTAAAAGAAAGTTTCATAGCATCTGGGGCCTCTAATCTCTCAATACCAGTATAAGCCCCCATTTAGTTGAGATAAAAATGTTTCCCGGTGTTGGTAAATATATGCAAGGTAAGCCAATATTACTCCCAAAAGAAAGCTGATGCTCCAGTGGGAGACTATCTTATGGAAGGACTATGTATATCCAAATCACAAAGCAAAGGTTAAGAAAGGTCACCCTTCCTGAATGTGAAGAGTGATATCACACTAGACTTTTGGAATCAATAGATATTTGGGTACTTATGCAATTAACTCTTACAAAAGTTTAATACAAATTGCTTCCAAATTATTGCTGCCTTTATCACTTTTATAGCATCTCCATTCTTCTAACATCCACTGAAAAAGAAAGTGGGATCTTCTATTGGATTCATAGAAGGATGGCTTGACAAAGAATATGCAGGTGGTCTACTTGCTGTTTAACATGCTTGCAAAGAGGAGCAATTCCTGTGAGGCTGCAACCAATGTGGACATGGCCACATAGCCAGATCATGATAGACAGCTGTCTAATCATGCTTCTTAAGTAGGACAAGTCTCACTGAGATGGCTGGGACAGACAGATGGCACACAAATTTAATTATTCATCCCAAAGATACTGTCCTTGTTCAAATGTCACTTGATGTTTGAGACCATTAGAACCAGATGGTAAACCAACATACTAAGGCAGTCTCAGAATCCTGTAGCGGTCATGGTTGGAGAGCTACAGAATACATTGACTTACTTGTGTTGTGCACAGATGAAGATAATGTCTGAAAAACACATATATAGGGAATTATACATTTTTATTGCCAAAGGATAAAGATTTTCTCTGAAAGTATCAAAAATATTTATAAGAAAATGTAGACAAGTCTCTGGAGGCAAATTCAGAAATACCACAAAATATTTTGAGTAACAGCAGCTTTGTAGAATGTGGTATATTGAGAAAAGGCTCTACACATTTGTTTAAATATATATTTGCATATTATATTACCAATTTGGGCTTACCTGGTTACTCAGTGTCATGTCTGATATATAAGAAAGCATTCATTTTCCATCTCTGACCCAACAACTCAAGTCCTGAACTCCCAATCTCCAAAGAAGCAGTGAAAAGCCAAGGACTCCACCACCCCAAGTTAAAATTGTGCTTCCGCTGAACTCCCCAGGATCACATTTTCTCTGACTCCTAAAAAGTGCTCAGTAAAGATGAAGAGAAGCGACACATTTCCATAGTAATGAACAAAGTACAATGGCACCATGTCAGGTGACACTGCTGCTAGGTCTCAGCACTACGGAGAAGCGTCCGCAGCACGCCAGCAGGAATGGGAGGCTGTCGACACAAGGACACAAGGGTGAAATCCACATAATAACAAGCACCTAGAAATTGGCATTGCGAACGGAAGAATTTATCGGTTTATAAACCTAATTATAAAAGACATAGGATGTGGAGAGAAGTGGTGAAGAAAAAGAGAAGATGAAGGAGGAACCTGTTCCATTTCTGCCTACCATTAATACCACCAAAATAAAACCAACCTCAAATGAACAGCAGGAGCCGTGTCTAGGCAAACATGGATTCCAGGGGAGACCAGGCCCGCGTTTAAAAAACAGGACCATTTGTTTTGGGAGAAATGTTGTGGGCTCATCCTTGATTCTAACATGTCCAAAGGCTCAAGGATCTAATCTTGATAAAAAACATAAAAACACTATCACCTCCCCCCCCCCCCCCCCCCCCCCCCCCCCCCCCCCCCCCCCCCCCCCCCCCCCCCCCCCGCCACCCTCACCACCTCCATCTCCTGTTCATATCCCAGGCCTGAAAGATGGGATTCTACTGGGAATTTCTGCAAGGCTGGTTTCTGCCTTTCTTTTGTCAGTGTAGCTGTATGGTAGAGAGGGATGGGCACAGGGGCCATGAGCTCCTGAACTGAGCCACAGTGGAGGGCTGTGGGAGGGCTGGTCTCCTCAAAACGAGAGCGATGTGTGGGAGTGAAGCTTTACCTGGGAAGCCTCTCAGGTCGACTGCTCAGATCGGTGGTATTTTTAGGTAGCTTACTGTCACGATTCGTTGTCTTTGGTGAGGGAGCCGTAGAAAGTGCACAAGATCTAGAGATACAACGAGAAGTCCTGGCTAACTCTGCATCTCATTCACTCACGGATGTCACTGTGTCTGGGACAAGTTTCCTGAGGATCTGCATGGTCTCCCGAGGGTTAGCTGAGCAGGCAGGCAGTCTGGTAGAAAGTATACAGGGTTATTTAGGGACCTGTGCTCTTTTTCATTTTCTCCTGATTGGGTAATCTGGGTATGTCACCTATCCCTTCTAAACATGTATTCCTAACTGCAAAAGAGAAAAATAATATCTTTGCTGCAGAAGATTTGCAAGACATGTAAATGAGCACACATCTGAAAGGCCTAGCCTACAGTGAACAGGGGAAATGTAAGTTCCTTCCTGCTTCAATCGCCTTGGAGAATGTCAGACTCAGGAGGTGAAGAGTTGGAAAAGCCCGTGAAACACATCTGTCTCAGCCTTTTCAAAGAGAAGTCACTTCTATGGGCTCCTTGCTATCAAAATCTGAGCTCTGTTGGAACAGAGGTCACGCAAACTGCTCTCCTACCTTGAAAACTTACTGTGAGCCAATGATGGCCTCATTATTTTCTACTGTTGTCAAATACTGAACTTAACCTCAACAGCAAAAACAACGTTCATTCTTATTTCACAGCAAATGTTGGCCTAAGTTTTTTAGAAAATTTAATTCTCATCACACCCAATAAGGTAGGAATTAACCTTGTTCACATTTTACAGCATTTACAGCAGGGAAATGGAATGAGTGGTTATGTGACTTTAAAAGTTTAACTTAGCAAATGAGAGAGCTGAGACTTGAACCCTCGTTGGTCTGATTCCTAGTTCATTCCGGGCTGCCCTGCTGTGCTGTAGCTCAAGTGTGAAATGCAAGGTTGGATTCAAAAGAGGTGATTGGCCAATGGAGCGTGAATGGATGCAGGAGCACAGGCTCATGTGCTAAGGAAGCATCCTATTTGGAATGTAGAAAGGACTGCTGCAGTCCCCATGTTGCTGGAGTCCCACTGTTAATGTTCCCTGGCCTCTTCTAATCCAGACCTGCTTTAGACAAATTGTGTGTGTGTGCGTGCACACATGTGCTTGCATGTGCATGTTTTGTGTGCATTTACAGCGATGAACTTTTCAGAAACATCTTACTTACTTTATAAAGTCTTAGGTTATATTCCTTTTTAATTTTCTTTGCTTTCTTTCATTTTTTTCCAAAGAGAAAATTAAAAGACGAAAAGCTAGAAAGTTTTGAGGGGTTTCCCTATCAAGCCTGGAATATATGTGTGTATTTTCAAATTTAAAGATTATATTTAGCAAGCCTTTGACGCATCCATTTTGAACAGATTTGATGTGGGTATGGAGCTTTGTAGGAACCCACAGACCTGTAACATCCTGTTTCTAGGCAGGGGAATGTGCAGAAGGCTTCAGGGCAATCTATGGTTCTCCCAGCATCCTGGTTGTTCATTGTGGCTCCTGCTCTGCTCCCAGAACTGGGTCTTATCCCTGGATCTTTTCTTTCCTTGCCCTGCCCAGTGATTTGACCTCATTGTTAAGTAGCCACTTGTCTGTCTAAGTCTGAATCTTTTGCATGGGCTCCCCAGCAAATAAGACCAGCCTTCTGCTACATCCTCTCCTGGGGGATGGGTGTTGTGGTTTAGAAGCCGAGCCTAAGCAGATTCATCCCAAATTAGATATCTCTTACTTAAACATCATTTGAAACCATTTGTCAGCCTTCATGGCAGTGGTGCGGCTGGAGTGCAGTGTAACCAGGGGAGGCAGGCGTGCCGGCAGACATTGTTGTATAATGTAGCAATGCACTTTGGCTGAAAGAATATTGACAACTCTGATCCCAGGCTTAAAAAAGGGAAGACCAACATGCTATTTCCGTTTTGCTTATTCTCCTTTTCTCTCACAGACACCTTAATTTGGCTGTCTTTCATCTCACTACGATCACTCACAAGCTATTTTGGAGTGTAAGCTACCAGTGGCAGGGCACAACTATCATCTTATTAGTCTCCCTGTCAATTGTTCATCACTACACGATGCAGATTTATATTCTTAAAAATGCTGGTGTGTGCTCTGGGAGGCTGTGCACACACAGACAAATAGAGCCAGCCGGTATGAAATGGATTATCCAGGCCAGCTAATTTTAGCAATGCAGGCAAACTAATAACTATTATTTTCCCTTTTATGAGGGAGCATTTAGCAGAGGGGCTGCCAGGAGTTATCTGAGAAGTCGCTGTAACTTGCAATCCCATTGTGCCTGTGTAGACCAAGCTCCAAGTGTATGATCCATTAATATCAGAAAAAATACTCCCTGTGAAATGAAAGCACCCTGTGTGTGACCCTGGATTCTTTCTGGGTAACACGTAATAGATAATGTTAAGATTGCAGACTTCTCACCCGCTCACTCTCATGGCACAATAAATACAATATTGAGAGCTATATAAAAATAATTGAAGTTATATGTCTGCACCTTCAAAGTGTCATTCTTAAGATGAGTTCTGGGTGGTCTTTTAAATGTATAATTATCAACAAACCAAGACTTACTGGCAACTTTTTGTTCTCACCTCAGTCACCCCCATCAGGCTGAAAAGAAGTATGCCACATGAGGTTACTCTTGAGGAACTACTCATCTGGCGACAGAGACCTGACTATCAGATAATTTGGAACCACACCATGCATGTATAGATTTCATAGTGATAAACAGAGCTACAGAAGTAAAGAGAGAGAGAGAGAGAGAGAGAGAGAGAGAGAGAGAGAGAGAGAGAGAAACAGGGAGAGGGAGAGGAAAAGGTAGAGGGAGAGAGAGAAGCAATGCCTTCCATGAGCTCAAACAGTAGGATCTTCCTTACAGAGGAATGAGGCTCTATAGAAGCTGGAAGAAGATATAGCATTCATAGCTGTTTATTGTCAAGAAACAAGATTCTACCCCTAAATATATAAGGTTAACATTAATGGCACCAGATGTCATTAGCAGGGATTCAGCTGACTGACTGGACAGCTCTTGTCATATCTTTTTCCTCGTCAAGCTATCAAATCTGACAAGTCAGAATGGTAGAGTAACAAATGTTTTCTGTTAGGTTTATTTCAGAGCTACTTCTCATAAAACAGCAGTAACTGATATTGTTTATGGAGTTCCAGTACTGTAGTGGCTTCACCATAAATCAATATCCCTGTGGGCCTACTTCCTGTCTCCAGTGCTTCCCACTATCGTCCCAGTATTTAACTTCAGGCTACTCCACAGCTTAGACAGGAGGGCCAAAGACATGTTGGTGGGGGAGCATATTTCTCTAGCACCTTCCCATTAAGGCCTCAAGAGCTATTCACAGATCTAGCTGTATATGGAGAAAATGGCAGTCATTTAGATCAGCCCTGGAAGCTGTGAATACAGTCAATATGTCTACTGAATGGTACATATGTTTGACTAGAAACAGACACATGCATTTATATGTATACAGTTTCATTCTGTATGGGACTCTGGGGTTTTTAATGCTCACTGCTCTACCTTGAAGAGACAAGCTGTGTAACTGGCCTACGGCATGGGAAAGGTACTTGCAGAGGAGCTAGGAGTGGGGCAAGTTCCTGGAGTACGCAGAGACTTCCTTGCAAGTGGGTTGCCACTTTTCACATCTCACCATATAGAACTGGGACTTTAGGAGATGCTGCAGTCATGAAGTAGCTGAACCTTGGGTTCCACACACCCTGAGCCCCTGAAACTTGGCTTTATGGTCACATGGTCTTTCCCACCACACTGCCCACACGAACCACCGGCCTGGCTTCTTACAAGCCCCAAAGAGCTGTAACGATCCCAGTCTCCCTTCCCTTTAACTACTGCAGGGGCTGCTAAACGGCCTCTTGCTGCCTTTGCGTGTGGTGCTAATTAACATGATCCAAGTTACAATATGTGCTAAAGATTCCAGTTTTGTTACTTATTTAATGAGCTTCGTGGGATTTGAACATGAGGCTCAAAGTAGCAGGGGAAACCTCGTAATTAGTTTCAATTACAAGAAGTTCCTACGCATTAAGACTATTTGATGAACTGCAGAGGGAAGGAACTACCAACCAGATACAAATCACTAATTTTGTTTCATTTATTATTATTATACTTATTTTCTTCCTAATTAGTACTGATTGGCTTATGATCCTAATTAATGCAAAGGAATTTGGAATGGTATACAATGGTATGGCTTAGAAGATGCCAGCATGTACAACTGCTAAATTATTGCTAATTGTTATTTACATGGGGCCTGGAAGACTAAGTAATGCACGACCTAATTAGCATTAAAGATATGGTATCCATTTCCAATTTACACTAATGCAACAGAGATCAAATCATTAGTTAGGAAAAGAAAAATCTTTAGATTCCAAGAATGTCACCCTTGTATAGTGACCTCCACCTAAGGAGAAACTATACTCTCGTCTTCAGTTGATTCTCCCCGGGGCTTGGCTATAACTTTGCAAAAAAAAAAAAAAAAAAAAAGTTAAACATAGGAATACTCAGCATCATGCTGCCAATGGGTTGTAGCACTTAAGGATTAGAGCTGGGAGCCAACTGGCAAATAGGCCCAGCATAAGGCTTCAGCTTGTTCCGGGACTGGAAGGCGTGCTTGCTGGAGAGCAGGTCTTGAGAAGGCAAGTTTCTTGGAAGGCTAAGTGCATCCTGCCATCGTGATGCCCAGGACAGCTATCTCTAGAGTACAAGGGAGGAATGCTGACTGAGAGATGTGGCACAAGTCCTGGCACAGGAGTGGGTGGTTCCAGCCTGATGGAACTACAGCAACAGAGAGAACAGTGGTGGTCCTGAAAGGGAGACTCAACCTTCAACTCTCAAGAGGTCACGCTCATACTGGGTCACACCACTTGCTCATGGCCAATGCTGCTGCTCATTCAGTGCCCTCTCCCTCCGTGAAGGACAGGTTCTCTTATTAGTATGTATTTGCAATACGTAATAATAACAATCAGCTTGAGAAATTGGTGCAATTATCTATGATATCTTGACCATTTTTACTTCCTTTACCGTTCCCACCACCTTGTGCCCCCATCCACTTTCCCTCTCCTCTCGTACTTTCATCCCAATTCTGTGCAAAGTGGAAAAAAAGGCAACTAGGTAGGAGGGAGAAGACATGCCTGAATCGGGGTTAGTCATTTCACCTTTCAGGATGTGGAGCTCTCCAGTCACAAGGACGAAAGCCTAATGCCTGCCATTCTGCCCCTTCCTCAAGGCCCTGCTTAGAGCTCAAATGGGCTCCACTTGAGTTTTAGAAGTCATGAAATTGGATATCAATGAGAAATAGTCTTTGAGTTGGTTTAACCAATTTATCTTGGGCAGATGGGATTGTTCAGTGGCAACAGTCAGTAGAGAATTGACCTTCTCACTCTTCTGCTGTCAGTTAGGAGAAGGGTGCGCCAACGCTTGGCTCTGCAGAACCAGCAGGACCAGGGGGAGCAGCTGGCTTCTGCCAAGGACTCCAAACTGCAGATCCCTCCTCACAGGAGTCCTGCGTGCCTTGTGCACTGAGCCTGGTTTGGCTGGTGATCTGGCCACAGTGAGCAGGGCTGCGTCTCAGCAACTCTGAGTGACTCCTTTCAGAAGACGTTGTGTGTTCCAATGCAAATATTGCTCCTGGCCATCACACGTTACTTAAACATGCCATTCTCTGCAGCCTGCTAAAGTATCTGATATTTTTAGAGAAGAAAGACTAAAAAGTCTTCTGGTATTACTCCTTCAAACTTCACTATGGGCCTGGTATGTTTTGGATTCTCAAAGTTGAGAAAAGACACGTACCAGACAAATATCAGTTAAAGTTATTTAGTAAGGTAATGTGTGATATATGTACATAGACACAAACTAATATATAATATATATTTTCCAGGAGAAAAAATAGTTAGCCATACATAGGAAATTCATAATTTGTTATTTTGCTTTTAATAAGGTAGCTGTTTTAGTTATTTTCTCATTATGGGACAGAATACACAACTACTTCAGGGAGGAAAGATTTATTTTACCTCACAGTTTCAGAAGGTCACAGTCCATTCATGAAAGCATGGGCAGCTTAGGACAGTGCAAACACATGATGGGGCTAGATCTAGAAACAGCTCCCCATGGCTCAGTAGAACAGAATGTCACACACCCTTCCAGGCCAAGCCCCAAGCTCTGGCCCTTCCAGCCAGGCCCTGCCTCCTAGCACTACACAGTACTCACAGGTACATGAAGCTTCTGGGGAACACTCTAGATATAAACTATAACAGTAGCCAGACTTAGAAAACTTAATTCTATGTGTTCTACAATTATAAAAATATATCATACATATCAAGCAATGATAGTAGTGTATATTTCACGTAAGTTTTGTGTGCCATTACCCAGCTCAAGATAAAGAATAGTGGGGCTGGAGGAATAGCTCAGTGGTTAAAGCACTTGCTTAGCAAACTCAAGGCCCTGAGTTTAATTTCCCCTGCACCACATAAGCTGGGTGAGGTAGCACATGCCTGTAATTCCAATTCAAGCACTCAGGGGGCCAAGGCAGGAGGATTGCCAGGAGTTCAAAGCCAGCCTGGGCTCCATAGTGAACTCAGGACCAGCCTGGACTGCAGAGCAAGACCCAGTCTCAAAAAAAAAAAAAAAAAAAAAGGATATAGAACAGTAGAATAGTGCCACACATTTGGCACGTCCACGTATGTTACCTAACCCTTCAAATGATGCTTCAGAAAGCTTGAAATAAGCCCCCATTGCTCAACCTGAGGAGCCTTCCACATCAGTGCAAAGACTTGGGAGCAGCTTGAAAGGGTCGTCTTCAGATCCAATAGCCTTCCGGCAAGATGTTTCTGAGCATTGCACAACCACACACAGATCTCTACCGAAACCTTCCCTTTGTGCAGTTATATCTTCTGCATTCAGAGGCCACTTAATGATAAGCAAATAGTCTGAGATAAGCATCATCAGAAGTTCCCGTCATTGTGTGAGCACAGTAGAGTTTAGTTAATTTTAAAAGAGCGATGACATCACTAGCTGGTACAGGATCACCAGTGCAAATGTTGTTCATTTTGAGATATCACGTGGCGCGTGCCTTTCTATACATATTTCTGAACAATGTTTTGTTTTATTCATATTTTCACACTTAATAAAGTTGCATGCTTTGCTTATGCAATATTCTATTTCTAAATTTCATTCAAACTGATTATGTGTAGCTACAACTCGCTCATTTTCTTGGCTAATAGTCTTGCTTTGTATGATATCCCACAACTTGTTTATCCGTTTTCTTGTTAATGAACACTCGAGTATGTCTGGTGTTTCAGTTATTATAACAAGTGTTTTCTTATAAGTGGTCTGGTATTTATCTTTCTTGTATGTGTGTAAGAATTTCTCTTTCTTGGGAGTAGATAACTAGAAATTGAACTTCTGGGTAAGATATGGAAACCTTAATTACATCTTTAATTTTGTTGTCTAATGTCAAGGTGTTTCCCAAAATGGTTGTGCAAACTGACTATTTTACTACCAGGATATAAAGAATTCTCATCACTCTACACTTTTTCCAGTCCTAAGTATTAACAGACTTCAATTTTTGGCAACCAGATGAATGGTACCTCAGTTTCCATTTTGTTGACTATGAATGACTGCATTTCTGTATCTTTTAACAGATTTTTAGAAGATTAGATTGCATATTTTTTCTTTTATTAAATTGCAGGGTATCTTTAAATATTCTGAGTTCTTCTTTATTTATATGAAATGCAAATACTTTTTTCTGTTGGTAGCTTATCATTATCTTTTTCAAGTCTTTCAAAAAATGTTTTTCTTTAAGGTAACTCGGACCTGGGCAGGGTGGCTCAGGCCTGTAATTGCACCACTCTGTGAGGACCCCAGGTTCCAGCCCAGCATGATCAACTTAGTGAGATCCTTTCTCAAAATCAAAAATAAAAATGAGCCTGGGATGTAGTTCAATATGAAGTCTCCGGGCTCAATCCTTAGTGCCACTTCCACCACCACAAAAAAGTTTTTTTTTTTTTTATTCTTATGCTTTGTAGTTTTGTCTGAGATCAAAAAGCGGTATTCTTTATTTTCTGAAAGTTCAGAGTTTCTCTTATCACATTTAATTATATAATTCATGTAACATGAATTTTACATACTGTAATATTCAGTAGGATAACTCCTGTATCTATTCTTCCTCTGTAAGAGTATGTAAGCTGTTTCTCTGCTTTCCCTATAAGGTTTTCACACATATGAATTTCACAATTATCATACAAAATTTCAAAAGTCTAATTGTGAAATTGTGATAATATTTTTGTTAAATCTATAGATCATACTGAGGAAAACTGATACTTCTCTCACAGCAAATCTTTCAATGCATCACCATAATTTTAAAAAAATTAGTTTTTATATACTTCAATACATCTCATTTGGAAAAATGAAACCTTCCACATTTTGTTAGATGCATTTCTGGATATATATTAAATTTTATAGTTTATGTCTTCTTTCTAGATACAGGCATAAAAATAATGACAGGTTTAATTCTAGTTCACCAAACTTCTTTTACTTCCTTATCTTGTGCTGAAACCTGACTCTTAAACAGATATGAAGACAGTGGGCATCCTTGCCTGGTTCCCACAAAAAGAAAGGTTCTAACGTTTCAGCGCTAGGTACCATGGCTACTGTAGGGATTTCCCTTGATATCATATCTCGAGATGAACTGATTTCTTTCTGTTCTTAGTTTGTGGAGAGCTTTTTATCCCGTATGAATGTTGCCTTTTATCAAATGACTTCAGTATCAATTCAGATAATCATGTCTTTTTTTCTTTGTTCTGTTAATATAGAGGATTATATTAATGTATTTCCTATGTTAAAACTGCACTCCTGAGTTAAATCAAACTTGGCCAGAATGTATTATCTTTAAAATACATTTCCGTTCTGCCCCAAGACTTATAATCATTTATTTTACCAGATAAAACTGCATGGGTCCATCATCTTTCCGGCCATGAGAGTGACATGTCTAGGTTAAGCATTTTATTGTTTTGTTTTGTTTGGTATTTTTATCTGTGTTTATGGGTAAAATTGGCCTGCTATTAACACTTTTCTTTTTTCTCATTTTGTGTTTGTCTGACAGCAATCAAGGTTGAATCTTGGGAAAAATTCCCTCTTCTACCCTCTGGACAAGTTTCCGTAAGAACAGAATTCCTGGCTGAACTTAACTGCGAGATTTGAGGCCAAGTTTTATCTGAGACAATTTTAAATATTGATTCAGTTTATTTAGTGTTTAAAGGAAAATGCAGGTTTTCTACTTCACCTTGAACAGAAGCTTGGGGAATTCTATGCTTTGCTAAAACTTCAGTTTCAAATAATCGATTAATTAGGTTGGTATATAGATATTCATAAGATAATTTTCATAAAAACTGTGCTTAAAATTACATGCACTCTAAACTATATTTTCTTTACCTATATTTTTCTTTTCTTTCTGTCTTTTCCTTCTCACTCGGTTATTTATTTACTTATTTATTTGTTCTGAGACAGTGTCTACTCTGTAGCCCCGGCTGGCCTTGGTTTCACGGCAATTCACTTGCCTCAGCCTCCCAAGAGCTGGGGTTATAGTGGTGCCCCACCACGCCCGGCTAATGTGCTTGCTGAAGAGTCGGACTCGGGACCTTTAACCACGGTGCCATTCTTCCAGCCCCTCATTCAGTTACTCTTGTCATGTGCATTCCTTTCCTCCATCTTTTCCAAAAACGATTCAACTTTGTTAACTTCTTTCTTCCGTCGCATTTCGTGTTGTACTGACTCGTGCATTCGTCTTTATCACTTCCTTACTTCCACTGTCTTTTAGTCTTTCTTATTGATTAAATGCGAGTCTTCAAATGGAATTTCTGAGCAAGAACCTGAAGGGGAGTGGCGGAGGGGGAGGAGCAACATCTCTGCACACCCTGAACCCCCAAATGTGAAAAGAGGAGAGGACAGCAAGGAGGTAATGGTGGATGAAAATCATCAAAGTGTGTTGTGTGCAAGCAGGAATCTGACAAAATAAAACTCACTAATCTGGTAACCCATCAACCAATTTAAAAAAAAAAGAAACATTTCCCATCAAGAACCAACACAGGTACCTCTTACAAATCTCTATAAGCAGCCTTTTTAGTGTTACTAACTCTCAATTTTCTGACCCATAAGTTAATTAGAGACATTTCCTAATTTCTAGTGATTTCTGATTTTCAATGAGATTGTTCTTAGTTTAATTTAACTGCCTTTGTTAAAGAATATGATCTCTATGACACTGATGCTTTAAAAATCTGTTAGGTGTGCTGGACGGCCTGGACGCAGCAATTTTCATGATTGTTCTACGTGTGCCTTATTGTATTTTCTATTACGTGGCCGTGGCACTTATGTAGGCTTATTAAAATTATATTTTTCTCCCATAGCCTGTACTCATACTCACTGGATTTCTGTTTTTGCTCAATTCATTATTAAGAACGACTGATTGCCATACTATACCTGTGATCAAGCTTTTAATTTCTTTTTTATCATCTTTACTTTTGAAGGTTTTAATGTAGTTCATATATACATACAAGCAGGAATATTAAATCTCGCTTTTAGTGAAATAGACTATCATGTTGGTTGTGCTAAGAACATTTAAGTCAAAAGCCATTAAAGACTATTTTGGTTGATATTAATCCAACTGTATTAGTTTGTTAATCCTATTTATCTGTTGTATCTTTTTCCATACCTTTATTTTGTGTCATACTTTTTCATATAAACTCCATGTATATTTTTCCTCACTATTTTTATTAATATACAAATGTAATACATAGTATTTACAATGAATTTGGGTGTTTCATACATCTGTGTATCATATCGACTTTACAATCCCTTCCCATTTTCCACCCTCCCACCCTCTCCCTGTCCCTACCCTTGGCTCCAGCTGTCACTTCCTATGGTTCCAAAGAATGTCTGTGTTCTGGGTTTTCCAAGTCAGAGAAACCATACGGTGTTTGACATATTAATCTTCCGCACCTATGTCATTTCACTCAAGTCACCACTCTACCTCAGCTTCCTATTCCTCTAATGGGTTCGCAGTAGTTAGATCTTGATATCTCTTCTCTGAATCCAACCAATCCCTTTATTGGGATATTCACCAAAAGTTTTTTTTTTTTCTATATTTTGCTGTATCTTTGTTGCTATTCTTAAACCTGGCCTTACTCACCAGTTCACATTAGAAAATAACTATAAGCATGTAGTTCAAAAGACTAGTAAATTTGGGAAAGAAGAAAAAAAGTTAAATTTCAAATGCCTTAGCTGAATACTGGAAGGTACATACTTGTACATTCACAGGGTTACCTTTACATCAATCAGTTTTCTTAAGATAAATTTTCAGTTTCTTTTTTTGATTTCTTTTTTGTTGTTCTTCTCACTTACACTAGCTTGTAAGTTACATCCTTCAAAATACGTGTTCAGCGGCCATCCTAGACATCTTACAACTGAGATTTAATGTAGAACAATAAAAGTTACTATCTTTAGACTTTTTAAGCAATCTGAAGATATTTTAACCTGATCACACTATTTACATTACTCAGCACTTCTATGCTGTCCCGGACACCACAACTTGTACACTATTTTTATTATTTGTAGAGCAAATATTTGTGTATTTAAATTTATCCACATTTTCCACTGTCTTTGTTCACTATACCCCCCCCCCCCATATCATGTTTCTGGGATAATATTTTTTCTTTCTAAAGTACTTACTTTAGAAACCATTTTTTGGGAGAGTCTATTGGTGGCAAACATTCTGTTTTCTCAGACTTCAAATATTTTTATTCCCATTTTTGAAAGGTGGTACTGCTGTCAATATTTTTCTAGAAGGACAAGTTATTTTTCTCCCTGTCTTTGGAAGAGTTTCCAATTGTTAACTGGACTGCTGAGAAGTCAACTAAAAGCCTATCAAAATTTCTTGTTTGTTTGCGTTTATTTCATAAGGTCGCCTGTCTTTTTTTCCTGGCTGATGCTTAAATGTGGTGGGTCCATTTTAATAATTTTCCTCCAAAAATTACTATTTTATTAGTATATACTGTGATACACAACAATTGCATTCAACTCGAGGAACTGGTACACACATGTATCACTTCACCATCACTTGCACTTGCACTCCTCCCTTTCTCATCTTTTTATCCCTCCCACATCCCCTCTCCCTTTCCATAAATCCATATCCCTTTTTCCTAACATCTTCCCTACTCAGCTCTTTTACTTATTTACACCTTGGGTTTCTCATATTAGATCTAGTGTGACAATTAATATGGGTTTGCTTCATCGCATTTAAGCATAATAATCTCAAGGTGCATCCATTTTCCTACAAATGACTCAAATTTATCTCTCTGTATGGCATAGTAGTACTCCACTGAGTGTGTATACTGCATTTTCTTGATCCATTGTTCTGTTAATGGACATATTGGCAGCTGTCACGAGTTAGCTATGTTGAGTTGCATTGCCATAGACATGAATATGCACATATCTCTGTTATATGATAACTTTTTCTTTTGGAAAGATACCCAGATAAGGTATAGAGCTGGGTCAGCACTTTAATAATTTTCAAAAACACATTCTGTTTCAAATATCTCTGATCCTGGTCATTTATATTTTTCAATAGTTCTGTAAATAATTAGGGAGTCATGTATTCAGATACCCTTTCACTTCTTTTGACCTCTCTTAAGGATCTTCAAGAAAAGTGTTAGAAAACCTGTTCTTTATCTATGATTCTCTTAATCTTTGTTTATTATTTTTCACCACTTTGTGGCTATATTATGTATAATTTCTTTGGAATTATTTTCTGGCTAATCTCTCTTAATTTATGTCTACTTTTTAATATCATCCATTTTTGTGTTTCTATTTTACATTCTTATTTTCTTCACATTTATAATTTCTATTTGGGTAGTAGTTTTCAAGTGTGTCTTGTTTCATTTCAGTTTATTGGATGTATTCCTCTTTTGATGTTCTCTTAATTTTTAAAGCTTACTGAGCTTACAGTTGAGGATGACTCATCGTTTCACAGACACTGTGGGTCTAATTCTACTCCTTGTTTTTTCTGCTGATTCTTTTAAATGCCTGTTCTTCATACATTATTGCC